>OX377618.1:266291594-266891594 GCA_947397865.1 Polietes domitor
TCTTTGGTTTATCAAAATGCGTGCTCTGTTAAGAAAGTTCATCGCGCGCTTCCATTTTATGGTCAGTTTAATCGACCCACTGAAGCGACTATTCGGGCTGTTGTGACTAAATTTCGCACCAAATTTGTTGTAGAGTGCGAACTGAAGAAAATATCGCAGCTGTATCGGCCAGTGTTAATGATGACCATCAATTATCGATTAGTCGCCGTTCGCAGCAATTGGGCCTCTGTTACTCAAAAAATTGGTGGAAATGCCAAAATTAGACTAAGCGGATGGACCATTTGAGGCGCAGTCAAGGTCAACATTTGCATGAAATAATCTTCAAACATTAATTTATGTGGACCGTACTATCATTTCAAGATTTCATAAATTTTTCTGAATTTTATGTGTTTTTTTTTAATTTCCTATAGCTTTTAAAAAAATACTATTTATTTCTATTTATACTTGCTTGATATTTGGTATGCGCATTCCCCTTATAGCAAAACTTGCATCATAAAGTAATTCTTTTTTGTAGGAATGAAAATGGTACCCATCAAGCGACAACAGCTAGAAACACGAAATTCGGTTTGTACATTCCACTAATTGAGTAGATACTGTAGGAATTAGTCTCTACATACAATACAGGGTAACGAACTCAATAGACTTGACAACACAGGAAGTTTGTGGACATAGATATCGGTTGGAAAAGAGACATAGAGCGAGAGAGGATAATACAATGACTTTACATAGTATTACGGACAAATAAACTTCTGAGAGGAATGAGAGTAGAACTTTCGTTGTACAGCTTCTGAAAGTTTGACGTTGACGACAGGAACTTCGAACGACATGAGAAGTATCGGATAGTCTCGTTATAGATTGCAAACCATCAACAAGTCTCACTAAAGACCGCTTAGTTATTTTAAGAAAAGTCTCACAAAAGACTAAACAATTATTCTAGATATTAAAAGTCTCTCTAAAGATATATTTACTTTTATTTCTGTAATTAATATACATATTTACATGAATATTTTGTAAATAAATAAACATTAAAACTGAAAAACGAATGTGCGTTTAATCTCAATAAAGATCAAGCCTATAATACATAATATAAAAGTATTTTTTCCAAATTCGTACTTTTAAGGGGTGAAAAGGGAATAGAGGGATAAAAATGGTACCAACCAAACGGCTGCATCTATAATAATGAAATTCGATGTATATGATTGCATAGACACGTAAAATAAAGGGATTTTTCGAAATTCGTACATTTTGGGGTTAAAATGGAAAAAGGGGATAAAAATTGTATCAACCACATGACCGCAGCTAGAATCATGAAAATTCGTACTTTCAAGGGATACAATGGGAACAGAGGGATACAAATGGTACCAACTAAACGGCTACAGCTACACCATTTCCAATTGTAATTCAAAAGACACCATTCCATTTGAAATTCAAAAAATATTAATTGAAATTCAAAAATTCCATTTGAAATTCAAAAAATATCAATTGAAGTTCAAAAGATATCATTTGTAATTCAAAATTCATCGTTTGAAATTCAAAACTCGTCATTTGAAATTCAAAAGTCGTTATTTGAAGTTCAAAACTCGTCATTTTTAATTCAAAACTCGTCATTTGTAATTCAAAATACACGATTTGAAATTGAAAAGTATTTATTTGAAATTCAAAAATTATTCAATTTGAAATTCAAAAGATTCCATTTGAAATTCAAAAATGTAAACAAACTTATTTAAGAAAAATATGTGTACATTAGGTGGGGTATCATTTATTTTTTCTGCAAATTTGGATATTCTGCAGTTTTGAAAACAGATTGAATAAAATGATAAGCAACTAATAATTATAATGATTTTACATCGGTAATTTCATATATAGTTTATAACCTTCACCAGCTTAGGGAGCATCTGTATATAATTTATAAGGACTTGCATTTTACTTAGGGTCGGATTATTGGTGTGGGAGGTACAACAAATCATAACTATTTTACAGGTATAAAGTGATTGTAAAACCATTTCAGTTTTATTTTAACCAAAGCTTATGCCAACTTGTGTGAGAGGTCTTGCAATATCGCTAATATAACGTCTATGAAAAAATTATAGAAATAAATAAATGCTATATTTTGCTTAAATAATTTTGTTTACCCTTTTTGAATTGCAAATTGATTTTTTTGAATTTTAACTGGTGTATTTTGAATTTCAAGTGATGTCTTTTGAATTACAATTGAAAAAGGTGTAGAATGAGGAAATTCGGTGTGTACATCGCTCTAATTGCGTAGACACGTAAAATAAAGAGATTTGAGAAAGTCGTACTCTTAAGGGGGTAAAATGGGGAAAAGGGGATAAAAATGGTACCATCCAAATGTCCGCATAAATGAATTTTATGAATAATCAAATAAAATATTTGATTATTCATAAAATAATATTTTCAATATTTTTATATGTTTTAGTTTGGGTATAAAAAAGTTAAATTTTCGTGTAATGTTACTGCACTTCTACGATAATCGACAGCCTCTGAGGAGTCCTATCTGCGCAATCCATGGTGGAGGGTATACAAAGTTTGACCGCCGTTTTTACATGTTATTTTGTTTACAAAATGTTTTCCATTTCACACCATTTCCGAAATGTCCTCCTTTTTTGCCCCTCTTTAGCTTGCGATTCTGTTCGAATGTTGACAGCAATTATGATTTACAGTTTTTAAACTGTGCCTCCGCGTTATCGGGATTATCTACTCGAAAGCAAACACCCACCGCTCCTGCACACAATCCATGGTTTAGTTTGGCTGTAGCCCCTCCTGAATGGCAACTTCATGTTACATGTCAAATTAGGCGAACATATGATTGTGATACTAATTTTTTGTGGTGTTTGTTGCAAATTTACAAGTGTACATGTATGTGCATGGGTATGAAAAAAAATCTACTTGTACTGTGTGCGTTTGTGTGGGAATTTTGTATGCACACACATACATATACATGTAGTTCCCCACAATACACATGTAACATAATTTCATTTTCGTCGATTAAATTATCATTTGTCGTTTATTTTCGACGTCATCGTTGTGGCATGTCTGTGTATGTGTGTCACACATTTTTCAAATTTACTTAAATCGCACACATTTTTTGTTTTTGGTACGGGAAACGGAAAACGAGATTGATGCTCAAAATGAAATTGTATTACACACGCACACACTTTCAAATATGCGGCAATAAATAAGGCTATATGTACAGTGCATTCAAAAACTTTACGTAGAGTAGTTAATTAGTAATGAATAGTATTTGATCAGTGTCTCGTATGCAGTGGTACATACGGATACGGATCTCTGATGTAGCTGAAGAACTTCGTTATTCTGTCACTGCACCAATGAGCGCTTCTTGAGGCAAAATATTATAGGAAGCAGGTGAAACTTTGAAAATTGCTACAGCCACACCCACTTTCAGTGGGAGGTTTTTTTTCGGCACACTTACATTAGGATGGGTTCATACAAAAATAATTTCAAGCCACCCCAGAATTGAAGATTCGATTGTTTAATGATGATCTATAACATAATTCGTTGAATGAAAACCATTTTTTAATTGATTGATAATTAATTAGAATTTACAATATCTTAATGAAAATTGGATTAAAAATAATAAGGAAATAAATTTGACATAATAGAAGAACTGTAAGCACACAAATCCCCTATGATCATTTTAGACGGATAGTCACTAAAAGTTTTTGGATTGGACAAAATGACAAAAAGACAAAAAAACTTAACATATATTGTTTGTATAAAGTAAATTCACTCGACTAATGATCATATAGCCTCCTGCTCGCGTCATTTGTAAATTTAAATCTGTTAATAGCTGCATTTTAAGTTTTTTTTTTAATTTCTTTAATGAAGGTGTGTACCATGGTAGCTTATGTATGTATATTCATTCAAAAGATAATTTGCAATTTTAACAAAGACACTGTAACATTCATTTACAGTTTTATTACAAAAAAAGTTGATCAAAACATAGATAAGACGTCATTATTGATTTTATTAAAGTCACACTTACTATAGTCAATTTCCCAAACTCGACCACTGTCAAATGCATGGAATTACAAGAAATCAAACCTCGACCAAATTACTTTACTAAGATTAAAATACCCTAAAACAAGTAAGTAAGCTTCAGTAGACTAAACCGACTTATATATACCCTCACTCTCAGAGAACATATATAAAGAAGTTATAAGGAATAAAATTTTAAATTTTTTAAAATTACAGAGTATTCCAGCGTTAAAAAAGCGAATTTTGAACCCGCTTTTTGGTAAAATCTACATTATCTGGAAATAGGTCCTATATCGAGGTACGCCATCGTATATATAGGTTTATAATCAAGACTTCAAGCTCTCTTTTAAGGTAATTTGCAGCTCTTTAAACCTCTTGGAACCGAGGATATCCAACTTCAAAGTTGTCCTATGATTTAGTTATCGATTTCTTAATCTATTACGAGTCAACCATATTCTGGCATTGTTTTACAAACTTCCGAGTGTTTTTTTAATTTTTACAAAATATAAATTTTGAATATAAATTTAGTCTGCGTAGCCGGTTTTGGACATACCCCAGAGGAGAAAATTTTTAACCCCGGCCGAAGGCCGGCTACGAAGGAAAACTTTAGTCTTCGTAGCCGGTTTTAGACATACCCCAGAGGAGAAAATCTTATACCCCGGCCGCACAGTGTTGCGAAAGCGGAATTTTTTGGAAATCATATTGCCTAAACTGTATTTTTAATTGTATCGATGAGAAACTTCTACAGATTGGTCAGAATGTAATCCCAAACAGAACGAGTGACAAAAAAAATTTACACCGAAAAAAATTGTTGGGTCAAATTTTCAACAAAAGTAAAAAAAAAATTGTTCGAAAAATTTTCGTCGATTAAATTATCATTTGACGTTTATTTTCGACGTCATCGTTGTGGCATGTCTGTGTATGTGTGTCACACATTTTTCAAATTTACTTAAATCGCACACATTTTTTGTTTTTGGTACGGGAAACGGAAAACGAGATTGATGCTCAAAATGAAATTGTATTACACACGCACACACTTTCAAATATGCGGCAATAAATAAGGCTATATGTACAGTGCATTCAAAAACTTTACGTAGAGTAGTTAATTAGTAATGAATAGTATTTGATCAGTGTCTCGTATGCAGTGGTACATACGGATACGGATCTCTGATGTAGCTGAAGAACTTCGTTATTCTGTCACTGCACCAATGAGCGCTTCTTGAGGCAAAATATTATAGGAAGCAGGTGAAACTTTGAAAATTGCTACAGCCACACCCACTTTCAGTGGGAGGTTTTTTTTCGGCACACTTACATTAGGATGGGTTCATACAAAAATAATTTCAAGCCACCCCAGAATTGAAGATTCGATTGTTTAATGATGATCTATAACATAATTCGTTGAATGAAAACCATTTTTTAATTGATTGATAATTAATTAGAATTTACAATATCTTAATGAAAATTGGATTAAAAATAATAAGGAAATAAATTTGACATAATAGAAGAACTGTAAGCACACAAATCCCCTATGATCATTTTAGACGGATAGTCACTAAAAGTTTTTGGATTGGACAAAATGACAAAAAGACAAAAAAACTTAACATATATTGTTTGTATAAAGTAAATTCACTCGACTAATGATCATATAGCCTCCTGCTCGCGTCATTTGTAAATTTAAATCTGTTAATAGCTGCATTTTAAGTTTTTTTTTTAATTTCTTTAATGAAGGTGTGTACCATGGTAGCTTATGTATGTATATTCATTCAAAAGATAATTTGCAATTTTAACAAAGACACTGTAACATTCATTTACAGTTTTATTACAAAAAAAGTTGATCAAAACATAGATAAGACGTCATTATTGATTTTATTAAAGTCACACTTACTATAGTCAATTTCCCAAACTCGACCACTGTCAAATGCATGGAATTACAAGAAATCAAACCTCGACCAAATTACTTTACTAAGATTAAAATACCCTAAAACAAGTAAGTAAGCTTCAGTAGACTAAACCGACTTATATATACCCTCACTCTCAGAGAACATATATAAAGAAGTTATAAGGAATAAAATTTTAAATTTTTTAAAATTACAGAGTATTCCAGCGTTAAAAAAGCGAATTTTGAACCCGCTTTTTGGTAAAATCTACATTATCTGGAAATAGGTCCTATATCGAGGTACGCCATCGTATATATAGGTTTATAATCAAGACTTCAAGCTCTCTTTTAAGGTAATTTGCAGCTCTTTAAACCTCTTGGAACCGAGGATATCCAACTTCAAAGTTGTCCTATGATTTAGTTATCGATTTCTTAATCTATTACGAGTCAACCATATTCTGGCATTGTTTTACAAACTTCCGAGTGTTTTTTTAATTTTTACAAAATATAAATTTTGAATATAAATTTAGTCTGCGTAGCCGGTTTTGGACATACCCCAGAGGAGAAAATTTTTAACCCCGGCCGAAGGCCGGCTACGAAGGAAAACTTTAGTCTTCGTAGCCGGTTTTAGACATACCCCAGAGGAGAAAATCTTATACCCCGGCCGCACAGTGTTGCGAAAGCGGAATTTTTTGGAAATCATATTGCCTAAACTGTATTTTTAATTGTATCGATGAGAAACTTCTACAGATTGGTCAGAATGTAATCCCAAACAGAACGAGTGACAAAAAAAATTTACACCGAAAAAAATTGTTGGGTCAAATTTTCAACAAAAGTAAAAAAAAAATTGTTCGAAAAATTTACAAAAAAATTTATTTTAATTCTTCTTTTATTTCTGATAAATACCCTATGATTAGTTTTTTAAATAAATTATAGGGTGGTCCGAACAAGAATTATAAACGTCAAATTTTCATGATTTTTCGATATTTGTTGAAAAACTCTGAAATTTTATAAAAAACCAAAATGTATTTCATTTCTTATTTGAAAGGTGGCAATCAAAGCTTTAATTTGATACCGGTTTGAAGTCAATAGCTTCAGTTTTAAGAGAGTTATGCTCATTTTTGTCACCCGAAAACCAATATGATTAAATTATTCAATAAGTGATTCCGAGAATTTCCGTTCTATTTCTATGGAATAAATACTGAGAGTGATATACTAAAATCGCTATAACTCCCAGGAGGGCAGGTATGGGCAGCTGATTTTTTCACAGTTCGTTGAAAACAAATTATGTCACATTTCTGTAGTGGTTTGGAACTGGGACTCTCTGGGACTTTTTAGATATTGCTTACCTAACCCAAATTTAAAGGAAAAATGGACCTTTAGTCGGGTTTTCGTTCTAAAAAAGGTGCATATGAAAATGTCTCAAACAACATTCCTTTTTTTACAGAAGATACTTGTCCGAAGGTAGATTTTTTTCCGAATCAAAATATCTGTCACCAAAATCAAATGAGATCATTTTGAATACAGCCCTGAAATCCCCTCTTTTCGTGAAAATTTTCTATATTTGACTTCTAAAATCAATTAAAAATCAACGGGCCAACATAAAAATAAGCTTTATGTGTTTTTTGTTTACTTGGAATGTCTGTGACAAAATTGCATCATTAAAAACACTGAAAAAAATAATCGAAAAAAAGTTACTTTTCCACTAGCCGCAACACAGTGGGCCGAAGGCCTGCTACGCGAGAAAACTTTAGTCTGCGTAGCCGGTTTAGACATACCCCAGAGGAGAACATTTTTAATACCGGCCGAAGGCCGGCTACGAACTAAAACTTTAGTCTTCGTAGCCGGTTTTAGACATACCCCAGAGGAGAAAATCTTATACCCCGGCCGAAGGCCTGCTACGCGAGAAAACTTTAGTCTGCGTAGCCGGTTTTGGACATACCCCAGAGGAGAAAATTGTTAACCCCGGCCGAAGGCTACCCTAGAAAACTTTGGTCTGCGTAGCCGGTTTTAGACATACCCCAGAGGAGAAAATCTGTAACCCCGGCCGAAGGCCGGCTGCGCATGAAAACTTTAGTCTGCGTAGCCGGTTTTGGGTATAACCCCGAGGAGAAAATCTTAAACCCCGGCCGAAAACTTTAGTCTGTGTAGCCGGTTTTGGACATACCCCAGAGGAAAAAATCCTTAAACCCGGCCGAAGGCCGGCTACTCAAAAAAACTTCATGTTTCTGTCTGCGTGTTTACATATAAACTACTTTTAGGATGTACACGCCTACAGAAAACAAAATTTTTACAATTTTTGCAGACTTTCCCCAAAAACATTATTTTGAAGTTGAATATCTCGGGTTCCAGGTGGGTTACGAGTTTATAGCCTACGAAGAAATCTTAAAGTGTAGGCTATAAACTGATATTATTCATCTCTTACCTCAATATCGATCACATTTCCAGAAAATGACGATTTTACCAAAAAAGCGGGTTCAAAAATCACTTTTTAACGTTGGCCCCCGATGGGTTAATGATCGCATTAGGAATGACGACGACAGCTCAAATTATATATCCGAACTTTCAAGGCCCCGATCTCGGAAAGTCGACCATAGCGCCATTTTTCTTTCTTTTTTTTTGTAATTTTTAACGCTCTATAAGGCTGTATTTTTTTGACCATCTCCATTAAACTAGATACAGAATTGTAAAGAAGCCGCAAAAACTAGGAATAGTTAGTGCACTGTGTAGGGCTTATGGAACTTTGTACATTATGAGAACAAGATCCTTTATGGATATTTAATTTTTCACTATATTGTCGCAGCTTAAAAATGTGCTATATGCATATTCTTTCAATGTAAATGTATGAATACTTTTTGGGCGCACTGTATGCGTGTGACAAATATCACCACGCAACACAAATTTTGCCGAAGGGCCAAATTTTTTATTGGATGAATTTAAAAAAAGTTACTTATTTGTTTTCTTTGCACCGAGTTCAGCATTTCATCGAAATAATGTTAGCTATTGAAAAATAAAATAAAATATTTTTTTCACAGTTTTCTGTGTTTTCGTACCAACAAGAAAGATATCTTTCACATTTTTTTTTAATTTTACGAACCACTTTTTCTGTGTGAAAGTAGAATTCACAATTTTTGTAGTAAGAAATTAAAAAAAATATATCCATACAATTCTTTTGTACATATGTTGATTTTGTGGCTCAGTATGCCTGAAGCATGACACAAAATATGTATTTTCTTGTTGCATAGTGTATTCAACCAGTTTTAAATCGTATCAGAATGTGAGCTCATTCCACGCGTTCAATGTTGTCCGTCCGTCCGATTGTTCGACTGCAATTTAAGCTTATCAACTCAATTGTGGTTTTAGCGCATGAGAACTCTGCCGAGCGGGAGGGTGCCAAATGGCTTACATGCCGATGTACGACGATGAGCAAAGTAGGAAGCATTTCCGTTTTAAATTGAATATCGATACTGAAGTTTTTCCCTCAGAGTGTGGGTGTGCGTGTAGGGAGAATATGGAAGAGGAAAGTACTTGTGTGTGTTGTAGTTGTTTTTTTTCCACACGTTTGTTCTACAATCTCGACCATATGTGTCCATATTTTATTGGGGCCATTGGTTTTGACCATATGTGCAATTTTAATGAAATTTAATTTTCATACCACATTTTGATAAATTGTCAGATTTATTATTATTAAAAGTGACAAGGTGCAACACACACTCTCCTGTCCGCCAGTACATGTGAGAGCACAGCTGGAGTAATTGTAATTACCCACAATTGCTGCATTAAAATCGTATTAACTGTTTTGTAAAACTGGTCAATAAAATACACCTGAAATATTATGGAAATTTAATTAAATTTATGGTCTTTACATGTTCACAATGTTTGGCCAAATGATGTCGAAGGGATGGGTTGAATATTGAAATTGAATAATAATCGTTTCAACCCGAAAATCTATTCTATACTATCCATTTCTTTAATTTAATATATTCCCCTGAAAGTCACTTTAATTAATGATTTTGACATACATACAACTTATTCCATATATACATAAAAAATATAATGATTTTGAAGACGATTCCGCCATTAAGGTTATATTGATGCAAACTAATAATAATACTTAACATTTTAATTATGCCTTAATAGAATCTCTTCGTCAGTTTCATTGCTAGCACACTCACCCAAGTTTCATTGGTTTATAAGATTGAAATTCAGATGAAGTTAACATTTGCCAAGAGCGTTCTTTATTGTTCCCAAATGGCAAATAGCCGCAGAAATTGCTTGATGTTGAACTTTTTCATATGCAAATGAATGGAATGCTCACCGTGGACAGTGGTTCAGAAAATTAAAAGCGGGGGGTACGAAAAATCGCCCACAAAAACTATGAAAAACAGCCCATATAAAAATGGGCGATATTTCATATGAAAAAGCACCCAACAAATTGGGGTTTTTTCATAACAATTGGAAAATCTATATATGTGTCAGATTGTATGATAGTGGCTAAGTCAAAAATGGAGATCAGATCTCTAATTTAAAAACTTTTCTTTTTGACATTTATAAAAAATTTACCGTTACAATGGCATTTATCATTTTATACACACCAAAAATGTCTGTAGTGTTAGTTTGAAAATGGTCTAAGTCACACCATATCCACTGACATTGATGAGTGGTGATGTAAACAAACATTTTGTATACCCTCCATGGGGGTATACTAACTTTGTCATTCCGTTTGTAACACCTTGAAATATCGACCTGAGACCCTATAAAGTACGATCGTGTAGGCTACTGCATGGCCAGCCGAGGCAACCATTTGAATGAAATTATTTTCCATTATTAACCGGAAGGATTGTACTTTAAAATAAAAAAGGAAATTTGAGAAAATATTCATTAGTTTTTTTATAGCATTTTAAAAAAAAAATTATTTGGCGGTCCTTTTATATATATTCTTGATCGTCATAAAATTTTAAAACGATCTAGCCATGTCCGTCCGACTGTTCGTCTGTTAAAAGCACGCTAGCATCAAAACGCCAAGGAGCTGGGACGTCCAAATTTTCCATAAATGCGTCTTATAGTCGTAGATCGGTTTCAATGAGCGTTGGCACAGCAGAAGTATTGCTGGGTAACTATACCTGCCTATACACATACTTACATATGCAACTCAATGAGATGCTTGTAAGATGGCATGTGTGCTTTATTACTTGGTGCGATTTTTTAAACGCAAATTCGGCAAGTGAGTTGTGCTGCTCGTTCGTTTGTGATAATCATCTCCTTATAGAGGCCGGGTTTGATGTTGAAAAGTCGCTGCGAAGCCACTTGAAAAGACTTTTAACATGGTCGAAATCATGATCGTGGTAAATAAATTTGCATTCTATTAAATATAGAAGCAAAATGGTCTTGAGCCATAACAATATCCCAGTTCAAATCAAATATTGATTACAGACCAAAAAATACAAACGAAAAAAACTAAAACAATATCATATTTATTTATAAAATTATCTTTTCAATATTTGTATTTGTTTTGGTTTGGCTATATTAAGAAAAATATATTTTCTTGTAATATTACTGCACTTCTACGAAAATCGAAATGGAATACATTCCATGGTGGATGTTCGGCCCGGCCGAACTTTACGCCGTTTTTAATTGTTTTTTATTTGTAATGTGGTTCAGATAATCTGAATAACATATAAAATGAAATTATTTGAAAAGTAAATAATAATTTTGAATATAAAGTTTCTTGACGAACAACCGTAAATATGTATATAGATTTTTTATTTTTTTTTATAAAATATTTTGGCTTTCTTTCATTTTTTGTTAAGAAAATATTACGTTTGCGAATTAAAATAAAATAACATATTCTTTTGTTTAATTTTTTCTACTTTGAGAATAATGAAAGTCGTCTAAGTCTGTGCATCCTCTGAAAGTAGTGGTTCCCTTAGAGGTACCAACGTTGTAAATTTTTTAGAAAAGTTCGATATAGTAGAAGAATATTCTAAGAAACAATTTTTGTGATTCGGTGGAAAAATATTTTACAGTTGGCTCAAACGTAAACCATTATCACTAAAGGGTGATTTTTTAGCTATTATTTTTTTGGCAACACTGGTTTAAACAGCTGACGCACGTTTCGTGTTTTGTTTCACTGTCAAACATCTTCAGTTTGGTCTATAATTTAACCATGAATCGTCTTACAAACTAACAACGCGTGCTCTGTTAAGAAAGTTCATCGCGCGCTTCCATTTTATGGTCAGTTTAATCGACCCACTGAAGCCGCTATTCGGGCTATTGTGACTAAATTTCGCACCAAATTTACATTGTTGGACATTAAACCACCAACACGCTTACGTAGAGTGCGAACTGAAGAAAATATCGCAGCTGTATCGGCCAGTGTTAATGATGACCATCAATTATCGATTCGTCGCCGTTCGCAGCAATTGGGCCTCTGTTACTCAAAAACGTGGAAATGCCAAAATTGGACTAAGCGGATGGACCATTTGGGGCGCAGTCAAGCTCAACATTTGTATGAAATAATCTTCAAACATTAAATTATATGGACCGTACTATCGATTCAAATAAATGATTTCATGCATTTTTCTGAATTTTCTGAATTTTATGTGTTTTTTTTTTGAAAAACTTTCCTATAGCTTTTAAAAAATCACCCTTTACTATCATACTAACTGCCGGGCCAAAGGACTGAAGCCAACGTCATGATATTTTCAGGCTAGTTCCCAAATATGACGGACACCCTGATTTAGAACCTTCGTCCTAACTAAAGGGCAGTAGCTAGAAACAAGAAATTCAGTGTGAGCCCGCGGACGAGATACAAAAAGGGATTTTTCGGAAATTGTACTTTTGAGGGAGGAAAGAGATAAGAAGGGATAAAAATGGAAACAATTTAAGTGATGCTATATTCGTGAAAATCGGTTTTTACAGTTCTCTGACAACGTGGATGTCCACTCAACATACATTTTTCGAAATTTGGACTTTTAAGGGGCGATAAAAGGGATAAAAATAGTACCAACTAAAATATTACAGCTAGAATCGTGAAATTTGGTATGTAAATTTCACTCTTGAAATAGAAGCCGAATATAAATGCATTTTTGTACTTTTAAGGGTCAGCGGCACAAAAGGGGATGCAAATGGTAGATTCGTGCATTTTTGTATGTAAATTCTTCTGACCACGTAGAAGTGCAGTAAAATTGGATTTTTCCAAATTTGTACGTGCGGGACAAAGGGATAAAAATGCTGTACAGCACTTTAATTACGTTAACGCGGAACATAAATGGATATTTCAAAATTTGTATTTATAAGGACGATGTGGGACGAAAGGGGATAAACGTGGTACCAAATAAAGAACGTGTTTTTAAAGGAAAAGCGAGAACGCATGTTACCTATAGTGATTTTTCAAAATGTGTTGTTTTTGGGAAAGAGATGCAAAAAGTTATAAAATAGCCGGCTGCATCTAGAAACATGAGATCGAGGATATAAAAGGCTCGGCGGTTGTAATTTTTTGTTCATAGAAAATGATAAAAATGATCCATACTAAAGGAGTTCAGCTAAAATAGAGCAATTCGACAGTCACATTCTTTGGCAGTGTGTGAGTGCTATCTAATAGGAGGTTTCCAAATTACTATTTTATATTTATCTATATCCACCAAAAGAAAATTTAATAAATACTATCCAAAAACAGAGATGGATAAAACTGATAACAAATAACTGGTTCTCTTCAAATATGAAATGTCCCGAACTTTGGTGATAATTCGCATTTTAAATCGTACTATAAATATGGCAAAATTAAATTGGCATTGTGCAGGAACTAAAATAATATGTGTTCCGAATGTAATACATTCGAATTCCAGCTATTCGATCAAAATATTTGACGTTTTTGTTTTGGTAATGGAAAAGAGCAGAACCAGGAAAAGATTAGTGATCGATTTGATCATATTTAATATTTTACATGAATCCTTAATTCTGCTGCCGTGTATGTTACAAAAGCCTACATTTGCCTCAGAACAAATTTGATATTTCTTAATTTTTTTGTTTTTAAGGGTCTGTTTCTGGATGACGAAACACTCATTGAACTTGTCAAAACGACGAACGAAAGTTGATTTGCGTTTCTGTATAACGAATGTCAATTTTTGAGTAAAACTCAAAAACTTTCATTTGCTTTTCTGTATTTTTGAGTCAAATCTGGACGATTAGAAAAACCCATTCGTATACGTTGAGAAATGAAAACAAATGGTTGAAATGTATGTTTTTTAAATAGAAAATGTATTTTCTATTTAAATAATCAGTTAAATTCGTTAGCACGTTTATTCTGATGGGAATAATGAAAATACAACATTGACACACAGATACAAAATAATTCTCACAGATACACTTAAAATAACACTATCTTTTGTCCTGCACCCAGCATAACGTTGGAAAGGGGGAACTGGAACAAATATGGTATTTTTGCACTATTATGTCCACAAAAGACACAAACTGTTTTGAAATAATTATTTTGTAAACAAATAATTTGTTCTGCCAGTCATTAGGGTTGCCTCCTTTTATACATAAAATTATGTTTGTATATGAATAAAATTATCAAAAAACAAGTAAAATCGGAGTTAAGTTCGGCCGGGCCGAACTTTTTATACCCTCCTCCATGGATTGCATTTCACAGAGGTTGTCTGTTTTCGTAGAAGTGCAGTAATATTACAGGAAAATATAATTTTTTAATATAGCCAAACCAAAACAAATACAAATATTGAAAAATTAATTTTATAAATAAATATAAATATTTTATAAAAAAATAATTATTTCAAACCACGCTTATAAGGCAAGGCTACCAATACGTCAATTCAAAAAATAATTATTCTTCTATTTATATTTTGAAAAATATTTTCAAAGCCATAAATATTGGTAGATAGTGGGTGCTACATTTGGTTGTATTTCCATTCTATTTGAATTTCAAAAGTACAAATTTTGAAAATCCATTATCAGACGTACATAGTGCAAAATAACCTAACTTCATGATTCAACCAATTTTTGCCGTAAAAGAAAAAGTACGAATTTAGAAAAAAAACTTTTTATTTTGCGTGTCTATGCAGTCAGAGGAATGTATACACCGAATTCCATTATTCCATTTGGTTGGTACCATTTTTACCCCCTTGACGTTTCTACGCAATTAGAATTTTATCATTCTAGTTGTAGTCGTTTAGTTGGTACTATTTTTATCCCTCTGTACCATTGTATCCCTTGAAAGTACTAATTTCGAAAAATTCGTCTATTTTCCGTATCTTCGCAGTCAGAGGAATGTATACTCCGCATTTCATGACTCTAGCTGTGGTCATTTGATTGGTACTATTTGTATCCCCTTTTTTCATTTTAACCCCAAAAAGTACGAATTTCGAAAAATCAGTTTATTTTCCGTGTCTTCACACTCAGAGGAATGTATACTCCGAATTTCATGACTCTAGCTGCGGTCATTAGATTGGTACTATTGTTATCCCCTTTTTTTCGTTTTAACCCCAAAAGGTACGAATTTTGAAAAATCCGTGTATTTTACTTATCTATGCAATCAGAAATTTCATTATTCTAGGTACAGCCAGTTGGTACCATTTTTATCCCTCTATTCCCATTTTACCCCTTAAAAGTACGAATTTGGAAAAATACTTTTATATTATGTATCTACTCAATTAGAGGAATGTACACACCGAATTTCGTGTTTCTAGCTGTTGTCGTTTAATATGTACCATTTTTATCCCTTTTTTGCCCCATTTCACCCCCTACAAATCAGAATCACTTTATGGTGTACGTTTTTGCTATAAGGGGAATGCGCATACCAAATATCAAGCAAATATAAACAGAAATATTCAAAAAACATGCTTAAATGCGCTAAAATATTTGGGATTATTATGGGTATTTTTAGTCCTTGTGAGGGAAAAATTTTTCCCTTTGGGCCGATTTCGCCCCATTTCAATTCCAACCGATCTACGACTATAAGACGCATTTGTGGAAAATTTGAACATTCTAGCTCCTTTCGTTTAGATGCTAGCGTGCTTTCAACAGACGGACAGACGGACGGACGGACATGGCTAGATCGTCTTAGAATTTTATGACGATCAAGAATATATATACTTTATAGGGTCGCAGGTCGATATTTCAAGGTGTTACAAACGGAATGACAAAGTTAGTATACCCCCATCCTGGAGGTGGAGGGTATAATTACAAAAAATCTTGATGGCAATATTGTTGATTGACAAATGAACGAAAGCTTTTAACTTCAAATCATAGGGCGAAAACTTTTAAACGTGTTATAAAAACCCAATTTATGAGTCGTTCGTCAGGGTATCATTTGTTCGTGTAGAATTTCAATCGTCATCCGGAAACACAACCTTAATAATTAAATTATTTTTTTTAGATTACCACGATCATGATTTCGACCATGTCCAAAGTCTTTTCAAGTGGCTTCGCAGCCACTTTTCAACATCAAACCCGGCCTCTATAAGGAGATGATTCTCACAAACGAACGAGAATCACAACTCACTTGCCGAATTTGAGTTTAAAAATCGCACCAAGTAATAAAATACAAATGCCATCTTACACGCATCTCATTGAGTTGCATGTGTGTATATGCAGGTATAGTTACCCAAGTCGCTGCGAAGCCACTTGAAAAGACTTTTGACATGGTCGAAGTCATGATCGTGGTAGTCTGCAGCTAAGTAATAAATGTCACCATGCCATTTGTAAATAAATTTGCATTCTATTAAATATAGATGCAAAATGGTCTTGAGCCAGTTCAAATCAATTTTTTTTTTAATTTTGTATGCGATTTTGGCTTTTTAAAAGCATTATTTGATTTTATGCAGTTTTGGAAAATGTTGGAACACATCCCCAATTTCTGTATGGAAATCAGAGCTGTTAAGTAATGATTAGTAATCGTAATCATTAGTAATTAGATTACTTTTTTTAAAGTAGAAGTAATGATTACAATACGATTACATTCAGTTTTATACGATTAGTAATTGATTACGATTACAAGTAATCAAAAAATAATCAGGATTACTTGCGATTACTGAAAAATAATCAAAAATAATCAAAAGTAATCATAAATGAGTTCGACTACTTTAAAAGATTACTTTTGATTACTTTTGACTATTTTAGATTATTTTTGATTACTTTTGATTTTTTGTGAATACTTTTGATTCTCGCGAAATCGGTATGAGAGTCATAGTAGTCTGTTTGTCAAAATTTTTGACTTTTCAATATATGTCAGTTTTGATTTGATTATTATTTGATTATTTTTCAGTAATCGCAAGTAATCCTGATTATTTTTTGATTATTTGTAATCGTAATCAATTAGTAATCAGAAATTGTTGAATAGTGGATTATATAATCATTACGATTCTTTTTAAAAAGTAATGTAATTGATTACTAATCGTAATCGAAATTTAACAGCTCTGATGGAAATAAAGTATATACTTTTTATGCTGGTTACCGAGGATCCCATATACCCAAAAAAGAGCCCCAAGTGTATTGTGTTTTTGAATTATGACTGTAAGTGGTACAACTCGCAATTCAATTGTGTGTTGAAACACTGTGCATTGTCTTTAAACCATACTGTTGTTGTTTGCTGATGTTCTTCTTATTGCTACTGCTGCTGCTGTTGTTGCCACAGTTGTTGTTGTTGTTTGTGTTATAATGATGTTCGGCAGCTGTATTGAATACTTTAAAGGATACTTGACTTGATTTTTCGATTATAAGTGCGTGCATGTGTGTGTTTGCGGGCGGATACTGATGCGGCAACGGGATATGAGAGTTGTTAACAAACAAAAAAGTTTCGCTGCATGCTTATGTTGCATCTGCGAGAAAGAATTCACATGCGGCATGCATATGTGCGTATATATGAGTGCTCATAATGAGTCAAGTTCTTTTGAGTGAGCAGAAATGTTTCTGTGGCTTCATTTCACAGAAAATCAAAGGGACCACAACTGCAAATATGCAAATATATACATACATACATATATGTATGTATATATGTGTGAAAAACCCCAAACACAAAGACATAGATGTTCCCACATAACGATTATTTATTTGCTCATATACTGGTTGTTGTGTAAATGATTTTATATGTATTAGAGTGGCTTCTTTTGTGTAAAATAAATAAATATAAATTATTAACACATTTATATCCTTTGGAAACTAAAAGTCCTTTAAAAAAGACACACGACCAGGAAACAAAAAAATGCAGATGTGCTATTAATGTCCTATAGTTTTAGTTCTATATAGTCCCGTTCTTAGGAGGGAAATCGTGTCGCACGGTGTTATTATAGCAGTTTATGCGCAGTTTTCTGCCCAAATTATTTAAGCAAAATATACATTAGGTTAGGTATCATTTATTTATTTCTGTAAATTTTTCATAGACGTTATATACTGCAATATGAGCGACATTGCAAGACATCTCACACAAATTGGCATAAGCTTTGTTTAAAATAAAACTGATCAGTAAAATTTTAATATTGGAAATGGTTTTACAATCACTTTCTAAAAATATAGAAAATAGTTATGATTTGTTCCCTAAGTAAAATGTAAATCCTTATAAATTATATGCAGATGCTCGCTGAGCTGATGAAGGTTATAAACTATATATGAAATTACCGATGTAAAATCATTATAATTATTAGTTGCTTATCATTTTATTAAATCTGTTTTCAAAACTGCAGAATATCCAAATTTACAGAAAAAATAAATGCTACCCCACCTAATGTATATTTTTCTTAAATAATTTTGTTTACATTTGTGAATTTCAAATGAAAACTTTTGAATTTCAAAAGGAATAATTTTTGAATTACAAATGAAAACTTTTGAATTTCAAAAGGAATAATTTTTGAATTACAAATGACGAGTTTTGAATTACAAATGACGAGTTTTGAATTTCAAATGACGGATTTTGGATTTCAAATGACGACTTTTGAATTTCAAATGGTGTCTTTTGAATTACAGATGACGAGTTTTGAATTTCAAACGATGAGTTTTGAATTTCAAATGATATTTTTTGAATTTCAATTGATATTTTTTGAAATTCAAATATAATTTGTGAATATCAATTGATATTTTTTTAATTTCAAATGGAATTTTTGAATTTCAAATGGTGTCTTTTGAATTACACTTGAAAATGGTGTAGTTACGTCTGGTATTCCTCAAGGGAGTATTTTGGGTCCCTTTCTTTTTAACATTTTTATTACTGATATAAGTTCTTGCTTCAAGTATTCTAATTATATAATTTATCCGGATGATATAAAACTGTTTTCTAAAATTTCTCTTCTTCTGGCTTGGTCTGAATTGAATCATTTAGCATTAAACTTTGCGAGATGTTTTCATCTCCCGTTTTGTAGGCGTACGAATTTGCCAAATACAAGTTATTGTATTAAAAATCATATTGTGCAGAGGGTTAGTAGCATTTAGACTTAGGAGATGTTTTTGATTCTATATTGGATTTCAATTTGCATATTGATTTCATAATGCCTTATACTGTGCTTGCGTTTATTAGAAGAAATAGTAAAGAATTCTCTAATTCCTACACTCGTAAATTCTTGTATACAACATTTGTCAGACCTAAATGAGAATATGGCTCTATGGTATGGAACCCGTGTTGTGATATTTACTATAATCGTAGGTTACAGAAACAATTTATTAAATTTGCTTCAGTTTCTGTGCCATTTGTCAATCCCGGAGTATTTATCAAGTCGTAGATCAATGAGCTCAATTTTATTTCTGTATAAACTAATATGTGGTCTTATCGATGTTTTTATGTTCCTTCTAGATGTCTAAGACATAATGAATTTTTTAATATTGCTTTTCATATAAGTAAATATGCTTCTTTTGAGCTTATTCTGAGGCATGCTATAGATTTGTCATATACTTTAAATAAATTTAAGGAAACTCTAGATTTAATTTACTTTTAAGTTTGGCTTGTCTGTAAGGATTGTTTGTACTCCATAGACTTATGAATAAATAAATAAGTACCATCACGAACCTTATGGAGCGTATTGCTGACACTGTTAACTATTAACGAAGTTTATTTTACAAAAATCTAAGGTACAGTTTTTGCTTATGAAATAAATAAGAAAAAATAAATGAAAAGATTTGACAATTTTCTGTAAAACTATAGGACATATTCATACAATTAGAAAAAAATATATAGGTATCTCATACCACAAAAAGTTATTTTCTTTTAATTACAAAAATGCTTAATTTTGAACCACCCTAGTGTATGTAATATCTTACTTTTTTAAAAATCGGGAAATACAGCTTTATTCGTCATATATAAAAGTATATATTTGGAAAGTTTCATCTGGAATAGGGGCGAGATTACCATACCCCTTCTTGTATCCAAACACTTTTATTAATTAAATTTTTCATAACTTCTATGCTGGTGCTTGTAATCCATTTTGACTTGACTTTTTTAAATTGTTAATAAATGTGGAAGCTGGAAATAATCCGGCCCTAAATAAAATTAATGTCTTTTAAATTCCATACAAATGCTATCTGAGATGTTTAACCGACTGAATCGTACTTAATTCTGTCCAACTCAGCGGTATAATATATAGATCTAATTGATGTACAAACATTGTATATTCTTATAATAATCTTATTTAGGGCTCAGTGATGGAGCCGGGTGGCTAAGACCATTATAGCTAGTTATTCACCCACGCTTTTAGCTGAGCATGGAAACAAATCGTTGGGAAACTCCCCAAATTTATATATGAAGTGACTCGAGTATATTCACGTCACTTCATTCGTTTAAAACTTCAAATATTTCGGTCTTAAATTAATCTTCGTTTAAACTTCAATTTAATTCTTTTCAGTTTCCAGGCATTCTCACACTAATTCAAGGCATCTGATAACTATGGTCATTACCAAAACCACATCATAGCAAATGCGCACCACCTTCCTTTGTACTTGAATAGATTTTGTTTATATCGATTATGGGGAGAAACAACTTCCGCTCTAGTGAAGAAAAACTGAAATTTCTTTGGAAACAAATAAACAAAGAAATCAAGCAAAAACTTCAATTTGAATTTTTGGGAATATTGGTGTTGTGGTTTTGGGAGTTCCTCCCGGTCGGTTGCGAGCCATTGAGTCTAGATGGAAAGAAGAAAAGCAATAAAAATTAAACATTTTCTACCAAATCATTTATTTCATACATTAATCCCGTGGGGGTTTGTTTGCAACACGAGAGTCTATGAATTTTTTAGTTAAATTTGATTTATTTTGGAGTGAGTGTTGCTGTTGTTGTTCTTGCTGCTGCTACTGGCAATATTGCTGGTGTTATTGTTGTTGCTTGGCTTCGGGAGAATATTTTGCATAATGAACTCGTATGTGTGCCCGGGTGTTGCCAACAAATTGCTCTTTAATATCATTGCAAATATTTTGTGGATATTCCTGCATTCCAGTGAATAGACAGCACTCGAGATGCTGCATCGTTTGGGATGGGTGGCGTTGTGCTGGGTCTACACCGCCTCTTCCCGCCCCTCCTCCTCGAACACTCGACATCTTTCATCCCAGTTCAAACTGACACTTTGTAGTGTATTTGCACTGGGTGTCAGTGCGGTGGCGTGTCAGTATTTCTTTGTTTATCAAACAACATACGCCATTGTACGCGCACGCATCAGCTTCTGTAAACAATGACAGAATTTGCAGTTGCCCAGTGAAATATATGGAAGAGCATGCATCATAGATTTAAAATTATTTTTTTTTTGGAATAGCTTCGATTTCTGAAAACTAATGAGTGAAATACATAGACAACTACACCAAATCTCCGCAAGAAGAATAAAAAAAATTAAAATTAAATGAAATACAAAAAAATAAATCGTCTTAAATAGGGATTTTTATACACTCCACGAGAGGAAGAGAGATAGACCCATTGTTAATTATACCGATCGACTTAGAATCACGTTTTGAATCGATTTAGCAATGTCCGTCTGTCTGTCTGTCCGTCCATCTATTCTTGTAATCACGATACAGGTCGCAATTGTAGACAGAACCAAATGAAACTTTGTACAACGAAGTTTTCGGGATAAGAACGAACGCTATTTAATTTGAAGAAAATCGGTTCAGATTTAGATATAGCCCCCATACGAATTTCACTCCCGATTTGACACTTTTCACTCTAGATACCACATATTACAAAAAAAAAATTCCTTAAAATTGGCAAAACATCGTATAGTCCAACTAGAAACATCTGTGGTAAAAATGGGTCAGATCGGTACAGATTTATATATAGCTCCCATACAAATTTCGCTCCCGATTTGACTTTTTCCGCTCTTGAAACCACATATTGTATCAGATTGTCCTCAGATTTGGCAAAACATCTTATATTTCAACTAGAAACACCTGTGGTAAAAATGGGGCAGATCGGTTCAGATTTATATATAGCTCCCATACAAATTTCGCTCCCGATTTAACTTTTTCGGCTCCAGAAACCACGAATTTTCACCGAATTTCTTCAAAGTGAGCATAACACCTTATATTTGAACTGGAAGAACTTATTGTGAAAGTTAGTCACATTTTGCCAGGTTTGGATATAACCCCGATACAAATATTCTTATCGATTTGACAAATCGAACCAGGTCTTATTAGCCTATGATTAGGAAACATACAAAAATTCTTCCCGTTTTCACTTTTTTACCGAGTTGGACTGTGTTCGGTTGGAAAGTGGAGTGTATCATATAGTCGGCCCCGCCCGACTTTAGCCTTTCCTTACTTGTTTTTTTTTTGTAAAATACCTCAGAGAAAATTCTTCCAGTTCAGTGGAGGTGCGGATACTTTTTGTAGCTTGTTCTGATGCATGACTTGGGCGTCAAATCACCATCAAACCGGGAATTTAAACCGTCAATTAATTACTCATGAATTATTTTGTTAGGCCATTCAGCCTGTCATGACATCATAGCAAAAATTGTTATTGGTCATCCGGCATGGGGCATCCGGCATAAAACGCGCACTACACACCGAATGCGAAAATTTTGAGGATTAACGAAGGCGTCAAGATGAAATCGTAGTTGTCGGATGACAGGCAATTACGATTTTACAGCTATACACTGAAGGACAAAGCTTAATTTCCTCAATTAAATCTTACATAGCATCAATGAAATCTGTCATTGTTTTTCGACCAACGTAGAGCTTCATTGATACAACGTAAAATATTTCAATTAATTAAAATTCAATGAACAATAATTTCAATAGCGTTAGATAAATGTAAAGTGTAATTTATACCAGGAAACATTATCATTATAAAGGGTAATTGTTTAGCTATTATCTTTTTGGCAACACTGGTTTAAACAGTTAAAGTCAAACATCTTCAGTTTGGTCTATAATTTAACCATGAATCGTCTTTCAAACGAACAACGCTTGCAAATTATTGAATTTCATTATCAAAATGCGTGCTCTCTTAAGAAAGTTCATCGCGCGCTTCCATTTTATGGTCAGTTTAATCGACCCACCAAATTTACATTGTTGGACATTAAATCACCATCACGCTTACGTAGAGTGCGAACTGAAGAAAATATCTCAGCTGTATCGGCCAGTGTTAATGATGATTATCAATTATCGATTCGTCGGAAGGATTTAGGTGTGATGCCTTTCAAAATACAGCTGGTGCAAGAATTGAAGCCGAACGACCTACCGCAACGTAAAATTTTTTGTGAATGGGCTTTTGGAAAGTTGACCGAAGATCCACTTTTTTACCGAAAAATTGTGTTCAGTGACGAAGCTCATTTTTGGCTCAATGGGTACGTAAGTAGGCAGAATTGTCGATTTTGGAGTGAATATCAGCCAGAAGCATTGCAAGAGCTACCAATGCATCCAGAAAAAGTCACAGTTTGGTGCGGTTTATGGGCTGGTGGCATCATTGGACCGCACTTCTTCAAAGATGATGCGAATCGTAACGTAACTGTGAATGGTGAGCGCTACCGTGAGATGATATCCTACCTTTTTTGCCCAAAATGCAAGAGCATGACTTGCATGACATGTGTTTTCAAGAAGACGGTGCCACATGCCACACAGCACGCGCAACAATGAACTTATTGAGAGGCGAGTTCGGTGAACATTTTATTTCACGTTCGGGACCGGTCAATTGGCCGGCTAGATCGTGCGATTTAACGCCTTTAGACTATTTTTTGTGGGGCTATGTTAAAGTTCAAGTCTATACAGACAAGCCCGCTTCAATTGACGCATTGAAAGACAACATTGAAGCGTTTATTCGTGAGATACCGGCCGAAATGTTGGAAAGAGTATGCCAAAATTGGGCTAAGCGGATGGACCATTTGAGGCGCAGTCAAGGTCAACATTTGCATGAAATAATCTTCAAACTTTAAATTATATGGACCGTACTATCGATTCAAATAAAGATTTCATGCATTTTTCTGAATTTTATGTGTTTTTTTTTTTTTTGAAAAACTTTCCTATTGCTTTTAAAAAATCACCCTTTACTTTGGGTCTGAAGACACTCATTCAAAAAGTTTTCTTTAAAATCGAAAAACACGAAAAGTTGTCAACTTTTGGCTTATTTCTAAAAAATATCCGATTGCGCGATTTTAAATGTTAATATGCAATTATCCGTGGGTGCTTGTCTAATTTCAATTTTTTACTAGAACAAAAGATGTTGAACTTTGGCCGATAGTATCTTGCTATACCGATCAACATTTTTTAATGTTGTACTAATAATATGTTATGTTTTTTGGTAAGAATTAACTAATAAAACTAATTATGTGATAAAGTGTGCATAAGGTTCCAACATATATATTTAAAAAAAACTATATTGGAAATTATATTCTATGTATTTTTTCTATTTTTTTATATTCTATAACTTTTTTTTAAATTTTACTTAAATAATATTTAAAACATATGTATATCCTTAAAAAATTGAAGTCCCTAAAAAAACAATTTCACAAAATTAAAAACTGAGAATGCAGTTATATTAAGTGTGATATCCTGTTTTATGTGTATATGGTCTTGTTTAAGTCCAATAAAGACTGTCGCACGAAGTTATATATCAAGAAATTTATAATTTGAATTGTGTTCTTCTTGGTTCCAGCTTTTTCAGGTTCAAATTTTGGACAACACTTTGAAGTTCACACGAGGGCTGATAACTAGCGAAACTTTTTAGTCGGCGACAGCCGAAAATGATTTTGTGATTTTTTTAAATATTTCTGTCGTGACGGCTATGCTCATGAAATTATCTTGTTACTTTCTTAGTTGCGCTGCCAGGCCTTATATTATATTTTTTGAAACGAAAGACATTCTCAGAGCGATACAAACAAAAATATTTTGTGTTGACGTGACCATAAATTTGACTTACACTGGGTAATTATTATGAGTGAAATTGTAACTTTTTATTTAGGTTTTTGTTTTCACTGTTTAGTTATCTAGTCTTTAATAAAAACAGCCCTAATATATATTAGAAAAATCCACTTAATCGGGATTTGGTTACGAATTCTACTAAAATTTGTATAGAGAATATTTCTTCACAAGAAGATTTTGTTAGTCCATCTTTTTGCTGGGTTGCATAAATTGACATAGGCTTGTGTGTATATGTGGTGTGGGTGTATATTGTTTGGATCCGTTGTTGTTGGTCTTGTTGTTGCGGGCGTTGTTTTGTGGTTTATGTTTACGTATGCCATTGATAATGAAAACGTCGGTGGTGTTGGGCTAGGTGTTGCTGGTGATGCCGATCATTGTTGTTCTCATCATCGTCATCGTTGTCGTCATCGTCAATGTCCTCATCAACAGCATCATTGTCTTTGGTGGTAGTGCTGCTGGTGGTTCACACTCTGTGGTAGATGACTAGGATGTGTCCTCATTATGTGTGCCTGGCTGTCTTTATGGTTAAACGTGTGCGTATGTCAATGAGCGTGTGCGTATCCAGGTTCGTGCGTATTTGTGTTCTTGTAATGATAATGGTAAATATGCTAATGAAACTATGTACTTTAGAAGAAGTGCGCTCGTGTGACTGTGAGAGTGAGAGCGGAGGAGCGAGCGATTTACAAGGTGTGTGTGGCTGTGCTAAATTGTATTAGAAGTAGTTTTGGCAACAACACTTGCTAATAATGTTTAAAGTTACAAACAAATTTTCAATATGTTTTTTCAATATGACTTATAACCAAAAAACATTTGAGACCTTAGGAATATTCATATTTAGAAAAACTGTATAATTTAATGTACGACGATTTTGCCAACTGGGAAACTTATCCAAATTGTTAATGTATAGATTATGTTTCTCATAGAAATATATTAAAAAGGTTTTTTTTAATTTTGTAATTTTTGATTAAAATTGAACACATTCCTTCTGTCTCTGGTTCGTTTTTATAATTATCACACTGCCCCACAGTGGTGCAAAAGTGTTTCAGTATTTTTCTATTGAAGAAATAAATAGTAGCCTCATGAAAAATCATCAAAATGAAAAATTGCCCAAAAAACAATGAAAAATGAAACAAAAAACATACAAATTTTTGAATTTTTCGTATGAAAAAGACCCAAAAATTGGGTCATTATTGTTAATTTTTGGGATATATATATATAACATTTGACATTTGAGTCATTTTGAAAAATCTGCGTAGCCGGATTTGAAAATGAAGCCCTTAGATAAACCTTAATCTTAGATAAACTTTAATCAGTGTAGCCGGCTTTGTACATATCCCAGAGTAGAAAAGTTTTAAATCTTGCCAGAGGTCGCCAATACAAGGAACCGCTACACATAACTCATATGATATATTTTTGGGCGATTTTTCGTATCAAATTTTTTTGTTTTCTCATTTTTGATTTATGTTAATTTTTGGGTGTAATTTCATTTTTATACGCTCCACTAGGGCATTATGTATTTGTGCATTTGTTTGCATGTTTGCATTTGTTTGCCCAAAAGTAAACGATTTAAACCCATCGTTTATTATACAGATCGGCTTAGAATGTTTTAATCAAATTACAGGCAGAGTTACAAGCCGAACCAGAATTATCGGCGGCGGCGGCTCTACCCAAAATGGGTCAGCGGCGGCGGCTTTCGGCGTTCTGTCATTCGATCACCTCTATTTATTTGACAATTTTGGGAAAAGAGAAGGAACAATTTGTATTGGTTTTATTTTTTGGCAAGTAATTCAATATTCGTAAATACAGGGTGGACCAAAAGTCGCGCCTGCGTGTAAAAATTGAATAACTTTTTTGTTTATTATTATTTTTTATTGATTTTTTTAATATAATATTATCTTTGGATGACCTAAATTTTAATTATGAAAAATAATGTCAGAGAGATGACCACCATTTTCATCGATGCACAATTGGGCTCTTAAACAGGCGTTTTGCATAACTGCATGCAAGG
Organism: Polietes domitor; assembly: GCA_947397865.1. Classification (NCBI taxonomy): domain Eukaryota; kingdom Metazoa; phylum Arthropoda; class Insecta; order Diptera; family Muscidae; genus Polietes; species Polietes domitor. The sequence continues at coordinate 266,318,828 of OX377618.1, forward strand.
TTTCAGGCTCTATTGCCCTGATCTCAGCTTCAATGTTGTTCTTTAGCTGCTCTATAGTTTGAGGCTTGTTTACATACACTCGTTCTTTGACATAACCCCATAGAAAATAATCCGGGGCAGTTAAATCCGGTGAACGTGCTGGCCAATTAAATTCTGAATTTTTTGAGATAATTCGGTCGTCAAAAATGTCATTTAAAAGCGTCATTGTGGCACGGGCCGTGTGTGCTGTTGCTCCATCCTGCTGAAACCACTTGTTGGCTGCCTCAGGGGGTACAAAATTATTAAGCATAGCGCGATATCTGTCCCCATTCACCGTTACTGTATTACCAACTTCATCCTCGAAGAAGTTGGGCCCTATAACTCTTTCTGATGCCACTCCACACCATACTGTACACTTGAGGGGGTGCAATTGGCGCTGGTGAACAACTCTGGGATTTGCAGTACCCCAAAATCACATATTTTGTTTATTTACGTATCCATTTAGATGAAAATGTGCTTCATCACTCATTATTAAATTGTAAAATTAATCAGTAAAATTGAGCGCCCATTGGAAAAGTAAAATTCTACCACTTTCGTTCGTTGCTCAGTCGTTAAATTTTGCATGGTGGTGTAACACGAATCGATGAATAAAATCTGAAAAAAAAAATAAAAAATATTAATAAACAAAAAAGTTATTCAATTTTTACACGCAGGCGTGACTTTTGGTCCACCCTGTATTAGCCATTATTCCCATAATTTCATATTATTATTCCATACAATTATTTGTTTGGAGTGGGAATCCAACCATTTCTAAAATTTATAATATGGATGAATTTAATAAATATGAGACATATTTGACCAGACATCTTGAATATCATAATCCTTCAAAAGATGGAAAAGCTCTACCTACATTGACACATTTTGTTTTTTTTATAGGAACATATGGCCACGCATACTGGAATTGACTTATATAAATGCGACTTTCAAATCAAAATGCAATCATATGCATTTCTATAGACGTCATCATTTAGTAGGATCCCAAATTCAAAGAAAGATCCATATATATCACAGTAGTTGGCTGACTAAGTCGGCAGTTATATTTTCTTTTGTAATTTTCGACTTTTGTAAATTTCGTCTTCAACCACGGCGGCGTGGTTGAAGTCGATGTGAGCCAATTAAATCGGCGGCGCCGCGGCTCTTGCAGAAACATGCGGCGGCTTGTCGGATTAAAATCGGTCGGCTTGTATCTCTGATTACAGGTCGCAATTATAGTCTGATCTTAATAAAAATTGACACAAGTAAGTTTTCTGGATCAAGGACGAACGCTATTTAATTGAAGCAAATCGGTTCAGATTTAGATATAGCCCCAATACAAATTTCGGTCGCAATTTGACTTTTTCCGCTCTAGAAACCACATATTGTACCCGATTTTCTTGTAGAAAATGATTGATTCAAGCTCGAGGTCTTTGTTTGTAAAAGTTGTTTCTTTTATTTATTTTCAATATTTCGTCATCCATTGGAAAATGGATGATACATAGAGTAACAACAATCAGAAGACGTCACAACACTGAGACATTAACTATTGTACTCATTTCCGGATTTGACGTTTTCCGCTCTATACCCCACATATATAGTACCCATATAAAAATCGTTCCCGATATCACTTTTTTCCCCGAATTTAGCCTTTCCTTAGTTGTTCGTTTTTGGTTATTTCTCATTTTTTGTTCAATTTTTTTGTTCAATTATATATGTACCCTAATCCACTAGGTAGTTCCACCCCAAATAACACCAATAAATAATCGATCTAGAGCCACCTTTAAATAGACAAATCACTAGATGAGTCACTTTGTCTGTCCATCACAAGTTTGTGATCATAGTACAGTGGCATGCAATTTGGTATAAGTATTTATTTTTGTCCCATGGACGGACGCTATTGGAGATTATTGGTTTGCAACATCCGTACAAATTTCGGTGCTACATCAGATCTTAGTCAAATTTATCACAGTATGTCATATTTCATATGAGTTCATGTTTTCCTACACCAACTATACAAGTGCCGCTCAGATTTATCCTTATACCACTGTATACCACATCATACTTTGGATCTTTATCACGTCCACATCATTTCCCAGATTGAGTCACATTTAACCTAGCAATGCGTTTACCCCATGACAAAAGTAAAATTACTGAACACATGCAAAAAATTTCCGGGATTTAAAATGAAATCCTGGGCGAATAAAGAATTTAATTGAAGCAATAATAGGGCTGTTTTCTTTAAGCCGGGAAAACAAGCTGCGTTAACAAAACGTTAATAAAAATTTAATTTTTTGCTCAAAATAAAAAATTATTTTTTCACATTGTCGCCAACTACAATATAAATATATGTATGTATCAAAAGAAATTTTCAAAAAAAAAAAATATTTTGTGTTAACTTTTAGACTCGATAACCATAATTATGACTTATTGACTCATCGGACCTTACTTTTTCGAAAATGAGGTTGGATCAAAAGTTACCGTGAATGGATTGCGCTATCGAGAGATGATTAATGATTTTTTATGGTCGGAGTTGGATGATATTGATCTGGACAGCGTTTACACACAATCAACGAAAGCATTGCTCTTTTACGGGAAAAGTTTCCGGACCATGTTTCTCTCGAAGAGGTGATCACAATTGGCCACCGAGATCTTGTGATTTAACACCTGGCCACTCCTTCCTTTGGGGCCACGTGAAAGATAAGGTCTACACCAACAGCCCAGTGTCGATTCAAGACCTCAAAGATAGAATTCGTGAGGTAATCGAGGATATTTCATGAAAAGGATATGGTCCTGTATGCGTGGTTGTGGTGGCAATTTGGCTGATGTTGTTTTTCATTATTAACGGCATACCTTCCTCTTTATTATGAAATAAACACCCGATCATTTATGGAATTTTTCTTTTATTTTTTGAGGACTTTCTTTTTCCATATAAAGAGTGATTTTTTTGAGGTTAGGATTTTCATGCATTAGTATTTGACAGATCACGTGGGATTTCAGACATGGTGTCAAAGAGAAAGATGCTCAGTATGCTTTGACATTTCATTATGAATCGTCTTACAAACGAACAACGCTTGCAAATTATTGAATTTTATTATCAAAATGCGTGCTCTGTTAAGAAAGTTCATTGCGCGCTTCCATTTTATGGTCAGTTTAATCGACCCACTGAAGCGGCTATTCGGGCTATTGTGACTAAATTTCGCACCAAATTTACATTGTTGGACATTAAACCACCAACACGCTTACGTAGAGTGCGAACTGAAGAAAATATCGCAGCTGTATCGGCCAGTGTTAATGATGACCACCAATTTTCGATTCGTCGCCGTTCGCACCAATTGGGTCTCTGTTACTCAAAAACGTGGAAATGCCAAAATTGGACTAAGCGGATGGACCACCTAAGACGCAGCCGCGGTCAACATTTAAATGAAATTATCTTCAAAAAGTAAATGTCATGGACCAGTCTAACGTTTCAAATAAAGAACCGATGAGATTTTGCAAATTTTATGCGTTTTTTTTTTTAAAAAAGTTATCAAGCTCTTAAAAAATCACCCTTTATATAGGGTGGGTCATTTAAAACTTTAAATAAGAATCGGCTATTCAAATTTCGAGATTTATTGGAAATTTAATAATGGAACGCAATGTCATTCTTATGACTACCACGACTCCGCTCCGCTTCATCCGATCAACCCAATTTTTCAGTATAGCTCAACACCCATATTATTCTCAATAGTCACGTGTGGGTTCTCTGAACCTCATATACGGCTATTTAGCTTAATGAAATATCCACGGATATGAAAATGAGCTTCATAAAAGGTGAACTGAAACCCGACCTCTTCTCGAAAATTTTCCACTTAAATTTCTTACAGTTTGCGTTAAAGACTCACTACTTTGGAATTAAATTTTTAATATTTCCCAATTTTGTTTGAGCGTTTTGCGTCCTATTTTACACGGTTAAAAAATAAACCTGAAAATAAAAATGTATGTTATTCTACCTTTCAAAGTCAAACTACCGATTAGTTCAAATTTAAAATTTTAAATGGCCCACCCTATAAATGAAGGTTAGAGGATATATTTTTTTTAGGTGATGTATATGCAAAATTTTCTGGAAACTTGACAAGACCCAAAAAGTTGGACAATACATGTGGGTTCATACATTCATATAGTCGATATCTTCAGAATTACATCATATTTAATTTAAAATTTAAATATTGATTGATTTTCAAACTTTTTCTAAAAAAATATTCGGCTTAATTTTTATTAACATTCAAAAATATGTTTTCTAGCATTTAAAAATTTGCCGGTAATTAACTAGTTTCTCCGACTGGATCTCCACTGTTCGCAAGCTGTTTGTTGACTTGTTTGTCACTGAAAATTTAATAAATATTGAATAATAATTAAAAATAATCGCTTCTAAAGCCAATTAATGACAATATTCATATAATTATTTATTAACATACATACATATGTATGTACGTTTGTCTGTTTTATATGAATCTATAAAGGCCTTCAATAACTATGCGCACATACACATGGCGATGCTGATTGGATATTCATAATTGGGAATTAGGTGGCACTTGATCCGTACTTGGATTCTACCACATAGAGATAATTAATACAGTCGGTAGAATATTGTTGAATGTTATATAGCAAATAAATACCATTAAAATTCATTTTTGATTATTAATTAAAGAGGTTTCGAATACAACATCACTGATATCGTATCAAGATTAATCAGCACGTCTAAATGATACAAGTTTAATTTAAATTGAAAGAGTGAATATTGGACTAAAGTATTGTAGCTAGAATCGTGAAATTTGGTATGTACATTTTTCTGACCATATAAAAGCGAAGTGAAATTGAATTTTTCGAAAATTTTACTTTTAAGGGGCGTGCGGGACAAAAAGCGATAAATGTGGTACCAACTAAAGTATTTCGCCTAGAATAGTGAAATTTGGTATGTAAATTCCTCCGACTCTGATATAAAAGCGAAGTAAAATTGGATTTTTCGAAATTTGCACTTATTAGGGGTGAGTGGGACAAAAAGGGATACAAATTGTACCAACTAAAGTTTTGTAGCTACAATCTCAAAATTTGGAGTGTAAATTCCTCTGGCAACGGATAAAAGTAGTACCAAATAAAGTATTGGAGCTGTAGTCGTGAAAAGTGGTGTGTAAGTTCCTCTGACAATTTAGAAGCCTAATCTAAATGATTTTTTCGAAATTTGTACTTGTAAACGGTAAACGGATAAAAATAGTACCAACTAAAATATTGCAGCTACAGTTGCGAAATTTGGAGTGTAAATTCACTGACAACGTAGAAGCGCAATCTAAATGGATTGTTTTGAAATTTGTACTTATAGGAGGTGAGCGGGACAAAAAGGGAACCAACAAAAAGGGAACCAAGTGGTACCAACTAAAGTATTGCAGCTATAGTCGAGAAATTTGGAGTGTACATTTCTCTGACAACGTAGACTTGCAACAGAAATGGACTACTTAATTTAGTATGTAAATTCCTCTGACCAAGTAGAAACGCAGTAAAATTGGACTTTTCGAAATTTGTACTTTTAAGGGATGCGCGGGACGAAAAGGGATAAAAATTGTGTACTTTAATTACGTAAATGCGGAACATAAATGGATATTTCAAAATTTTTACTGAAAAGGTGGATATGTCCTGACAAGAAATAAATGTGTTACCAAATAAAGTACATATTTTTAGGGGAAGCAAAAACACATGTTTTTCAAAATGTGATAAAATTAACAAATAACTGGCTTTTTTGCGTGCGAAGCAGCGGGTACTGCTAGTTTGTATATAAAATGGTAGATGTGAAATCAAGTCTCATCCATGGCATTCCCACAACATTTACAATTCACGATAGTAGTTTGCCAGACACACACAGCGATATCCATAAATGATTAATATTTTTTTATTGTTAATTCACAAAACAACAACAGTGGCAAAGGATTTATTGCATTATGCACAAGGACGAGCATACGTACGTACGTACATATGCAAAATTATTACCAATTGAAATTGTATGCAATCATCATTCATTCATTCGTTCATTCATATGCGTATGTGTATGTATACAATTAAATGCAAATAAGGGCAACAGGAAAAATAAACAAAACAGTTTGAAACAACTGTTGAATATTAAATAAAATGAATTTATTGATTCATTCATTCAGACATTAATTATTACAATTGTATGCATTCAATGCCAGCGGAAAGGACAGCCAGAATTAATGCAGGAATCGGTCTATTGATTATTAAAGGATTTAAAGACAGACAGTCGATTTATGGATACACCCACACTCAAATGAATATGTGGAATTCAACTATGAAACTATATATGTAAATTGTGTTGCTACATTATTTACAAATATGAAGAATGTTTTCGAATGGCCAAATAGTATGACTACATCTATAGGTAAGAAAATATTCAGGTAGATGGAATGCTAGTCTAAGGACATTTGTGGGCTAATCACGGGATTCGAAATAGTAATCGATTTTTATTTTTTACAAAAGATGTGAAAATTTCAAGTATTATTATATTTATGTGATTTATTTAATGTCCATGGAAAAACAAGTAAATAAAAACGTGGTACAACCCTCCACCATGGGTTGCATTATACAGAAGCTGTCGATTTTCGTAGAAGTGCAGTACAATCACAGGAAGATATATTGAAACAATAATTTTATAAATAAATAGAAAATTTTAATTATTTTAAACCACACAAAAGTAAATATAGGGTCCGCCAAATAACTTTTTTTTGAAAATGCTATAAAAAACCTACTGAATATTTTCTCATATTTCTTTTTTTATTTGAAAGTACAATCCTTCCGGAAAATGGAAAATAATTTCATTCAAATGGCTGCTGAGGGCACCCAATAATAATAGTCCAACGGTTGAATAGCTGAAAAAAGTTAGATGGCGGACATTATATAAAAAAAATATTTTATTTTTGCGAGTCTAAGCAGTCAGATGAATGTATACTATACACCGACTTTCATTATTCTAGGTGCAGCAGGTTGGTACCATTTTTATCCCTCTATTCCCATTTTACACCTTAAAAGTACGAATTTGGAAAAATACATTATATTATGTATCCCCACAATTAGAGGAATGTACCCACCGAATATCGTGTTTCTAGCTGTCGTCGTTTGATATGTACCATTTTTATCCCGTTTTGCCCCATTTCACCCCCTACAAATTAAAATCACTTTATTGTGCACGTTTTTGCTATAAGGGAATTCGCATACCAAATATCAAACAAATATAAGCAGACATGATCAAAAGACATGATAAAATACTCTAAATATTATGGATTATTATTTGTATTTTCAGTCCATGTGAGGGAAATGTTTTCCCTGTTTACCGATTTCGCCCCTTTGCAATCCTTTCTTTTAGATGCAGGCGGACAGACAGACGGACATGGTTTTATGACGATCGACGAATATATATACTTTATACGGTTTCAGATCGACATTTCAACCCATCCTGTGGTAGAGGGTATACAAATATACTTAAACATCAAGTCATAGTGGACTTCAGGCTCCGGTATAGAATATATAAACGTTTTTATTTTTACATAGGATAGGAACAATTGTGTGGAACGAATTTCGACAATACAAATGGAAGTCATATTAGTTTTATTTTGACCAAACTTAAGCCAATTTGTGTTAGAGATACCAGAATTTGTGTTAGAGATGCCGAATGTTAAATTTCAGAGTATTCCGATAATTCGAATATATGCTATAGCACCTTTAATTTTACTTAGATTAGGGTCATTTGTGTGGGAGGTATCAGAAGAGGTGTGACAATTACGCCCATCTTCAAACTTAAACTAAGTTTGGGCAAAATCATCAAAGTTTGAAATGATCCCTTAACTCCTATAGAAATTCATCGCGTACACCAGTCGGGCGGACATGAGTCACATATTCATGAAACGGACTTTGTGCAATCATATTTAGGGTCTTAAGTAACACCTTCAATGCGTCATTTGAAATTCAAAACTCGTCAATTGAAATTCAAAGATTCCATTTGAAACCCCACCCAAATAGGTCTATACGATTTTAGACGTATTTACTAGAGTGATCAAACCCGTAACCAAAAACCGGGTCAACCGGGTTTATCATCTCAGACCGACCGTCGGGTTTTTGGAAATCGCGGTTTTCGAAAAACCGGGTAAACCGGTTTTTTTGGAGTTGGTCTCGACCGGTTTTCCATTGTGGGAAAAATCGTTTTTTTTTTTCGCTATAATACTCAAGACGGCCTTTCGATGCGAACGAGTCTTATTTTTATGTTGTTTATATACATACATATATACGTCTTTGATCATATAAGATTGCCTAATGTGTGTGTTCTCTATTTCGTCTATATAGACACCTGCCCGGTGCATTCATTTTAGATCTGTCTGTAAACACTGATATGAGGGTTCTACCCAAACATTTGTTTATGGGATAATAATTGGGGATATCGAAGACTATAACAAAATTCCTTTTATTAAAATGGTTAAAATTCCAGGAATAATATATAATTTTTCATTTTGTTTGACTACGGTCTTAGATCACGAAACTCGAATTAGATATTTTCAACATCTGGTCAAAAAAATAGAGACTTATGTAGTCTGTGTGGTAATAGTTTATCTGTGAATTCTCAGTTATGCCTAAACCATTACTTTAACACTGTATGTTAGAAAATACTGTATAAGTGGAGTATCAACTATGATTCGGATCATTGAGATGACTTCATGGACATTCAAGAAGTATGCTTTGAATTACATATGGAAATCAATTGTGCTTAATTTAACTAAGAATGGTTGGAACTGATTTGATATATTCCAGTTATTGTCAATGAATCATCTGTAAGGCAGGAAAATGAATTAATTTATGCTTGTGAGGAACTGAGAAGTTTATAAAAATATCGCGACAACCGCACTCTTTTGAACTTCGGTTTGATTACTTTCACTTCAACGGAGATCGATGCAATTAAAACTCTTAACGGCATATAGCCCTAGATATTGGCTAGAAATGCCCAACAATGGATATTTTATTGTTAAAAAAGGAAATAAACCGGTACGATCGGTTTTTTCTAAAACCAGTTTTTTCATTACGGTTTTCGAAAAACCCGATATTGCTAAAAACCCGGGTTTTTGATCGCTCATATATTCCTTCCGATAGTATAGCACTCAAGATTCAACTTATTAAGCCAATTTTGACGAATGTAATCGTCATATTTTTCTCTAGGCGCAAATACAACTAGAGTGAATTTGTTTTGTAACATTCCCATCACATGGGTAATGCAAAACATAATGCAAAAGATTTTCATCAATTTTGTCGTATTCGTTCTGAATTCATATGGATGACGTAAAATTGTTCCATCGTTACTAACACCATGGTTTAGTAATCAAAACACGGTATATACGCAGGGTGGTGTAGGGTATCACATAGTCGCCCACGCCAAACTTTAGTCTTTACATTAATTATAAACACTTCTGTGAAATTTCTCGGAGATCAATGATTTTTCGACCATTTTCTAACCAAAATTTTACAATATCTTAATGTTTTACTTTTTATACAATTTTTAATCAAAAATTTTCATAATATATGGCAGTATGATATGGCCTTTCTTCTCATATATCGTCACCAGAAATCCAAAAAGACGTAACAAGCATACAGGAGAAGCAAAAAACGTTGTAAAATCTTGAATACTTAACCAATTAAAGACTTTTTGTTATGAATGGTTTAATATTTGACGGCACATTTATTTGTAAAAAAATATTTATATTTTCTTACTATGGTCGTTTTATGTGTGATACGTTTGTTTGGTCTATCAATTGTGAAACAAAAAGATGCAATTATGAAGAACATTGTGAGCCACATGTTTTTCCTTATTTGAATGGTTTTTAGACTATATTATAATAAAAAAGATTTTGAAACATATTTTCATAAAAACAAATTTATTAGAGAACACTTCAAGTAATTAACAATTGGATTTTTTAGATAAATTAATACATAGCTTGACTGAAAGTAATTTAAAAAAATAGTATTAACGTAACTTAAATAATGGTTCGAAAGGTAAATCATAGTAAAAGTAATGACAATCCGCCGGAAGCAGAGATCTCAGATTATTTTGTACCGCTACCGCCAAATCATTTGTCAGAAATCGCCAAAAACCGCCAAATTTAAACAACTTCAGTTTTGTTAAAAAATCAACAAATTCCATTTTATATTTAGTTCTTGTAAAAAATGTATTGAATTCAAATATTATATGTTATTCTTAATTAAAATTATTATTATTCTTAATTAAATTCTTAATTAAAATTAAAAATTTTCTTTTACCGTGACCTAGGATTACTGGTTAAAAACAATTATCGTTAAAAATACACTTTTTTTCTTTATGAAGCAGTTTCTTATATTGAGTTGATCTCTTTCTCCCGTTTTCATGGGCCAATGTCTCCTAAATATTATTTCAGGTATTTTAAATTAAACGAAAAAGAAACAAATCTGAATAAATGCATATACAGGGTCCACCATCTAACGTTTTTATACCCTCCACCTCCAAGATGGGGGTATACTAACTTTGCCATTCCGTGTGTAACACCTTGAAATATCGACCTGAGACCCTATAAAGTATATATATTCTTGATCGTCATAAAATTCTAAGACGATCTAGCCATGTTCGTCCGTCCGTCTGTTGAAAGCAAGCTAGCATCTAAACATAAGGAGCTAGAACGTTCAAATTTTCGATACATGCGTCTTATAGTCGTAGATCGGTTCGGATTGAAATGGGGCGAAATCGGCCCAAAAGGGAAACATTTTTCCCTCACAAGGACTAAAGATACCCATAATAATCCCTAATATTTTAGCGTATTTAAGCATGTTTTTTGAATATATCTGTTTATATTTGCTTGATATTTGGTATGCGCCTTCCCCTTACCGCATAAAAGTGCACCATAAAGTGATTCTTATTTGTAGGGGTTGAAATGGGGCAAAAAAGGGATAAAAATGGTACATATTAAACGACAACAGCTAGAAACACGAAATTCAGTATGTACATTCCTCTAATTGAGTAGATACATAATATAAAAGTATTTTTTCCAAATTCGTACTTTTAAGGGGTAAAATAGGAATAGAGGGATAAAAATCAAACGGCTGTACCTAAATGAAATTCGGTGTATACATTCCTCTGATTGCATAGATAAGTAAAATACACGGATTTTTCAAAATTCGTACTTTTTGGGGTTAAAATGAAAAAAGGGGGTAAAAATAGTACCAATCTAATGACCGCAGCTAGAGTCATGACATTCGGAGTATACATTCCTCTAAGTGTGTAGCCACGGAAAATAGACGAATTTTTCGAAATTAGTACTTTCAAGAGATACAATGGTACAGAGGGATAAAAATTGTACCAACTAAACGACTACAGCTAGAATGATAAAATTCTAATTGTGTAGAAACGTCAAGGGGGTAAGAATGGTACCAACCAAATGGGCGCAGCTGGAATCATGGAATTCGGTGTATACATTCCTCTGACTGCATAGACACGCAAAATAATTTTTTTTTCCAAATTCGTACTTTTTTGGTTGAATCATGAAGTTAGGTTATTTTGCACTATGTATGTCTGATAATGGATTTTCAAAATTTGTACTTTTGGAATTAAAATAGAATGGAAATACAACCAACTGTAGCACCCACTATCTACCAATATTTATGGCTTTGAAAATATTTTTGAAAATATAAATAGAAGAATATTTATTTTTTGAATTGACGTATTGGTATCCATGATGGAGGGTATATAAAGTTCGGCCCGGCCGAACTTAACGCCGTTTTTACTTGTTTTTTTTTTCAACTATTCAACCGTTATTTGTGGAGTGTCCTCAGCAGCCATTTGAATGAAATTATTTTCCATTATTAACCGGAAGGATTGTACTTTGAAATAAAAAAAGAAATTTGAGAAAATATTCAGTACTTTTTTTATAGCATTTTCAAAAAAAAGTTTTTTGTTGAAATATGTGGTTTCTAGAGCGGAAAAAGTAAATCATAGGAGACATTGGTATGAGGTCCATCTAACGTTTTTTTTTTCAACTATTCAACCGTTTGACTATTATTTGTGGGGTGCCCGAAACAGCCATTTGAATGAAATATTTTCCATTATTAACCGGAAGGATTGTACTTTCAAATTTGAGAAAAAATTCAGTAGTTTTTTTATAGCATTTTCAAAAAAAGTTGTTTGGCGGACCCTATAGGTGCATAGGAAAAATCTGTGTTCGTTCAAAAACAGCGTTTTCGGTCGTCTACATTTATTAAAGTTTTTTAATTAGTAATATTTCTCAATTCCAAAATGTACATTGTTTGTTTATAATCGACGGAAATACGCCTTTTTTGACTTTTTTAGAAAACCACAAAAGTTAACAAAATACAATTATCTTTAAAATAATCCTTCATTCTCTGAATTGTACCTACGCGTTTTCACACAATACCATTTTCAATGTTCCCACCTCGAACCTTTTTTCTTGATTTTACTAATTCTCAATTGTCATATCTTAAAAAAAAACTTTGCTCGTCCTCTATAAATCAAATATTTTATAGAGTGCGGTTATCCTATCATGTTGCAAATAAATCGGAAATGGTAATTTAATTTGTATATAAATTGTAATATAAATTTGTATTTATTTCTCTGCAAAGTAACGCCAATGTAATAAAATCGGAGGACAGATTTAAAATTTTCTAAAATTAGCTAAGAAAATCGCCAAAAAATCACTAAGTCGCCAAATCGAAAATAAAGTCGCCAAACATATTTAAAATTCGCCACATTTGGCGAGAAATCGCCATATCTGACAAACCTGGCCGGAAGCAATAATTTAAGATCTTGCAGGTGATCCCATTTCTTTTTGGAGATTTTTACTCTATGTGAATGTAATTAGGAGGGTCCATGGTAATCTAATAGTTGAACTGTTCGTTGTGGAAGCATTTCATAATCGTCCAATATGTTTGTTTTGAAATAAATAGTCTTAGATGGATCATATGCCACTCAAAAGAAATAAGACAATAGGCAACGCACATGTTGTTTTGTTTGTAGAATTGTGATGTTACGCTTTTTTGTTTTATTGTATGACACACTTGTTGTCTTTTTGGAATTCGACTATAAAATTGTGAATTTTGGATATTGAAATGTAAAATTTTTCAGAGATATGTATTTTAGGCTATTTCACCATGATCAATCAAAAACACGATTTTGGGATTTTTGATGTTTGGATTTCAGGTAGAAAGTTCTATTCCAAGAAATAAAGCTGCGAATGGTAAACTTATATGAAGAATACAACACACTTTATCACAGTTCATTGCTTTTTACAATAACATTTTTTAATTTTTGATTAATTTACATTTAGTGTAGTTAGTATTTTCATATATACAAAATATTTTGTATCTTGTGCCTTTTAGATTTACAATAGATGTGTTTTCGTTAACATTTTAGGTTGAAATATCAAAAAGATAAACAAGAGAGTAGCTTTGACAGCGTGGTTTGAAAAAATGAGTTGCCACCTGGTTCCAAATTTTTATATTTTGCCATTTTAAAATGTTTGCAACCATCTGTCGTTATTAATTTCTGAAAATACGTTACTTCATAAATTGACTTTTTGCCTCTCAACTTGGTATTTGACCCCATCGTGCATTGGTCCATGCTTCTTCATCAACCCAAATGCTACAGATGCCGCATAGACTGGACAGAGTCCTTGGAAAGTGTAACTGTCGTATCCGAGTACCATGAGAAACTGGACGGACATTTGAACGGTGTCATAATAATAGTAGGTCTTTCAAATGCAAAGAACATCGCCTTATTGGAAAGCACTTCTGTTCGTTACAAAAAAATGACTTTCGAACGGACAACTAAGGACATGTAATGTGGTTAGTCTTAGGAATAAATTAGCTTGTCTGTCTACAAAGACTTCTATAGGATCTGCACTGCGCACACATGAATAATTATTGCATGTTGCATAATTGGCAAAACTTTCACCAGGAATACCTTAAGGTGCCACAATGTTGGAAAGAGCTATCCCAGTCTTTGCAAAGAAAACACTAGAGCTAACTTCCCAATACATTTTATTAAATAAGTTGTTTACACATTCAAGGTGTATTGAATTTCAGTTTATTGCAGAAACGTTCACATCATATAAACGGCATATTGTATTAATTTTTTTTTTAAATTGGCACAACATCTTATAATCCAACTAAAAACACCTATGGTAAAAGTAGGTAAGATCGGTTCAGATTTAAATATAGTCCCCATACAAATGTCGCTCCAGATTTCACTTTTTCCGCTTTAGAAACCGCAAATTGTTCCCGATTTTCTTTAAAATTGGCACAACATTTTATAATTGAACTAGAAACACCTATGCTGAAAGTGGGTAAGATCGGTTCAGATTTAGATATAGTCCCCATACAAATGTCGCTCCCGATTTCACTTTTTTCGCATTAGAAGACGCATATTGTTCCTGATTTTCTTTAAAATTGGCAGAACATCATATAATCCAACTAAAAACACCTATGGTGAAAATGGGTAATATCGGTTCAGATTTAGATATAGACCCAACACAAATTATATTTCACCAACAAACAGAAATGGTGAAAGCGGGTCACATCATTACAGGTTTCAATATACCCCCATACAAATGTCCTTTCCGATTTCGTGTGGAAATGCAACTGACTCTCGATTCCGAGGGACTTCTTTACCGGGCGGACAAACTCGGGCGGTTTAAGACCTTGGACATTGACGACACGGTACACAATACCAATCAATAATTTGTGTATAATAGTTTTTAAGTAGTTTGTAAGCATTTAGTGTAAGTGTTAGTATAAGAGACAAAATGTAAAAGATCTTCCTTTTTTATATAATTCTATTTTTAAGGAAAACCATGTTAATGTAAAAAAAAATGAAAGAATGCCATGTTAGCAGCAATCTGCGACATAACTTTAGTATAAATGACATTGTCCTTGAAAGATACTATAGTATGCTAGGATGTAAATTACGACTGTTAGATTTAAGATATTTTATATTGTGTAAGGCTGAGATGAATTTAATAAAACCCAAATCGTTTGCAAAAAAATCCGTTTCCGATTTATCATTTTTTGTCAAACACTTACATTTACAGGATTGAAAAATCCTTCCGATTTCATTTTTTTCCGAATTGAATTATAGTGAGATAGAAAGTGGAGTGTATTTCCTTACTTGTTTGGGAGATGCCCATGTTTCCATACTTTGGTATAACCCAAATGGGGCCCTATTTGCTCTATTACAGCTCTAGAAACTACGTCTTATATCGGATCTTCATCAAATTTTGCAGAATAAGAAATATATAGGCGCATGTTTGGCACAGGCCTGAAGTGTTGTTATAGGCCCCCTTCAAATGTCCGACCGATTCATCATATTACCGCTGTATAATTTGTATTTATCATTGAATCTTGATAAACATGATCTATTTACTTTACTCGGTATATCTGCTGAAATTGGATCAATTACTTTATTATTTACCATACTCATTTAATTTGACTAAAGATGAATTTATAGTAACTGTATAATTTATATGAACTACATAAAATTGCTCCCAGTGGTGTAGGGTATTATATAGACGGTCCCCGCCCGACGTTAGCCTTTCCTTCCTTTCATTATTCATCGCCGTCACTTGATTGACGGTAATTAAACAAAAGTTATCAAAGAAAAAATCAAATCATTTTTACCCACTACTGTATATGTTCTTTATATAACTTTGATACAGTTTTCTTTTTTGTTCACTTCTATGTTACTAAAGATTCACTGGAAACTCGAGATGACTTCTTATAATTACAATATCGAATTTCTTTTGATTATTGTTTAAAACTCAATTGGAATAATTCCATGAATTAAAAGGAAAAGTATCGCGGAAAGTGCGGGACAGGAGACAGAAGAGAAGGATATTTCTGATTACTTTCAATTTTCGGCAACATATTTGTGTTCAGGGGGCGTAGTGATTAATTAGAAACAAGTGAAATTGAAGTAGATTGTCATGAACAACAGCAACATACGATTTTCCTTTTTTCCAAAAGAAAGTTGAGTGTGATGAAATGAACAAATTAAATGACAAATTAATTGAGCAAACTGGAAAACTCTCAAATAGCGAACTCCTTTGACTACCTCCTTTTGAGAGAATAAAGTGGTTATTCGTTATTCGCAAATCCGTAACCGGAAGCAAACAGAAACAAACCGACGATTTAAACATTTAAATCACATTCTCGTTGATTTTATGCGAGAAACAAATTGGGGATTTGTAAAGTGCATTTACTTTTTTCGATTTGTATTTCGTTTCGAGTTTATTCTGCTCTTAATCCATTCTATTTTACTTCATCTGTTGTTTTTTGTTAGTTTTAGTTTACTACGTTTGTATTTATTTTATTTTTATGCTACATTTTCAATTCGTTTATTATTTATACTGAAATGACATTCAGTTAGCAGTAGTCCCAATACATATTTGCTTCGCTTTTTGTGGGTTTCTTCATCATCAGCATACATTTTACGACACTTTTGTCTGTCCGTTCATTTGTCTTATTGTTCGTTGGCAACATTTTCA
The DNA here is from genome assembly GCA_947397865.1 of Polietes domitor. Lineage (NCBI taxonomy): Eukaryota > Metazoa > Arthropoda > Insecta > Diptera > Muscidae > Polietes > Polietes domitor. Next base: position 266,335,444 of record OX377618.1, read on the forward strand.
TCCGGATTTTACTCTATTTTTCAGTTGTTCAGTTTAGCGCAGATTTTTTGTGATTTGTTGAATTTTTCATTTATATTTATGTTCAAATAAATACGAGGGCGGTTTGAACAAGATAGATATTTTTACCGATTTTCTTAAAATTTCGCACATAATTAGCGCCATACAAATTTCGTCACATATTCACCCTTATTCCGGTAGTCGTCGTCAACACAAAATGACGTCATGCGTTGACGATAGTAAAATGATATTCCCGTTGTCAATATTGGGATTTATCGATCGTCGTCGACGTATATTTGGACGCGACTCTGATTTTTGTCGTCGCTGTTTTTGGTGACGACTTCAACATTTTAAATTTTCTAAGTGTTCAAAAATGATAAAAACTAAAATTGTGGATGAATTGGAAAAACTTAAAATAAACCAGTAAGGAAAGGCTAAAGTCGGGCGGGGCCGACTATATGATATACTCCACTTTCAATCCGAATACAATTCAATTCGGTGAAAAAGTGAAAACGGGAAGGTTTTTTGTATCCTGTAAATGTATGTGTTTGACAAAAAATTTTATATCGGAAATGACATTTGTATGAGGATATATTGAAACCTGGAACGAAATAGGTGAAATATAAAATGTATAGTTTGGCCAAAATCAGTTAAACTTATGGGAGCAACATTTGATTTGGGCTATATTTAAAGAGTCAGTTTTGTTTAGTTAGATTATAAGATGTTGTGCGAAATTTAAAGAAAATCGAGCACAATATGTGGCTTTTAAAGCGGCAAAAGTCAAATCGGTAGCGACATTTGTATATCTAAATCTGAACCGTTCTAGCCCGCTTTAGCCACAGGTGTTTCTAGTTAGATTAGAAGATGTTGTGCCAAATTTAAAGAAAATCGATTAGAATATGTGGCATTTAAAGCGGAAAAAGTCAAATCGGGAGCGACACATGTTTTTCTGTCGTCGATTTGATTGTTTTCCAGCGTATGCATAATTGTTACTTTATTGACTTCCTTTGAAGAAATGACGAAACACACAGCAACATTCCTTAATTTTTGTCACTCACATTTCATCTGGTAAATTGACTCCTGTCTAATTTGGTGGAGGGTATAAAAATTGCAGGGGGCAAATCCACCCCCGCAGGCCTGCCAGACAAGCATATTTTTTTAAAATGTAAGGAGGTGACCATAAAAGTTTTGACAGTTTTACTTATAGGGAAGTGGTAGAAATATCACTATTTCCATTCGACCTTAAAGGGTGCAGGGGGCCAAAGCCATTTCCGAAAGTTTGCCAGACATGGATTTTTTTCTTCTGATAATGTAAGGAAGTGGCTATGAAAGTTTGGGCCGTTTTACTTATAGCATAAAGAAATTCGTTGTTGGCCCCGGACTTTGACCCTGTCTAGCACGCACTTTCCACTCCCTGATTGGTGTGGCTGCTTGGTTGGTAACTCGTAGGGGTAAGAGCTTTCATATATATAAATGCCAGCCATGATAAAATGGTGTAAATGCTACCCATTTTTTGCGACCTTAAAAGTTAAAAAGGTGGCCAAAGCCAACCCCGAAGGTTTGCCATACATGCATTTTTTTCTTTCCAAAAATAAAGGAACATAAAGTTTAGGCCACGATACTTATAGTGTAACAAAATCGTTGCTGGCTCCCGGATTATATGTCGGTTTAGCCGACTGAAGCTTACTTACTTGTTTTTGTATGTGTTTTTTGGATCATTTTTCATAATTTTTTTTGACGATGGTACAGGCTAACTAAGAGCATAAAACTGAACTAAATAAATTACGTATGCAGTGTATATATAATAATATTATGATAATTTGAAAAATCTATAATTTAACATGTTCGAAACATGTGTGTTGCACAATATGGGTGGGCTAGTGTTGTATGGGAATTTTAGGATTTCGATTTGGATATGCTAGAACCCCCGATTTTGTGAGGTTCGGAAAAAAATTAATGAGCAAAAAAATGGGGGTGGTGGGATGAGTGTACGAGGATCCTCATCTTGGTCAAATGTGAGGGAAAAGGGGTAAAAATACACAAAAACCCAAAAATGAATGAGCAAAAAATGGGGGTGGTGGCATGAGTGTACGAGGGTCCTCATCATGGTCAAATGTGAGGAAAAAAGGGGTAAAAATACACAAGGGGTAAAAATACAAGGCCCAAAACTGCCTCGGAGTTATCCCCATATAATTTAAATGTAAGACCGACCCCCATTAATTTTCTCTCCCCAATATTTATTTCGAACACACATACCCCCTATCTGCACTCGTTATTAGGGCTCCCATACAAAAATTACTTTTTTTTATAAAATTTGTTCCCACCGATCTTACTGGCCCAAGGAGGCCGCTGGTTGAGTTAAATGTATGACCGACCCCTAATATTTTTTTCAAATCCCAACGTTGAACGTTTGAACGTTGATTCATCCTATCGTCGAGTCGCCCCTAGGTGTGTTAAATGTAAGATCGGCCTTCATTAATTTTCCCTTCCCCAATTTTTTCCGAACAAACGTACCCCCTATCCCCACTCCGTAATGGGGCTCCCATACAAAAACAACATTTTTATAAAATTTGCTCCCAAATGCATGACTAATCCCCAATATTTTCTCAGAACACACCTACCCTCCAACTGCAACCCTTACAGTGGCCCCCATACATTTGGCAATTTTTTTTATAAAAGAAAAGCCCAAAACTGCCCTGCAGTAGACCCTAGAGGGGAGAAGTTTAAGACTGACCCCCATTAATTTTCCCCTCAATATTTTCCCCAAACATATCTACCCCCTATCACCGCTCCTTAAGGGAAAGTTGATATACTTCCTATAATGCTTACGGTTGCTCCCATACAAAAGCAAAATTTGTATAACATTTGCTCCCACCACTCTAGGGAAGTCAAATGTACCAAGTGTTACGGCACAGCACATTGTTATAGTCGTCTATTAATGCAACGGCTCTTTCGGTAGCGTCGTAACCTACCCACACAAATAACTAGCTAAAAATCATTAAAATTTAATATTTTGTTTCTTTTTCAGATTTTATTAAGTTTTTCCTTCTCTTCTAAAGTAAAAAAGCATCCACATACGCCATTTCTATAATAATCCATCGATGTGTACAATACAATTTTAATTGCACGATTTCCATTTGTTCTGTGTTCATTTAAAATTCTTCACATTTAAAAATATTTTCGGAGTAAGAAACACTCAGAAAAATAACCAAATACATTTAAAAGAAGCCATCACAATAGGGTGAAATTACTTCTCGACATTTTCAAAATTGCCGATGGGGGGTTTAGCAATCAGACCAAGTTAAATTCGAAGTCATCTTAAAATATTATGCCATGCAAACAAAGTATACTAATTTTAAAACAATATTATTTCAATTTACAACAATTAATGATACTTTTAAAATAAGAAATATGTTCTCACAAAATAAAGGAATCAATTTTTTAATTTTGTTCATTCAAAATTTTTTAACTTGAATTAAACTTAAATCAAACAAATAATATTACTCAAATTTAAAAGCACCGTGTACACATATCAATGTCAATTAAATATGTACATACGAACACTCTAGTGTGGCCCAAAAGCACAAAGTACACAAATCTTTCAAAGATATTACAGACATTGCTGATATTTTGCATGTGGGCTACAAAGGGTACACTCTATCATAATCTGAAATTATTGTAAAAAATTGAGTGTTTTGTGCGATTTTATATAAATTTGGGCTACACTAACGAACAGATATCAATGCAAAGTATATATGTACATAAATATAAATCAATTCGTAGTTGAAAAAATATTTGTTCATTTATATATATGCATATACATGTACATTGGGGTGCCACAGAAAAAGTGTTGATGTTGTCTTTGGTTTGGGTTAGAAAAACCATTGAATGTTGTTTTTGGTATATACAAAATTTCTAAATACTGCTGTTTACAAATTTCCAATTAGATTCGGATGTATGAGTAATGTCCTGTTTTTGGGGTGGTTCTCTATCTTTAAGTTGGATTTAAATGACTCACATCATACATATGGACATCTCCTAAAAAAGGTCTATCAAAAAAATGAAATCAGACCACAAAAATAGCTGTTAACTTTTTTTTCTTATTTCGACAACTTTTTTATTATGAAACTTGAAGTTAACTTGTTCTCTTTTATTTTTAGTAAAAGTTGAAGTGGTTTAGCGAAAATTACTAATTTTTTTTACTACGAGTGGAAATTTTTGTCCCGTCCGTTTTGTCACGTCCGTATTTCTGCTGTACCTAATTAAATAAAAAATTTAAGAGATAATTCACATATTTCATAAATCTACTAACAAAATATATCGAGCCCTTAGCGCGGAATGATCGCAAGCGCCAAAACACACATTTTACAGGAGAAGCTTTTTATTGATTATTTTGAAATATTTGCATAAAATGAATGGTTTACATCATACGGTACTTTTGGCGCTAGCGATACAAATATTGTACTGAAAAAACTATGGCGCTTACGATAAAAGTTTTTTTTGATTAAACCTCGAAATTTTAGTAAAAACACACTTTTTATTATTAAAAAATATTAAAACAACATAATAAAATAGATAACTACTTTTATAAAGGGAAAATGAACAGAAAAGTAATTCAAATCGTTAAAAAACTATTTTGGACACATTTGAATTCCTATGATTAAATTAAATTTCATATAAAACTATTATGTAATATTGATATTGAATTTTTCTTTGAACGAATAATTAAATTAATATTCATTTCGTCCACCCTACTATCTGCAAAATATCCATATTTAAAGGGGCCCAAATTATTCTTCCTGGCATCATTGCCAGTTATGTTAACGTTCCTAACGAAAATTGATATACTAACTTTGTCACTCCGTTTGTAACACCTTGAAATATCGACCTGAGACCCTATTAAGTATATATGTTCTTGATCGTCAAAAAATTCTAAGACGATAACAAAAAGTGCACCATAAAGTGATTCTTATTCGTTGAGACAAAAAAGGGAGAAAAATGGTACCTATCAAACGACGACAGATATAAACACGAAATTCGGTGTTAATTGAGTAGATACATAATATAAAACTTATTTTTCCAAATTCGTACTTTTAAGGGGTAAAATGGAAATAGAGGGATAAAAATGATACCAACCAACCCACAGCATCTAGAAGAATGAAATTCGGTGTATACAACGTAAAATACGTAAAGGGGGATAAAAATGGTACCAACCAAATGTCCTATGCTAGAATCATGGAATTCGGTGTATACATTGCTGGTAGACACGTAAAATAAAAAGATTTTTCAAAATTTGAACTTTTTACTTGTACGTCAAAAATTTGTTGAATCATGGAGTTAGGTTATTTTGCACTATGTACGTGAAACAACGTGTTTAGAAACAAATTGTTTTTATAATAATGTTTTCATAATAAAATTATATTAAAATATTTTCATGGACACAACATTTAATCTTGTGGATTTCATGACACACCCTAAAGTACATAAGTCAGTCACGTTTGTATATAATTGTATACGTATGCATACATATATGCACTTATGTTTTATGTGTTATTTACACAGTTCTTTTTTTTAATGCAGCAAAATGTAAAATTGTATTTGTTCACAGTGTTTTGAAACATATCCATTCATTTTAACAATTGCTGCCGTCATGCAGTTTTATATAAATACCATCAAATAACTGCGGCCACGGAAAAATTCACATCTACAAGTTTCCATATATAGGAAAAGGCCCGATTAGACTATTTTAAAAGTCAAACGGATTTTGATGAGAGAAATCACATGGAAGTTACTGATAATTTTAAAAATCTATTGTAAGATCTTTTGCAAGCTGCACATATAAACAAAGCATGAACAACATTGCATATCACAATGAAATGTAAATTTATTTTTGATAACGCACGCATAAAACAGAAGGACGAACTAGTGAAAAAAACTTCAAAATTACAAAAAAGAGAAGATAGAAAGAGGCCCATACACGATTGATGCTGCTACGGCAACATGTACATTAGGATGGGACACGAAAATAAATTCCAGCGGTCACCCCTAGAAATGAAGATTGGATTGTTTAATAATGATCTGCAAAATATTTCGTCGCTGGATCAAGCCATCTGCGAGCTAAACGCTTCCCGTGTAATTATACCCTACACCGCTTCGTGGACTAGGGTATTATAAGTTAGTTTTCCGCCAAATGTTTGTAACGCCAAAAAATAATCGAGCTAGACCCACCTTTAAGTATACGGATCGGCTTAGAATCACCAGCTGAATCTACAGGTCGCAATTGCTGTCCGATTATCATGAAATTTGGCAAAAGTTACCATTTTTGGCCAAGGACGATTGGTATTGAATTTGGAGGAAATAGGTTCAGATTTAGATATAGCCCCCATACAAATGTCGCTCCCGATTTGACTTTTTCCGCTCTACAAACCACATATTGTACCCGATTTTCTTTCAAATTGGCACAACATTTTATAATCGAACTATAATCGCCTATGCTGAAAGTGGGTAAGATCGGTTCAGATTTAGATATAGTCCCCATACAAATGTCGCCCCCGATTTGATTTTTCCCGCTCTAGAATCCACATATTGCTCCTGATTTTCTTTAAATTTGGCAAAAAATCCTACAATCCAACTATAATCGCCTATGCTGAAAGTGGGTAAGATGGGTTCAGATTCTGATATAGCCCCCATACAAATGTCGCTCCCGATTTGACTTTTTCCGCTCTAGAAACCATATATTGAGACCGATATTCTTTAAATTTGACAAAACATCCTACAATCCAACTATAATCATCTATGCAGAAAGTGGGTAAGATCGGTTCAGATTTAGATATACAAATGTCGCTCCCGATTTGACTTTTTCCGATATTCCCGATATTCTTTAAATTTGGCAAAACATTTTATAATCGAACTAGAAACACCTATGGTGAAAGTGGGTAAGATCGGTTCAGATTAAGATATAGCCCCAATACAAATGTTGCTCCCGAATGTTTAACCGATTTTGGCCAAACTTTACATATTATATTGCACCAATAAACATACATGGTGAAAGGGTGTCACATCATTACAGATTTCAATATACCCCCATACAAATGTCCTTCCCGATTTAACATTTTTTGTAAAACACATACATTTATATAATTCAAAAATCCTTGCCGATTTCACTTTTTTACCGAATTGAATTGTAATGAGATAGAAAGTGGGGTGTATCATATAGTCGGTTCCGTCCTTACTTGTTTGGCCATACTTTGGTATAACCCAAATGGGGCCCATTCTGCTCTATTACAGCTCTAGAAACTACATCTTATATCGGATCTTCATCAAATTTTGCACATCATTCCATGTTTCAACTAGGAATATCTTACCGCTGTATAATTTGTATTTGTCTTTGGATCTTGATTAATTTTTCCAGATCATGTTATATTTACTTTACTCGGAATATCTGCGGGAAAATTGGATCAATTACTTTATTATTTACCATATTCATTAAATTTGACTAAAGATGAATTTATAGTATAATTTATATGAACTACATAAAATTGCTCGCTAGTAATCAAAGCGAGGTATATACGCAGGGAGTGGTGTAGGGTATTATATAGTCGGACCGCCCGACTTTAGCCTTTCCTTACTTGTTGTATATACCCTTTGAAGCAGTTGAAATAAAAATTTGTATTACTGTCTTAGGGTAACTCGTTGGTCGTGTTATTCGTGAAATTGATAAATGAAAAACAATACTTTTTAGTTTTGATTTTGTTGATGAATTTCTATTAATCAAATGATTTTTTTCTCTTCCTGTTTTGATTTTTTATTTGTTTTTGGATTAATTTCCGATTTTCCCAATTTTTTGATATTTTTCACGGATTTAACAATCAAAACAAAATTATGATAGATCACACTTGTTTTTTTTTTTACAAAATATGCAATCGCCTCTAGCAAAATCGAATAGGCGGCATGACAAAAAGTTCTTTGTTCCAGTCCCAAAAATTTTTGTTTCATTTTTAAATATCTTCCAATTTGAAAACACTAAAAATTTTTTGACTTTCGTAGAAAAAGACGTGCATAATAAAGAGAGTAGTATTAAGTTTTTTGTTGAAATTAGCCTCAGATTAAATGTTTTATTATGAGAACGTCATTGCCTATCAAGTAGTAGGTTATCCTAAAATCACAAAAAGAAAAATAATCGTAATGTTTATAATGTTGTAATTTAGTTAAGATTTCGAACTTTTCAACAGGTTGATTTTGATGAAAAATGTGGGTGGATATGCAATTAATACGAGTTTTAGGTAAAAATAAATATAAAAAATATATTCCTCGACCCCAAAAACACCAGATACCACAACTTTCCAGGATAATACAAATAAATAAGCATTATTTTATCAAATTTTCAGTGAGCTTTTCTTGTTAGACAGCTCACTGTGGGAGAAGTCACCAATCTAGCGGGGCAAAACTAAAATTTATTATTATCAAAGTCCAAAACTACTTTTTTTGTTTTTTCGTATTTAGGTAAAAATTTTAATTATTAATGAAAACTAAATTATTCATGGGTATGTTTTTTCATATAAAAAATATTTAAAATATACATTACTATTCATTAGGGTTTGGGGTTTCCCGGACTTTTTTCATTTCCCGGGAAAACGGAAAAAAATAATTTATTTATAGGTATGTCCAATATGGTTTTTCAATACTGTCATATTACAAATGAAAAACTAATGTTATTGTCAAACTATTTTACAAATTATTTTTCATTTTACAAATATTTTACTCTTCACCTTTTCAAGGTTATATTCGGAACATACAAATTACTATTGATAAATGTAAATTCATATTAGGAACATATAAATTCTTAACGGGTAATGTACATTTATAATAGGAACATGTTAATTCATAATGAGAAATATAAATTCATAATGAGAATTTTTAATTTATATGGAGAACAATTAATTCATAATAGGAACAGACCATTTCATAATGAATTATACAAGTTTGTAAGCAGAAAATCCAAATTCATAATCAGAAAATACGTTTACATATTCAGAAAATATGAATTCATAATGAGAAAATATAAAATCATATTGAGAAAATGTAAATTTATAAGTAGAACATTGATAAAATATGTGTTTCTACGAAAATATCCATAGAAAAACGTACATACTTAGCTTCGATTATAAATTTTACACTTCCCGATTATGAATTTATATTTTATGAATATATATGAATAATTATCAAATCTCATTTTGTATTTATATATCTCATTATCAATTTGTATGTTCTTATTATGATTTTATATTTCTCAATATGAATTTATATTTCGCATTACGAATTTACAGTGCTGATTGCGAATTATCATGCTCCTATTATGAATTTACATTTCTCATCATGAACTTACATATTCTGATTTTAAATTACATTTTCTCATTATAAACTTGAAAAGATGTAGACTAATCGCCAGAATTGGACATTTATATAGCAGGTGGAAGTGACTGACACCTACATTAGATTCAAAATTGAAAACGATTAAGGAAACAAATAACTCATTTGACGGAGAATGTTATGACGCATTTAATTTAGAATATTCATTCGTCTGGAGACAAAAATATTTTATAGAAACAGGGGGGGGGGATATTCTAAACTATAAAAACAATAGAAACATAAAAAATTAATATTAATTTAATAAATTCATAAAAATATTGAAATTGTCCACTCATTAATTCCATTGAAATACACCGTAGCATATATAGGGTCAGCCAAAAATTTGTTTGAAAATGCTATAAAAAAACTACTGAATATTTTCTCAAATTTCTTTTTTTATTTGAAACTACAATCCTTCCGGTTAATAATGGAAAATAATTTCATTCAAATAACTGCCTCGGGCACACCACAAATAATAGTCCAAAGGTTGAATAGTTGAAAAAAAACGTTAGATGGCGAACCTTATATTTATATTGCTATTAGATTTCTCTTGAAAATTTCCAGGCGAACAATTTTTATTGTATTCCTAAAGTAAATTGTTCTTAAAGAATATGTTCACCTCGATTTTTCTAGAAAAACAAGAAAACTTACATTATGTAAGCCATAGTATTGTCTGCATGATATTTTCATTTCACAATAAAGATCCTGCAGATAGCCTCACAACAAGTTTTTATTCCCCTAGCTGGGTTTCGCATAAAATGGATATTTAGCGCATTTAAAAAGTATTGTTTGTCGTAATATAATATAAACAAATACTCAACAATGTCAAATTGTCAGTAATGTAAATACATATATGAATTTGAAATACATCTAAAAATTCCAATTTATATAGTAACATTAAATTATTGATCAACATAATAAATAAATTATTTTTTTTTAATATTTCCGGTATTCCCGGGAAATTGAAAACTTTTTCCCGGGAATTCTTGGACCCCAAACCCTACTATTCATTTACATTATATATTAAGGAAAACTTGTTTAGTCACTTTCTGAGTCAGAGCTTTGAGAAGTTTCGTTTATAGTTTGCAATATTGGATCCAGCAGCATTTTTTAGGGAGTCATATGTTGGATAAATGTTCGCATTTTGACTCTTGGCACCTGATTGTATAATCATATATGAGTTTTTAGTGCATTTTTCATCAACATATAGAGATAATGCTTCCTCAGGTGTATATGGAGTTCATAATCTTGGAAGCATACTCAGGATGTTTATCTAATACATATAGTACTTGTGCCACATCTCTTTTCCCATTTTATAATTTTATAATTCTTCTTTAGATGTAGTTCTGACAAGATTTGAAATTTTTTTCGTTTTGTACTGCCACTCGATTCCGAAAACTATATCATCACTGAATTCTGCGTGTTGCAGATCGATCTCAACTGATGAATTTATGGCAATGCTATAAAATGCCTTTAGATAAATCCTATAGATGGCAGTATCGTTCCTGTGATGGTTGTCAAATGTGTAGTAGTTTTGTGTACTCCGTACGAAGCAGCAACACTTGCTCAAATAAAATATTAAAAATCCAAATTTGCGTTGTTTTCATAAATTGTCTCCTCTAGACTCCGTCTAGGGGAGACCAACAGGGTCACCACACTGGTTGGTTGGTTCATGGTCCTTCGTAGCCAAGCTTGAAACTAGTGCCAATCTGGTGTGAGCGTTTAGAATTGTCGACATATCCACCAAAAATATTAAAAACATTTGTCACTACGTGACATGGTTCCCCGAGCCAACTAAATTCACCGTCGCTACATCATTGTAGATAAATCCGATAGATGGCGGTATCATTCCTGTTATGGTTGTCAAATGAGTAGTAGTTTTGTGTACTCCGTACGAAGCAGCAACACTTGCTCAAATAAAATATTAAAAATCCAAATTTGTGTTGTTTTCATAAATTGGCTCCTCTAGACTCCGTCTAGGGGAGACCAACAGGGCCACCATAATGGTTGGAACCTGTTCATGGTCCTTCGTAACCAAGCTTGAATCTAGTGACAGTCTGCAGTGCGCGTTTAGAATTGTCGACATATCCACCCAAAAATATTAAAAACATTTGTCACTACTTGACATGGTTCCCCGAGGCAACTAAATTCACCGTCGCTACATCATTGTTTATCACTACGTGAAACAAGGCTTTACGAGCCAGTGGCATTCAGATTCCCCGTACTAAATAGCCCAAGTCGTCATAGAAACACGCAGTCACGGCAGCATCTACAACAACAAAATCTACATGGAATACTGAAACAACAAGAAAACTGTCCCCAACCAAACCATCACATCAACCACTACAATGAAAGCGTCATCATCATATCATCATTTCGCACTAGTGTAAGGAGGCCGGCATGTTGCAGATCGATCATATGGTCGATCTCAACTGATGAATTTATGGCAATGCTATAAAATACAAATAGATAAATCCGATAGATTGCGGTATCGTTTCAAACCATCACATCAACCACTACAATGAAAGCGTCATCGTCATATCATCATTTCGCACTAGTGTAAGGAGGCCGGCATGTTGCAGATCGATCATATGGTCGATCTCAACTGATGAATTTATGGCAATGCTATAAAATACATGTAGATAAATCCGGTAGATGGCGGTATCGTTCCTGTTATGGTTGTCAAATGAGTAGTAGTTTTGTGTACTCCGTACGAAGCAGCTACACTTGCTCAAATAAAATATTAAAAATCCAAATTTGTGTTGTATTCATAAATTGTCTCCTCTAGACTCCGTCTACGGGAGACCAACAGGGTCACCATACTGGTTGGTTCATGGTCCTTCGTAGCCAAGCTTGAAACTAGTGCCAATCTGCTGTGCGCGTTTAGAAGTGTCGACATATCCACCAAAAATATTAAAAACATTTGTCACTACTTGACATGGTTCCCCGAGCCAACTAAATTCACCGTCGCTACATCATTGTTTATCACTACTTGAAACAAGGCTTTACGAGCCAGTGGCGGCTGAAGTGAGCAATATTCGTTGCTTGGCACAATACGACTCTACGAGTCAACATTCAGATTCCCCGTACTAAATAGTCCAAGTCGTCATAGAAGCACGCAGTCACGGCAGCATCTACAACAACAAAATCTACATGGAACATTGAAACAACAAGAAACCTGTCCCCAACTAAACCATCTCATCAACCACTACAATGAAAGCGTCGTCATGAATCATATCATCAATTCGCACTAGTGCAATGAGGCCGGCATGTTGCAGATCGATCATATGGTCGATCTCAACTGATGAATTTGTGGCAATGCTATAAAATACATATAGATAAATCCGATAGATGGCGGTATCGTTCCTGTTATGGTTGTCAAATGAGTAGTAGTTTTGTGTACTCCGTACGAAGCAGCAACAACACTTGCTCAAATAAAATATTAAAAATCCAAATTTGTATTGTTTTCATAAATTGTCTCCTCTAGACTCCGTCTAGGGGAGACCAACAGGGCCGCCATACTGGTTGGAACCGGTTCACTGCGTCATCTTCATCTGTCCAGAAATCAATATATCCACCCAACCATTTGCAGTTCCGATGCTCGAAAACTCTTCTTGTACGTTTTGCGGCGCTCCATTTATACTTAAATCGTCTACATTCACTACTCACAATTCTTGAGATTTTTTTTGTATTTTTCGCAACAGCGAACAGTTTATCTTCTGTTAATCGACAATTTTCCCAGAAAGCAGTTATAAAAAATCTTTTGGCACTTCCTGGCAGCCAAAATGTTCACCTACTATATACTAAAAAAAATATTAAGTCGAGACGAGATACCGTGGGGTAAATAGCTAAAGCTCTTTGCCGAATCTTTACCGAAAGTACAACAAAAGTGAAAAAACAAATATTTTTCAAGTACTCAGCTCATTTATCATATTTATATCGGCAAATAATATTAAAATTTTTACATTTACTTACCTTTATTCAAAAAACACTAGAAAAATGTATATGCAATACCACTTTTACAATGGACCGTGAGATTTAACGACGAAAATGCTACTAAACTAGATCACTCGCTTTCAACACAAGAAATACCAATAATGAATGCACCGTTATAACGGTTATAGGTGATGCAATCAAATAAGTTTGAGCATAATTAGGTACTGTCAGGATCTGAGATCAAAACTCATCGAAACATTTAAGTTTAATAAATGCGAGTAAGTTTATTTTTTGAGTTACGCGGTTCCTCCCACAGTGCAGCTTTCCAAAATCATCAACTTCAAATGCGTGTATAAAATCTTGCATTGAACTAACAAAAACCTTGAAGGTTTTGTTAACTTTCATTTGAAATTGGTAACATCCCATTCCCGTCTTGGTTGTTGCACTGTGACATTAAAGGATTATTGTACGTATTTTTATACCCTCCACCTCCAGGATGGGGGTATACTAACTTTGTCATTCCGTTTGTAACGCCTTGAAATATCGACCTGAGACCCTATAAAGTATATATATTCTTGATCGTCATAAAATTCTAAGACGATCAAGCCATGTCCGTCCGTCTGTTGAAAGCACGCTAGCATCTAAACGAAAGGAGCTATAACGTTCAAATCTTCCATAAATGCGTCTCATAGTCGTAGATCGGTTAGAATTGAAAAGGGGCGAAATCGGCCCAAAGGGAACAATTTCTCCCTAACAAGAACTAAAAATACCCATAATAATCCCTAATATTTTAGCGTATTTAAGCATGTTTTTTGAATATGTCTGTTTATATTTGCTTGACATTTGGCATGCGCATTCCCCTTATAGCAAAAACGTGCACCATAAAGTGATTCTTACTTGTAGGGGGTGAAATGGGGCGAAAAAGAATAAAAATGGTACATATTAAACGACAACAGCTACGAAATTCGGTGTGTACATTCCTCTAATTGCGCAGATACACAATATACATAATATAAAAGTATTTTTTTCAAATTCGTACTTTTAAGGGGTAAATGGGGATAGAGGGATAAAAATGGTACCCACCAAACGGCAGTACCTAAAATAATGAAATTCGGTGTATACATTCCTCTGATTGCCTAGAAACGTAAAATACACGGAATTTTCAAAATTCGTACTTTTTGGGGTTAAAATGAAAAAAGGGGATAAAAATGGTACCAATCAAATGACCGCGGCTAGAGTCATGAAATTCGGAGTATACATTCCTCTGACTGTGTAGACACGGAAAATGAACTGATTTTTCGAAATTCGTACTTTTTGGGGTCAAAATAGAAAAAGGGGATAAAAATAGCACCAACCAAATGACCGCAGCTACAGTCATGAAATTCGAAGTATACATTCCTTTGACTACGTAGACATGAAAAATAAAAGTTTTTTTTTCCAAATTCGTACTTTCAAGGGATACATTGGGTACGGAGGGATAAAAATGGTACCAACCAAGCGGCTACACATAGAATAATGAAATTCGGTGTATACATTCCTCTGATTGCGTAGACACTTAAAATAAACAGATTTTTCGAAATTCGTACTTTTTGGGGTTCAAATGAAAAAAAGGGATAGAAATAGTACCAATCAAATGACCGCAGCTAGAGTCATGAAATTCGGAGTATACATTCCTCTGACTGTGTAGACACGGAAAATGAACTGATTTTTCGAAATTCGTACTTTTTGGGGTCAAAATAGAAAAAGGGGATAAAAATAGCACCAACCAAATGACCGCAGCTACAGTCATGAAATTCGAAGTATACATTCCTTTGACTACGTAGACATGAAAAATAAAAGTTTTTTTTTCCAAATTCGTACTTTCAAGGGATACATTGGGTACGGAGGGATAAAAATGGTACCAACCAAGCGGCTACACATAGAATAATGAAATTCGGTGTATACATTCCTCTGATTGCGTAGACACTTAAAATAAACAGATTTTTCGAAATTCGTACTTTTTGGGGTTCAAATGAAAAAAAGGGATAGAAATAGTACCAATCAAATGACCGCAGCTAGAGTCATGAAAATCGGAGTATGCAGACGATTTTTTCGAAATTCGTACTTTCAAGGGATACAATGGTACAGAGGGATAAAAATAGTACCAACTAAACGACTACATGAAATGATGATACTAGAATGATGAAATTCTAATTTCGTAGAAACGTCAAGGGGGTAAAAATGGTACCAACCAAAAATGGGCGCAGCTGGAATCATGGAATTCGGTGTATACATTCCACTGACTGCAGAGACACGCAAAATAAAAAGTTTGTTGTTTGTATGTATTGTTGGTCTGTTATGTTATATGTGTTGTCATTTATTTTGGTTCAAGACCAAAGGTTGTGCTGAAGTCTTCAGCAGAACCCAAAATTAAAAATTAAAAATTTTTCCAAATTCGTACTTTTTCTTTTACGGCAAAAATTGGTTGAATCATGAAGTTAGGTCATTTTGCACTATGTACGTCTGATAATGGAGTTTCAAAATTTGTACTTTTCGAATTAAAATAGAATTGAAATACAACCAACTGTAGCACCCACTATCCACCAATATTTATGGTATTTAAGCTTTTTGAAAATACAAATATAAGAACATTTATTTTTTGAATTGACGTATTGGTAGCCTTGCCTTATAAGCGTGGGTTGAAATAATTAATATATTATACAACCGATTTCTTAAACTACGTATTTGTTATTTTGCCATTTTATCCCACCGGCATTTTATTATTTTTTATTTTTCTCTATTATAAAGTCCGAGAAACATACATTTTATGATTGTAGCTGCAGACTGCAGTCAATTGGTGGGTAAACATGCTATTTTGATCCTTAATGTATGAATATCAAAATGAATCCACACATCCAGAGCGAAGTATATACCGATTGTCCTTATTCTAGCTGCAGCCGTTTGATTGGAACCATCTTTATCCCCCTTTTGGGCCAGCTTCGTCTCTGAAAGTACAAATTTCGATTTTCCTTTATCCCAAACGTCTATAAAGTCAGAAGAATGTATACACCGAATTTTATGATTCTAGATGCAGCCGTTTTATTGGTACCAATTTGATCCCCTTTTCCACATATGTCCCCTTAAAAGCACGTATTTCGAAAAATCCCTTAATTTACATGTAAACACGATTAGAGGGATTTACACACTGAATGTTTCATGATTCTAGATGTTTTCAGTTGATTGGCACCATTTCTATCCCATTTCACCCCAAAAAGTACAAGTTTATAAACAAATGATTTTTGATTGTGTTTCCTCTTTAAGAGGAACGTACGTACCAGATTTCATTCTAGATTCTAGCTGCATCCGATTGGTCTGAGCAATGGTACCACTTCCATTCAAGGTTTGAAATGGGGAAAGGGTGTATAGAAAAATCCTTTGGTTTTATTTCTATTTAAAAAAGCAAAGCCGCTGAGTTTTCTAAATATATTTTCTGGCTAACATTTTAAAACTTTTTACAACTATATTTCTTTTATTCCCATTTCGATTCGCTTTTGCCAAAAACCGCGACTGATTCGCAGTACCGTGATGTTGCCATGGATTGCCGTGTAAAGATATGCAATTCAATGACAGCGGAGAGAGAAAAACAACAGCTGTACAAAAAACGAAATTAAACCACTATAAATTAATATCAGATTTGTTGAAGTTTATTTTTTTTGTATTATTTTTTATTTATTCATTTCTCATGTATGATTATCATTTATTTTTATTTTACACAATTTATACATTAATTGACACATAAGACATTTTAAAACGTTTTCATATTTTTTGTTGTTTCATTTTATTTTTTGTTCTTTTTTAGTGTTAAATTTAAGCTTACAGTTCGTAGGTTATTATTTAATATTTAGTATTAATACAAATCAAAATGAAATAAAAAATGTTAAAATTAAAAAAGAAAGAAACATACTTTACACATAATTTTGTATTTTTTAATTATCTACTTTAATTATTCTGACAAAGTTTTCGCTTTTCGCTGATGAATAATTCATTACTTTTAGTTTTTTACACATTCGTTATTTTTAGTTTTTTTTTCTTCTTAATAAAATAAAATTATATATTTATTTTTTTGTTGTATGTTTTGTTTGGTTAACATAAAAATTTACACAGTTTTTTACAATTCTTTATTTTTATTTCTATTTCTAGTTTATTTCTGTCTTTGTTTTTATTTATTTTTTGTTAAGCTTTAAGACTTATTTTTCTTATTATCGTTTATAATTTGCTTTTTTAAAAAATAATTTATTATAAATAAACTACGATCACAAAATAGTTTTTGAAGACTTTTTTCATTCGAATTGTTTTCGGGGGAGGGAGGGTAGGATTTGGTTGTTTGCTTGCTTTTCTGCTTTCGGTCGAAATTAAATCGAGGCGTAATATATTTCACAAAAAATATACGTTTAAAACAATCAAACAAAATTATGAGAGGAGGTTTCCGTCTTTTGTTTCGTATAAAGTTAAGGCAAGAGTTGATTTTGTGGAGGGGGTGGAGGAAGGAAGATTGCTCAATGAGACATGATGATGATGTAATGTTTTTATTACCCCTTTTTTATAAAGAATACTTTTGAGATTGGTTTTTTAGATAGTGTGTGTGATATGTTGAATTCTAGCATATTTGGGGAAAACTATTCGGTATATTCTTTAAACTCTCAATGAGGCCATACTCGGTTGATGAGATGTCTATCTCAGGGTTTTTAGTATCTCATTGTGTATAAAGGGTTTTAGAGTAGACCGGGTTTCATTTCAAGATACAATCAATCCTTTTACTTTTTGTTGTCGAGCCTAAATGGCTGTACTTTCACAATCCTAGTTTGCCTTCGTGTACTTATATATACTCTGTGTGTGCTCGATCCTCACGATTGAAGAGGAAAAATAATTGGAAGGTCACTTCATTTAAGATTTGAAGTTCAAATAGACGTACCCTCGGGTAGTTTACTTGATAAGAATCATTGTGATTCTGCTATTAAACATTCTTGAAAAGTCACGAATTTCTATAAGTACATGTGATACTTCCATATTGAACCTCTAGTAGTCCAGTCTATTAAAAATCATAGTAATATCGTGAACCTAATCCCACTGCTTCTGGGTTTATCACATAAATCACTTTTGGTTTTTGCATCGAAAAAGGTAGGAATAACTCAGGGAGGGGATTATGACATGGCTTTCTACAGTGGAGTTTTCCCCAGATGATTTCTGCTCATACTAATGAGAGGTGGCCTGATGATACTAAAAAAATCAAAAATGATATGTTACTCGATAAGAAAAGATGTGTTTCACACAAACGAAAATTTTGTGAAATTCGCTTGTCGCAAACGATTTATGTTTATCGCAAACCCAAAGAAACTTTTATGGTAAACAATAATTGTTTTTAACACAAACGAGTCATATTTATCACAAGTTACGCTCATTGTTCTCTTAGCTGTCGGTAAAAATGCAATCATATTTAAATACAATAAACGTTTTTCGTTTGTCATAAACGTAAATCAGAAAATGTTGAACGTTCGGCAATATAGACTACATTTACGTTAAAGATTTCGATTTGCAGGAAATGTTTCAAATGCTATTTTTAAAATGTATCGTTTTGAGATAAACAAACTATGTTTGTGATAAACGACCTCCAAACGAGTTTTTTCTTTGACTGTATGCATATAAATATAAAAAGGATGTATTATTTCCCATCAAAGTGAATGAAAAAATATGGACAATTTTTCAAAAATTTGTTCAAAAAGAAGTTAGAGACAAACAAACTATGTTTGTAGTAAACGACATTCAAACGAGTTTTTTCTTTGCCTGTAAGCATATAATGATAATAAGGTTTAAGTAAATGAAATACATATGGTAAAATTTCCATAATTCTGTCCAAAAATAAGTTAGATACAAATGAACTATGTTTGTGATAAACGAACTCCAAAAGAGTTTTTTCTTTGTCCTTAAGCATATAATATTAAACAGGATTAATTATTTCCCGATCATAGTCAATGAAATGCATATGGAAAAATTTCCATAATTTTGTCCAAAAAGAAGTTGGAGACAAATAAACTATGTTTGTGATAAACGAACTCCAAACGAGTTTTTTCTTTACCTGTAAGCATATAATGATAAAAATGATTAATTATTTCCCGATCAAAGTCAATGAAATGCATATGGAAAAATTTCCATAATTTTGTCCAAAAAGAAGTTAGGGACAAATTGACTATGTTTGTGACAAACGATTTCCAAACGAGTTTTTTCTTTGCCTATAAACATGTAATGATAAAAAGGATTAATTATGTACCGATCAAAGTCAATGAAATGCATATGAAAATTTGTCCAAAAAGAAGTTAGAGACAAATAAACTATGTTTGTGATAAACGATTTTCGAACTTTTTTCTTGTTTTTCCTTGCCTGTAATGATAAAAAGGGTTAATGATTTTCCGATAAAAGCGACGAAATCTGTAAGGAAAAAGTGTCCGTAATTTTGTCCAAAGGAAGTAAGTGATGAAGTATTTTCCTAAACTCATCTCATCCCCATCATCATCGTCATCATGGCAATCTCACATTAAATTTTGTTTAGGAGGTTTCTGGTTGGACAAAGGTTTCTGGGACAAAGTCTTCCTTACGCAAATGAACTAACTCCATTTGCTATCAAATGTTCTGTACTTGTTGTTGTTTTAATATCATTAATTAATACCATTTGATTAAAAGTAACCGGCCTAATAAGGACTAATGTCGTGTGTTTGTAAATTGTATCCCAAAAAAATTAACAATCAACAAAACGCAAAGAAAGGAAAAAGTGTAAAAAGGGCAGTGAGGCGGCGGTAGTAGTACTTTATATAGACCGTATCAGCATTTTAAACTAGGACAAGTCCTCCGTTGGGGGGCAGTGTCCGCCAAACGATCATGTGGCTTACGGATTCAGACGACCCACAAATGTTATGACCTTTTGACGAACTCTATAGACTTTTGACTAACTAACCAAATTCTCGATGTCGGACACCATCACCTCCAGGTCCGAGGTCAATTCTGTGGCATTGTTTGCTTGGGATTTGGAATTGTGATTGGCCGATGCCGGCAGTGGCGGCGGGTGATAGTTGTGGGTGTGTTGTCGTACTGAATTGGAACGCTGGTGTCCCGCCAAATTGGCATTGACTACCGGTGGCGGTGGCAAGCTGGTGCGGCTGCGCCTATGTTCGGCTTGTGCTGTTGCTATGGCTGGATTGAATGTGAAATTACTGTTGTTGGTGTTGGCATTGAAGTTGGCCGGCGAATTACTGCCCGTACTCGAGGAGGAGGCTATGGAGTTCGTGGCTCCCGCCGCTGCATTCAGCAAACTAAGACTAGCTCGGGGTATATTACTAAAACTAGCTCGTGACGAACGTTGAGCATTGTAAGATGGCAGTTGTTGCGATGCTCCCGCTCCGGCTGGCGTGGACGAGGAGGAGGAGGATTTGGCCAAGGGATTGCCGCCTGGCATTTGATTGGCATGTGCCGAGGAGCTAATGCTGCGCCTCAGCGGCACCGGCCCACCATGCGTTTGGGGCGCCACGGCAGTTTTACTGCTAGGCAGTAGAAGCTTGGGATTCTCCACCGAATCCCGTCTCAGATTCATGTTGGAATTGCTGCGCTTGGCCGGCTGCAGACCCGGCGGATCTTTGCCATTCTTGGCCAAGCTCGTTTTGAGATTAAGACTACTGCGTTTCTTGGTTTTACTTAAATTATTCTGACTGTTGTTGATTAGGTTCTGCGTGCTGCCAAAGTTGCGACTCAGATTGTCGGCATTGCTGTCGCTGAGTTTGCGCGACGAGCGTTGGTTCTCCACAGCGAAGGGATTGCTGGAGCTCGATGATCGCTGGAAATGTGACGTCGACGCCTGCGAGTTGAGTCCATCCAGATTTGATTTACTCGACGAACGCTTGACCATGCTCGAAGTGGCACTGTTGCTGGCCGATCTCTCCGGCGCCTGGACGGCCGGATCACTGAGCCGCTTCTCGTTGGTTTGCATGAATTTGATGTTTTCATAGAAGGGATTTTCCATTCTGGAGGGAGCTGTCTTGGGGTTAAGCGTTTCATAGTTGGGTTCGTTTAGGGTTAAGATTTGATTGTCCTCATCGTTGCCGGAGCGCAGCAAAAGAGCGGCTCTCTTGGTTTTCTCGCCCAAAGAACGGCCAGCACCACTGCCTCCACCGCTGCCACCACTACCACCGCCACCACCGTCCATTTGATGGGAGCCACTGGCACGCTTATTGTCTGTGCGCGAGTGACGCTTGAACTTGTTGTTCGAGGGATTGCCAATGACGTGCGTCTTCACTTTGGTATTCTTCGAGAGACGCAGGGCGAACTTGAAGGGCGGTTTGTAGACCACCTGCAGTTTGACCTTTTCATTGGACAGATTGCCCATGCTCTTGCTCTTGGTGGGTGTCTTCTGGACCAAACGCTCCGGTGTGCTCTGCGATTTGCTCATGACATTTTTCACCTTCGACGAATGTTCGATGTGCGACAGGGGCTGCGCCACTATGGGCGATTCCAGCAGCCATTTCTGTACTTTGCCAAAGGTATTGGTGTGATTGTTGGAGGAACTTAGACCAGGCCCTGTGCGCGATGAATAGTCGATGATTTCTTTGCTGTGCTTCTTCAGCTTCTTGGACTTCTTGAGGTTGTCGGCAGCAGTGGCAGCCTTTTCCGCGCTGACCACAGCATTGATGACATTTTGGGCCGTTTTACTTTGGCTGCCGGAGACACGGTTCTTTTTGCCCCTCGGTGGTTTCTTGACATCAGCGCTCGCCGTGGTGACTACTGCCGCCGCCGCCGCCGCAGCTGCAGACCCTACAGCTGTCGCCGCCGCCGATGTTGAGGTCGTCGCTGCCACTTTTGTGATACGGCCATGGGCATGAGATGTCTTGTTGCCCGCCTTGCCTGCCTTGGTCACGCCACCAGCTGCCGTCGTATTTTTGGCGGCTTTACTACCATTGGCCGCCGCTCGTTCGCCTCTTACTTTCTTTTTGAATGGAACTTTTGTACGGACGGCCGTGTGCACGATTACGCCGTTGTTGTCGTCGGGTAGACGAACAGTTTCGGTGGTGGCGCTGTGTATTATGGTCACGGATTTCAACTTCAGATTTGACCGTTTCGTCAGCAGTTTCGTGCTCAGTATCTAAAAGAGGGAAGAAGGAGAAGAAAGTGGAGAGAATTAGTGAAAAGTGGCAATTGTTTGAAGGGGTTTGTGATTCGAGGGATCTAAATATGTTACGATTTTAAATCAGTAGCCCACCTACTATATATGGAGCAGGGGGATGATTTTTCAAATAAATAATTATTATGAAATATCGATTACAAGGTTCAAACTTAGATGACCTAAATTCCTCTACTGGGACACAATAAGATGACTTATCCTAGCATCGATTTCAATTACATCACATTAACATAATCAAACCTACTACAACCATTAGTCAACATCTAAACACGATGATGATGATGATGGGCGAAAGGAATTAATGAACAACCAAGAGAAACCATTACAATCAACAGACACCGATGACATGTGTTGGCAGGCATTTCGGGGAAGGAAGGAAATACTGTTCCAACCTTTCAACTTAATTGTCCAAACCAAAGCAAAAACATGACAAATGGCATGACTTTTGAGCCCAACAACTACTTTTAGCAATTCCTTTTAGCACTTGGATATCTCGGATGGATGGATGTTTGCTTGGCTTGGCAATATCAGGCATACATAAGTTGTTGTGCAGGCCATTCCACACGGACTCTGATAACTTACGACGATACACAGCGACTGTTGTTGGTACATTTTGGGCTATCTCTCGCTCATATTCATCCTGTAGCATTATTGTGGCGAACCTTGCAATCTTCCAAGGACAAATTCAGAGGAAGCGGGCAAGAAAGGAAGACAAACACATACACTTACAACATATATATATACGGCAACCTTGTGATTTTTATGAGTTTTTGGTAATTTTAATATCCTGCATCTGCGTGGGATTATACATTCATAATGGAGACGATATACTTTGCACGAAAATTAACATTTATATTTATGTTTTATCGTGGTGCTAAGTTCGTTGGATAGTTTTACAGTTTTGGGTGTGGAATTTTATACAACCAAACTTCAAGGATTTAAATCATTAATTGTCATATTGTCGCCAGATTCTGTCTCGATTACCATTATTTGTTTAATGTTTCGAAATAAGAATAAAATTGGCCTCTATTACATATGATGGCGCATAATCTCAATGTAGTATAAAAAAATCTTTATATCGTTAAAACACTAAATTTATTTGGGATCTGTTTGTGACAGAATTTCGCGATAATTTGTAAATCTATTTATGTACTAAAGAGAAAAACAGACAACCACTGTCAAAAGCAAATAATATTGTTCAATTCCCTTAAATTTTTGTACTAGGACTTTTGAGAATGAATCGGAAAATGAGATGAAATTAAAAAATCTCCTACGGTACTAAACATGACTATTAGTGTGGCCCAACATTATATGGCATGTAAAACGCAATGTACACAAGGAAGTATTTTAAATAGTGACATGTTCGTAGTAGACACTCTACGGTATGAAAGTTTTTCCAACTATTGCGAGTATATCTTGACTGACTGCAATGTTATTTCATAATAATTACTTTATAAAGGGTGATTTTTTAGCTATTATTTTTTTGGCAACACTGGTTTAAACAGCTGACGCACGTTTCGTGTTTTGTTTCACAGTCAAACATCTTCAGTTTGGTCTATAATTTAACCATGAATCGTCTTACAAACGAATAACGGACTATTGTGACTAAATTTCGCACCAAATTTACATTGTTGGACATTAAACCACCAACACGCTTACGTAGAGTGCGAACTGAAGAAAATATCGCAGCTGTATCGGCCAGTGTTAATGATGATCGATTCGTCGCCGTTCGCAGCAATTGGGCCTCTGTTACTCAAAAACGTGGAAATGCCAAAATTGGACTAAGCGGATGGACCATTTGAGGCGCAGTCAAGGTCAACATTTGCATGAAATAATCTTCAACCATTAAATTATATAGACCGTGCTATCGATTCAAATAAAGATTTCATGAATTTTTCTGATTTTTATGTGTTTTTTTTTTTTTGAAAAACCTTCCTATAGCTTTTAAAAAATCATCCTTTATAATTATAACACTATGCAACACAAATTGTCTTCAAGGACTGTGTATAAAAATTCCTGATTTCACATCGAACTAGAGACCTCATATAGAAAATCTGTGTACTCAGTTTTTCATTTGGTGATCTTTTCTCCTTTTCATAGGATTTTTAATTTCTAAAAAATATTTATGTTATAATAATTTATTTTCGTACTTCTGTCAGTTACACGAAGCCGATATGGGCATCAAATCAAAGGCAAGAATATCTGTTAAAAATACTTAAAATACCATGCTTCTATATCGATTTTACTGTGAATGCTAAAATTATGCAGATTATTCTTTTTCACATCGTCTTTACAGGACTCGTAGAACTACGAAAATAAATTATAAATTATCTATATTCTTTGAAAATTAAAAGGAGAAAATATCACCAAATGGAAAACTAAGTACATCGTTTTTACGTGCTTTAATTTCATATGTTTCAGTTGCAACAAAAAATGTAAATTGTCTCGTGGTGTTATTTTTACTTTTCTTTGCTAAAATTCCATTTTTTGTCGTAGGTAATTTTAATAGTTGCACTGCCATCATCCTATTATACTCAGTAATATGTCAAACAGAAAGTGTTCTTAGTAGTAGACAAAAAAATAGAAAAAATATATACTGACCAACATGGGTGTCTAATTTAAAATGGTCATGTTGCTATGTTATTTAATTTTTGTTGTGGCTATTTCAAGGGCTGTTCAATACGTAGAGAGATTGACAAATGGTCCCATAAACAATTAGATGTATATAATTTCTGTTAAATACAATCACCTTGTAGGCCTCATTAAAATTGTTCCACAAGTTCTACAAGTCTTCTGAATAGTACAAAAAAAAATATTTAAAAAAAAATTCGTTTTTTTTTGGCACGAACAATTCTATATGGATTAATCGTGTGATTAGCTAGCATTATAAGCAATATAACAATGCTTATTTGAAAAAATATCTATGGATAAACGTAAAAGAGAATTAAAAACACGTTCTTTGTATTTTTAATGGATCGATAAATTAATGGCACGATAAAATCAGTAATTAAAATATATATCATGAAGAACATTTATGGATAAACGTAGATGTTGTGGCATTTCGTGTAGAGGTAAGGTGGTTAAAAAAATCTTGTTTCATATTTTGTGATTGAATACGATACAAAATTCTACTAGAATGGTCATAACTTCTACGTTTATTCATAGATTTTTTGCATCCAGGACATGTTTTTTCGTTAGAATGCCAGCTATTGTAAAATAATTTCGGGTTTTTGTTGCACCAGAAAGACGATAAAATTTATCAAAAAGAATATTTTTTAATTTTTTTTATTATTTTTCATTTATTCATAGTTATTTTCCAAATAAACATTGTTTTCTTTTTTAGGGTGTTAGCTGTAAAAATGGGACAAAATGTTTTTAAAGTTTTTATTATTTTTTCGGAATTTTCTTGCCAACAAAAACTATTGGCTTAAATTCATTTTTCGGATTTGTATCACTAAAGGTTTACTCCTCTTGATGTGACCAAAGCCAGCTACGCAGACGAACAGATCCATGACGAAAATCAAGTTTCATTGTTCTACATTTAGTTCGTTGGGGTCCAGAAAGTGGGTATTTGGACAGCAATTGTACCCGCGAACCGTAATTATGACCCGCGAACCGAAATTTGTCAAAGAAATATAACGAGAAAGACTTTCGAGTATTTGTTAGCAAAATTGGTATCAAATGTTGCAGGGTGGGTCATTTAAAAGATTAAATTTGAACTGATTACTTTGACTTTGAAAAGTAGAATAACATTCATTTTATTCATTCAGGTTTATGTTTGACATTTGCAAAATGAGACGCTATACGCTCGAACATAATTGGGAAATATTGAAAACTTACTTGCAAAGTAGTGAAACTGTAAGAAATTCATGTGGAGAAATTTCGAGAAAAGAACAGCATTTATGAAGCTCATTTCCCTCATCAGCTATGTCAATAAGCAAATTGGGTTTAGAAAAGCCACACGTGACTATTGAGAAACCAGTCGTGGTAGTCATATGAATGATATTGTATTCCATTATTAAATGACAAAGTTCAACCATTCCAATATTTCCAGAAATTTGAAAAAAACAGTATTTTTATAGCCGATTCTAATTTAGAATGTTACATGGTCCAGCCTATATAAGCAATTATAAAAATATCGTTACTGTATGAAAGAAAATATTTTTTTTATAAAATCTTTATTTTTGGCGCTAAAGTCTAAAATTTCTCTCGCGGATGTGACATTATTAGTCCAACTAGATCGTCAGTTTTTTTCTGGCATTTTTTGATGTCATAGGTCTCTGGGTATGCAGAATAAAGAGCTCCATGACGAAAACATTATTAGCGTAATAAATTTATCAGGTTGTATTGTGTTATATTGACATAAAAGCCTGTCGTAGTCCAATAAGTGCGTTACTTGTACGACTCAAAACTAAACGCAATGACCCGCGAATTATGCGATTGTTTGGCGTCCGATCACTCAAAGAAATATAACGAGAAGTACTTTGGAATATTTGCGAGCAAAATTGGTAACAAATATTGTATTAGATGAATCCGGTTAAACTTTATTTTGGAAAAAATTAAAATTAAAGAAAAATTTGTAAATAAATTTGCATTCATTAAATATAGATGCAAACTGGTCTGGAGCCAGGACAATATCGCAGTTCAAATAAAATATTGATTACAGACCAAAAAATGCTAACGAAAAAACTAAAACAAATGAGCGTTGGCACGGCCGAAGTATTGCTGGGTAACTATACCCGCATATGCACATACTTACATATGCAACTCAATGAGATGCTTGTAAGATGGCATGTGTGCTTTATTACTTGGTTGGGGTTTTTTAAACGCAAATTCGGCAAGTGAGTTGTGCTTCTCGTTCGTTTGTGAGAATCATCTCCTTATAGAGGCCGGGTTTGATGTTGAAAAGTCGCTGCGAAGCCACTTGAAAAGACTTTTGACATGGTCGAAATCATGATCGTGGTAGTCTGCAGCCAAATAATAAACGTCACCATGCCATTTGTAAATAAATTTGCATTCTATTAAACATAGATGCAAAATGGTCTTGAGCCAGGACAATATCCCAGTTCAAATCAAATTAAAGAAAAATGTTATTCCATTAAAAATACCGCATTGGCTGCACAATTTCATGTTAACATAACAAACTTAGCTCTTTTCTGCAATCAAAGCCAATCTTGCAAGTGCTGTTAATTGAAAAAACCCGCCAAAGATCCTACCCATGACGAAAACTTTGGCCATGGAATTTTAAAAAAGAATAGGATGGGAAGTTTTGGCAAAGTAAATTTTGAAAAAATTTTACTTTTTGAAACAATTGGCGCAATATATTTACAAACTAGTGGCTTTACCTCGTAGCAGTATTTGTGTTATTATTGTCAGGATTTTAGTATTATCGCAAAAATGTTTTGATTGCAAATTAATGATAGGTAATTACACCAGAAACACTTAATTTTGTTAGGTAAACATGTTTAGAACAAGAAATATGCCGCTAAGCGGGGAATAAGCGGTCCCGCTTAAGGATTTATTGGAATAACTTTTTTACCACTAGTTTGTAAAAAACACGCAAAATATACAATTTCGATTTTTTAATTAAAAATCTTTGTTTTTACTTCAATTGTTATCAAAAGCGTCCATTTAACGAAAATATTTTATCGATATAAAACTTAGGGCGCCGGGTCTATTTTAAAATTTTATGTAGCATATCATCGGATCAATTGACTGGCGATGTGTTCGATCGACCCTAATGTTCATTCACTTATGGACGAGGGTGACAAGAAAACTGAAAAGATTTTCTAAAGTGACAACCTGAAACAGAAATCCTTCAATGGCTCTTCCATTTCCGTTTCAACATTTCCATCAATTTTTCTTTTTGCTACGTCTCTTCTTTCTCTTCGTTGCCATACTCGTATAGCTCTACTTGCTTTCAAGTGATGACCACTTGAACTGGCCTCTCGTCCTTTGCCAGGGACAGAGCAGAGGAAAACAAAAAAATTACCAGGCTACTATAAATTGATGGATTTTTTTTTTTCATTTTTTGCTCGATCCGATTGTAAATCCGATTTTTCCGCTCTCGTAACACGAAGGACATACATAAATGTTTTCACTGAAGATTCCCCGGTGTTGTGTTTTTTTCTTATTTTAGTTTCCCGGATGCAAACGGATTTGTTTGCATCAGCGATATGTTTAGATGACACAACGTAGTAGGGGGAGGGGGTGTGGGTGTGAGAGTAGGTTTGTTACTTACCAGCAGTACAAAAACGCCAACAACGGCCAAAGCCACTGTATACCAGTTGTGTTGCATCCATTTTTTGAATGTTGCAATGCTTTCTTCGGACAGCAGGAGTTTTCGCAATGTCGCCAAAGGACCAGAGGGATCAACTTCACGACATTTCTGGAAGACATCACAGTAACTGTTGGCACCGGCAATGTTGTGAGTGTGTGTGTTGCATACATTGGTTTAAGGGAAGATAAGAAGAGACAATATTTGTTAGTTTACTTTTGGAGTTGTTAGTGCAAAGCTATTGTAGTGGTTGTTTGGATGGGGATGACAATTATTCCTCGACCTAGACCTATAGCCTTCATTTCTGTACAGGATTGTATATTTATAAAATTAATTCTGATGGCTTTAGATATTTATTTTTACTCTAGCGATGTTCTCAATACTTCGGTCCTCAGATCATGATTATGTTGCGGACTCATTAGGACTGTTGAGGTAGACTACGGGATCCCCGAATTAATTCTCATGTTCTATGTCAACTAATCGATTCAGTCAGTCTCCCTGTGAGTATATTCACCAGATCGAAAGAAAGATGGGATGAGTTTCCATCGAACTGATGTCGATGTTTGTCGAATGAGGTGAAGTTTGAGGTTTTTCTGTCATAGATAAAGTGGTCCTGTTTCTATCCGGATTTATTGAGATTCTCCGAACTTTGTCATAGACAAAGCGGCCCAATCGGATGGATTTAGGATGAGATCCCACAACTGTCCACAATAACGATTTGAAAATAAGTTTCGGTTCTTTATACAATACTAGCAGTACCCGCTGCTTCGCACGCGAAAAAGCCAGTTATTTGTTAATTTTATCCGTCTCTGTTTTTGGATAGTATTTATTTAATTTTCTTTTAGTGGATATAGATAAATCTACAATAGTAATTTGGAAACCTCCTATTTGATAGCACTCATATACAGTCAAAGGAATGTGCTTGTCGATGTGCACTATTTTTGCTGCACTCCCATTGTTTTCGTATTTTTATCATTTTCTACCCAGTTTTGGACAAAAAATTACAACCATTTATATCCTCATCTCATGTTTCTAGATTCAGCCAGCCACTTTATATCTTTTTGCACCTATTTCCCAAATAGTACACATTTTGAAAAATCACTATAGGTAACATGTGTTTTTGCTTACCCTAAAAATCTGTACTTTATTTGGTAACACGTTTATTCCTTGTCGTCCCGTATCCTCCTTTTACGTACACATTTTGAAATATCCATTTATGTTCACATACACCATTTTTATCCCTTTTCGTACCGCGCACCCCGTAAAAGTACAAATTTCGAAAAATCATATTTTACTGCGTTTCTATATGGTCAGAGGAATTTACACACTAAATTTCACGATTCTAGCTGTAACACTAAAGTTGGTACCATTTGTATCCCTTTTTGTCCCGTACAATTACAAATTTCGAGAAATCTATTTATGTTGCAAGTCTACGTTGTCAGAGAAATTTACACACAAAATTTCACGACTATAACTGAAATATTTAAGTTGGTACTATTTTTATCCCGCTCGCCCTTTATAAGTACAAATTTAGAAAAATGCATATAGATTTGCGCTTCTACGTTTCAGAGGATTTTACACACCAAATTCCACGACTATCGCTGCAATACTTTAGATGGTACCATTTTTATAGCTTTTTGTCCCGCTCATCCCTTATAAGTAAAAATTTCGAAATATCAATTTAAATTTGCGCTTTAACGTTGTCAGAGGTATTTACACTCCAAATTTCACGACTATAAGAGAAGAAACTTTATTCCATTAAAATTCCCGCAAAACTTAAATTTGTGTTTGTCCAATACCTTTCCGACATTTAAAAATCATCAAGTCCTGTATCATTTAATAACTTCTCAATTAACCCAACCCTTCCCTAAAACTCCTCAATTAACCCACCCTTTCCCTAAAACTCCTCAATTACGCCACTGCCTCCCAGCACTTGGTTGAAAACGAAAAGGAAGTAAAACAAAAAAAAATATTTGTAGTTCTTGGTCATAGATAACAAAACCGTCCGAGTGAAGTAACATGGAATACAGAGCAGCGGAATGACTAAAAATGAACGGGGGAAAGAAAGGAACGTGGCGAACGCAGACCCTCGCTACTGTTTGTTGAGCAATTTGGTAATGGATGCGGTCATTTTGAAAGATTTGACACTTGACATACAAACCAAATATCTAAACGTTTGTCGAAAAGACCCCACCGCACAACCACGAGATTCATAGCTTCATTCATTCATTGTGATGACCTCCATTAAATCGCACAACAACCAAACATTACAACAAACTTACCCATTATAGTCGTTGCAGGGTGTTCCCGGCTTGGCATACATATCGGGCACATCAAACGGTGGCTCGTTCCATTCGAACGAGCTGCGACAGGGATTATCTTCTCCCGGCAATTTACAGCAAAGTTCACACGATTTGATTTTATCATCTTTAGGTCCGGGTATGCACTGGCACGACTCCAGGCCATAGGCCAGACATATGCTGCCTGTGCATTCGCCCATGTAGCAGACGAACTCCTTGTTGCATATTGTCTTATTCGGTTTATTGACCGAGGGCGGACATTGCGGCATATGACCATCACAAAAACTGGGATCGCGACAGCCGTTGTCATCTCTACACTTGTCGCCATATTTCAGCTTGCAGTCGCCCGTGCAGCAGGGTCCTTGCGAAGGGCTGCACATGGCCTTGGGCGTGAGAGTGCAGGGTTTCTCATCGATACGCGGATGACGTGACATGGGAAAGCAACACGAGTCTTTGCAATCCTCTTCCCAGCCACAGTCACATTGTTCGCCGGGTTCGACCACACCATTGCCACAGATCGAAGACTGCGGTTCGGTGAAACAGCCCTTGTTGCTGCGCGCCTTGGCATTGAGCACAGGCTCAATGGATTTCAGGGAGCAGGGTGAGAATTTGTTGTTGTTCTTTTTGTCCCCCGACGTGGCGCGGGCAAACATAATGAAGTTGCCATCCTCTCCGCCGGGGGTGCATTGTTCGGGATCGTGCTGAAAAGATGAAAAAGGGAAAATAGTTATTTTTAACTTTGATGGTGAGCGACATTCATGTTCGGCAAATGAGTATCTTGTTGAGGAATTTTAGAAAATATTTTTAAAGGTCAATATTAAGATAATTCCATAATTTAAATGAATCCATTAATTACTGTATACATTATGATATTACTAATCTACTGAACAAAATGAATAGACTATTATGGGGGCAGCTCAATACGTAGTCAGTCTTTATGATATTTTCCAAGAAATAATGTTTTCTCAAATATAATCTCTTAGTTGGCTACTTTAACAATGTCATCGTAAAGTTGGAGTCATGGTTTTGGTATTACTGTCAAAAAAGGAAAAAATCTTAAAAATCCTTAAAAACCTTCAATGTGCGCAAGGACGATATGTAAAAAACAGAAAAAGTGACTTATAAAAAATATTTTTTAGACTTTCCACTTCATCATCAATTAAAGACAAGATAACATGATTGTATTTAGCCCCTACTACACTTATACATAGCCGCTGATGTTACATATCTTTTGGTGTGAATTATAAAAGTTTCCTGTGACAAGAAGTACATGTTTTAAAGAAAACATTGAACAATGTCCGATGTCGTCCTTGCGCACATTGAAGTAGATTTCTAAGAGTTTTTTCCTGTTCGGGCAGTAATACTAATACATGTCTCCAACTTTTTTTGCTATTCCAAAGCAATCAGAAACAAATTTTTCATAATCGATACGCCTTAATGTAGATATGTCCTTTACTTTTGTTGTTTACTTGAATGATAACTCCCACTACAAAAAAAGATCTGTGTGGGATAAATTGATATTATTAGTATATCAGCGGACAATTGCTAGTATGGAACTATTTTTTTAAAAAATAAAAGTTCAACCCTTTGAGGATCATTAATTTTTGGCCGAAGCCTTTTGTTTTGATATTCCTAATCTGCAACCAAATATTAGTTACGTCCTACATATTTTGCACCCTAGTCTATCTACCAACAAAACATAGAAATATAATATTTTTTATTTGGAATTTATGTATTTAATATAAAACTAACGATTTTAAAATATTTGAGTCATTCCATGTCAAGCGGTACAATTTTTGATCTCGATAGCTGTGACTGTTTTGATAGTTTGTGTATGCATTCTTCTCCTAAAAATATTGAATACGTATTTTTGAAAAAAAAAAAAGATTTTTTTCACGAGTTATGACCAATTTAACAGATAAAAAATATTTTTTATTTTCAAAAAGTTGTGTTCATTCAGTCCCCTATAACTCCTGAAAAACTTGAACGAATTTAATGTCTTATACCTTGTTTTGGAGGTAATTTCAATTACTTCTAAAATAGTAAAGTATTTTTTATACCCTCCACCACCTGGATGGGGGTATACTAACTTTGTCATTCCGTTTGTAACACCTTGAAATATCGACCTGAGACCCTATAAAGTATATATATTCATGATCGTCATAAAATTCTAAGACGATCTAGCCACGTCCGTCTGTCCGTCTGTTGAAAGCACGCTAGCATCTAAACGAAAGGAGCTAGAACGTTCAAATTTTCCATAAATGCGTCTTATAGTCGTATATCGGTTGGGATTGAAACGGGGCGAAATCGGCCCAAAGGGAAAATTTTTTCCCTCACAAGGACTAAAAATACCCATAATAATCCCTAATATTTTAGCGTATTTAAGCATGTTTTTTGAATATGTCTGTTTATATTGGCTTGATTTTTGGTATGCGCATTCCACTTGTAGCAAAAACGTGCACCATAAAGTGATTCTTATTTGTAGTGGGTGAAAAGGGGCAAAAAAGGGATAAAAATGGTACATATTAAACGATAACAGCTAGAAACACGAAATTCGGTGTGTACATTCCTCTAATTGAGTAGGTACATAATATAAAAGTATTTTTCCCAATTCGTACTTTTAAGGGATAAAATGGGACTAGAGGGATAAAAATGGTACCAACCAAACTGCTGTACCTAGAATAATGAAATTCGGTGTATACGTTCCTCTGATTGCATAGACAAGTAAAATACACGGATTTTCAAAAATTGTACATTTTGGGGTTAGAATGAAAAAAGGGGATAAAAATAGTACCAATCAACTGATCGCAGCTAGATTCATGAAATTCGGAGTATACATTCCTTTAACTGCGTAGACACGGAAAATAGACGAATTTTTCGAAATTCGTACTTTTGGGGTTAAAACGGAAAAAGGGGGATGAAAATAGTACCAACCAAATGACCGCAGCTAGAGTCATGCCATTCGGAGTATACATTCCTCTGACTGCGTATACACGGAAAATAAAAAGTTTTTTTTTTTCAAATTCGTACTTTTTCTTTTACGGCAAAAATTGGTTGAATCATGAAGTTATGTTATTTTGCACTATGTACGTCTGATAATGAATTTTCAAAATTTGTAGTTTTGGAATTAAAATAGAATGGAAATACAAGCAACTGTAGCACACACTATCTACCAATATTTATGGTATTTAAGCTTTTTGAAAATATAAATATAAGAAAATTTATTTTTTGAATTGACGTATTGGTAGCCTTGCCTTATAAGCGTGGTTTGAAATAATAAATATTTTATATTTATTTATAAAATTATTTTTTCAATATTTGACGTATTGGTAGCCTTGCCTTATAAGCGTGCTTTGAAATAATAAATATTTTATATTTATTTATAAAATAATTTTTTCAATATTTGACGTATTGGTAGCCTTGCCTTATAAGCGTTGTTTGAAAAAAAAATATTTTATATTTATTTATAAAATTATTTTTCGATATTTGTATTTGCTTTGGTTTGGCTATATTAAAAAAATTTATATTTTCCTGTAATATTACTGCACTTCTACGAAAACCGACAACCTCTGTGGAATGCATATGTATTTAAAGGAATGCAATGTGTATTTAAAGTGCTTCCAAGGGTCTATTAATTCAGAAAAAATTAAAAAAAAATGCAATATAAAAAACATGATTTTCAGAAGCGTTTAGCTCACAGTTGTCTTGACCCAGTGACGAAATATTTTACAGATCATCGTTAAACAATCCAAACTTTTGGTGACTGGAAACTGATTTTCCATTTGTTTGGCCCGCGACCCAGCCTAATATATATAATCGGAACAATTTTAAAAATTGGACCAGAGGAACATATTCCAAGAACCATTTTGTTTGTGGCCTCCTGGGGAAAGAAGTGGATCAGTATATTTTGTTGCCCCAAGTATCCTTTTCACCCCATAAAAATTTTGAAAAATAGGGGTTTCATCATTCAAAATTACCACAAAAGACAGACCCTGTTGTTTCGTATATATAGAATATTTCATTCAGCTCGAAACATTTATTAAGCCATTGCCATATTTTCTTGTATCTATGTTCCTTTTCTGCACATTCCTGGGAATATTTTCCATTGGGAAATTATTGTTTTTGGGTTCGAGTTGTGTTTGCCTTAGTTCCATTTTTTGATAAACTGTGGCCTAATTTCTTAATATATTTCCAAGAGATTCCTAGAGCTTTTCATCACTGTTAAATTCTGATTAAAAAATTGTATTTCAAATTCATTCATCGATATGAAATTGTCCACACAATGAAGTCCCTGAAGGGTTTTAACTTTTCAATGTTTCCTACGATTATGTGATCACCTTGTTCACAAGTATCCTGTCAAAGAATTGACAAATTTCATTGGAAATCGTTTGCAAACCTCATCACTCTATTTCACCCCAAATAATTATTTCTACTCTCACTTTAATTTGACAGCAGTATATATCCACTTTCATTACATGTGTAGCAAACAATCCATATGAAATTATCATCATCAGCAGCAGCGACTACATCCTTGTGCTGACACAGTGCCAACAAACGTTACAAGCCAACCATCTAACCATGTGTAAGCTACACCTACACTTATACATACATACAGATAGACATGGCAGCATACATGGCAACTTAAAGTGTAATTTGTCCTTGTTACAATTTAATCGATGATTAAAGAAAACTTCAAGTACCGCAAAAGTAGAAAATGATAATGATGATGATGAAGAATAACGCAAAGAAACCCAAAGAATTCCCTTCCTCCGGTTTCCCTGCAGGAGCCAAGCAATCGCAGATGCAACGGCAAAGGGATACAATTTGCAAGAGAATGTGTGTGTGAGCGTGTTGGAAGGAAGCCACCCAAATGAAAACCATTAGAGGAAAACCTTAAAAATAAAGTTCAAAATGCATGGCATTGTTGCTTTCACACACACTACTATATATATAAACACACACTCCCATATACTCCGACACACACATCCTCTCACAACAGCGCGGTGTCTTTTGAGTCTATTGTTAGGAGAGTTCATGTGTCGGTGGCGTTTGAATGTGTATCTGACTGTATTATAAAGCTTCCTGCTTCCCCCAAAATACAGCATCGTGTGAGCTTGTATTGGTGTCATGTGTGTATACAGCCAAAGCACAAATGCGCGCACACACCGGGAAAGCCATAAAAAACGTATGGTTGTTAACTTGCAACAGCTATACACTCACACAAGCACACACAGAGAGCAGAATCGAGTTCCTCTCCACGCCACAGTTAAAAAAGTTCAACGATGAGAATTTTATGCACACGCGACGAACTGTAACTAATTGCATTAAGTGCAGTGCATTCATACCATTCGGGTGTACTCGTATGTTTGTAACACCCAGGCTTACATTAGACTGGGACATGAAAGAAATTGATGTTTTTACCATCCGGGAATAAAATTTGGATTGTTTGGAAAATATTTAGTCAAACCATCTGAAAGCATCCCTAAAAGTCATGTTTTTTTTTCAGTATATTTTTTTGAGATTAATTTTTGTTAATTTTTTGCAGAATTTATTGAAATCACTTAAATATAAATTTTTACTCTTGTCATTGAATCATTTATTGGACATATTATTGGACGTTTAGAGTCATTTATTCTGGTTCTCTAAAAGAGACAATTAAAAACTCATATTTCTTGTGAACATGTTGTATGTAGTAAATGTAATTAAATTTTAGCAGAAGGAATCAATACCTTCCGAATGATGCATAAACGATGAATATGGGATGAAAAATGACTTGACAGACTCCATTTTTGTTAAAATAGTAGTTTAACTTTCAAGAAATAAAATTTTCAAACTTTTTTTTTAATAATCGCTACGGATTCAATTTAAATCCGCTGCTCATCATTGATGCATCATTCGAAACGTAATGTTTAAAGACTCCTACAAAATATGACAAAGTTCTCAGTAGTCACTATGAACAAAAACTATGCAACAAGAAATTTGTCGAAGGGCTATTATAACTTTTTTTTGAAAGGATATTAAACATTTTTTATAGATAACACAGTGCGACAAAATATAATGAAGTAGTCTGAGGAGTGATATTATATTTCTTGTAGGTATTGTCGTGTAAAAGATGAATCTGAAATTGATATTTCTCAGACAACCCCATAATCTTGACATACTATAACTTATATTATAAGTTAGTCGATTATCGATCGATTTTCAGTTTCTCACCGGGCTTAGAAAGAAAAACCTTGGACCTTTGGATATGATATGATAGCCGTCGTAGCAAAAGTAGCTATGTGTAATTTTTCGAAAAAAAAAATCGAAAACCTAATTTCATGATACGTTTATCCACCAAAACATTTTTCAATATCTTTATTGGTGCAGATTTTAGCTAAAGTAGCTATGTGTTTTAGGTAAAAAACTTTAGGTAATAAAACCTCTTATCAGAAGTAGTTGTCGAAGGTACGACTTTCTTTTTCTAATCGGTGCTTTGTAATTTGAGAATTTCTGCAAATATCTATTTCTTGTATTGGAAATTTTCGAGAGCACCTACCGGGAGGTCAGTTCAGAAAGGACATTAAACGAATATAAATTATAACTTTTTCTCGAAAAATAAAATAAATTTAATTTACGAAATGATTAAATTAATCCATTTTTATGACATTTTAAAGTACTGTTCTTAGATGTATTTTTTAGCGACTGTGTGAGTTTGGAAGTGGTGAAATGATGACTTCTATTTTTTTACGAATTTTCTTTTATTTTCGCAAAATCAACCAGATTTTTTATGACTGTAATAACTCATATACATAAGGATGGGTCACGAAAATAAATGAAGATTGGATTGTAAAGAGTGATTTTTTTGAGGTTAGGATTTTCATGCATTAGTATTTGACAGATCACGTGGGATTTCAGACATGGTGTCAAAGAGAAAGATGCTCAGTATGCTTTGACATTTCATCATGAATCGTCTTACAAACGAACAACGCTTGCAAATTATTGAATTTTATTATCAAAATGCGTGCTCTGTTAAGAAAGTTCATTGCGCGCTTCCATTTTATGGTCAGTTTAATCGACCCACTGAAGCGGCTATTCGGGCTATTGTGACTAAATTTCGCACCAAATTTACATTGTTGGACATTAAACCACCAACACGCTTACGTAGAGTGCGAACTGAAGAAAATATCGCAGCTGTATCGGCCAGTGTTAATGATGACCACCAATTTTCGATTCGTCGCCGTTCGCACCAATTGGGTCTCTGTTACTCAAAAACGTGGAAATGCCAAAATTGGACTAAGCGGATGGACCACCTAAGACGCAGCCGCGGTCAACATTTAAATGAAATTATCTTCAAAAAGTAAATGTCATGGACCAATCTAACGTTTCAAATAAAGAACCGATGAGATTTTGCAAATTTTATGCGTTTTTTTTAAAAAAAAGTTATCAAGCTCTTAAAAAATCACCCTTTATAACTTATATTATAAGTTAGTCGATTGTCGATCGATTTTCAGTTTCTCATCGGGCTTAGATAGATAAACTTTGGCCCTTTGGGTATGACATATAGGGTCCGCCAAATAACTTTTTTTAAATGCTATAGAAAAACTACTGAATATTTTCTCAAATTTTTTTTTTTATTTGAAAATACAATCCTTCCGGTTCAAATGGCCGCTGAGGGCACCCCACAAATAATAGTCCAACGGTTGAATAGTTGAAAAAAACCGTTAGATGATTATATATCGTCGCCGTCGTAGCAAAAGTAGCTATGTGTAATTTTCCGAAAAAAATCGAAAAAAATCCACCAAAACATTTTTCGATATCTTTATTGGTGCAGATTTTAGCTAAAGTAGCTATGTGTTTTAGGTATAAAAACTCTTATCAGAAGTAGTTGTCGAAGGTACGACCTTCATTTTCTAATCGGTGCTTTGTAATTTGAGAATTTCTGCAAATATATATTTCTTGTATTGGAAATTTTCGAGAGCACCTACTGGGATGTCAGTTCAAAAATGATTCAGGAAGGACATTAAACGAATATAAATTAAATTTGCACCTGAGAAACACGATTACAAATGGGGACTTTTATTAGAAGTTTTGATTTTAGAAGCGTATAACTTCTAATTGAGGATAATCATTATTTTCTACTATTTTATTTAAAACAATAAACAATATAATTTGGATTAAAAATACGAAACAAAAAATATGACGTTTTTTCTATAACTCACATATCTCTTAACCTAGATATTTATAGTGTGATATATTTATGAGCACTATCATTGATGGTCTATGCTCCGCAAAAGTTAAATGGAAAATTGTGATAGTGATGATCACAGCAACATATTTTGGCAATCGATGCATAATTTGGCGTTCATTTCAAAATTTGGTATGGGTGAGTTACCAACTAGAGATCCAAAATTTTACAAATCATTTGGAAAATACGTCTACTTTGGCCATTAGCAAATTCGTCGAAATATAGTTTCTCGTTTAAAAGTTAAAGAATCAATTGGAACCACTGTGCGTTGGAACGATTTTATCTCATATCCCATATCAAAACTTGAACCTAAATTGAATGTTCCACTTTTACTGTATGTGTTACCTAGCTTAAATGTAACATGATATGGAAAAGTTGATCAAGATTCAATTTAAAATGTGGATTCTGGATCAGTCGTAGAGTAAATCAAACAATAAATCTGATTCGAAATTTAACAAATTTCACGGTGATAGCACAACAATTGCTACCTGTTCATTGATCATAAGCTTGAAGGCTCTAACTTAGTGTTACTAACATTTGCGAGAAACTAACTTATAATACCATAGCATGTGATGTGTTTTAGTTTATAAAAAATTAAGCAACTATGGAGCGACAATTTTTAAATTAGTCCTACTAGATACTTTTAGATCGACTACAATCTCTGCCCAATTTAAGTAACTTATATTCCAACATCTCATTTTAAAACGCTAAATCTCGTGAATATTATATCAAAGATATACTAACTACAGATATTATTAATGAAATGTTTGAATCTGCATGGCTAACGATCTTCTAATTTCACAAAATCTCATTCAACAAAAATAAATATGTGTATGAAATAATGAAATTTCAATTAATAAATTCCGTAATAAAAGTAGCTATGTGTAGTTTTTTAGGAAATCATGTAAACACGCCAAAACGGCATAAATTAATGAAAATATTTTTCGATAAATTTATGACAAACTGGGAGTAGGAAAAAAAACAAAAATCAATCATATCAAAATTATCGCAAAATGAACAAGGTGTACAGTTTTTAGGCTCTCCTGAACAATTGGGGAAAAACACATAGCTACTTTTGCTACGACGTCGACGATATGTTTTTCATTTAAATCTTGAGGAATAAGTGTGTATTTGTCCCGCAAACACATTTTATTTCGTTTTTTTTGCATTTTCCAAATTTGAGAATGTTTTTTCACTTTAGTTTGTAAGCTAACAGTACTATTTGTGAATTTATTTAAAAAGAACGTTTAGTAGCGAGTAAACGAGAAACGATACTTTGAGTGAGTTATTAAAGTTTTCACTAAAACAAACATTTTGAAAAAAATCAAGTTTTTGTCATTTCAGTTCACATCTCGCAAATTTTTACGAATTTGAGGTAAAACAAAAATATATAAAAACAAGAAAGCTGTATCGGCCAGTGTTAATGATGACCATCAATTATCGATTCGTCGCCGTTCGCATCAATTGGGCCTCTGTTACTCAAAAACGTGGAAATGCCAAAATTGGACTAAGCGGATGGACCATTTGAGGCGCAGTCAAGGTCAACATTTGCAATGAATAATCTTCAAACATTAAATTATATGGTCCATATTTATCTTACTTATCGATTCTAATAAAGATTTCATGCATTTTTCTGAATTTTATGTGTTTTCTTTTTTGGAAAACTTTCCTATAGCTTTTAAAAAATCACCCTAAATTTTGCTTAGCTCCGGAGTATGTTTGTGGGAGGTACTGGAAGTTTGAACCAATTGGACTCAGCTTTCATATTTGTTAATAATTGTAAAAACATGATCAAATATGAAGTGATAATGGATTTCAGGCATCGGTAAAGTAGTTATGAAGCATTTAATTTTACCAAGGATAGAGACATTTGTGTTGGAGGTACAAGAAGGGACGTGGCTAAAGAGTAAATATTTTTTTATTTTTAAAGTGATTATAAAAAACATTTGCAAAATCAAATTCCAAATGATATTGACTATGGATGTTATATTGTATGCCACTTTGTGTGTGAAGTACCAGAAGGCTAGAGGCAATATCGTCCATATTCCATGCGAATGTAACCTTTATTAAAGCATTGTCAAATATTAAATTTCACAGTATTCCGATTATCCGTTAGAACGTTACAACGGCTTTAATTCCTCCATATTTAGTACACTTAAAGTGATTATAAAAAATTTTCAAATATAAAAAAATATAGTTGATTCTGATGATTTCCTGTGGAAGTTACATTAGTTTTCATTTAACATAGGAATATGGGCCACGTGTGCGGGAGGTACTTAAGGGTGATTTTTTAGCTATTATCTTTTTGGCAACACTGGTTTAAACAGCTGACGCACGTTTCGTGTTTTGTTTCCATGTCAAACATCTTCAGTTTGGCCTATAATTTAACCATGAATCGTCTTACAAACGAACAACGCTTGCAAATTATTGTATTTTATTATCAAAATGCGTGTTAAGAAAGTTCATCGCGCGCTTCCATTTTGTGGTCAGTTTAATCGACCCACTGAAGCGGCTATTCGGGCTATTGTGACTAAATTTCGCACCAAATTTACATTGTTGGACATTAAACCACCAACACACTTACGTAGAGTGCGAACTGAAGAAAATATCGCAGCTGTATCGGCCAGTGTTAGTGATGACCATCAATTATCGATTCGACGCCGTTCGCAGCAATTGGGCCTCTGTTACTCAAAAACGTGGAAATACCAAAATTGGACTAAGCGGATGGACCATTTGAGGCGCAGTCAAGGTCAACATTTGCATGAAATAATCTTCAAACATTAAATTATATGGACCGTACTATCGATTCAAATAAAGATTTCATGCATTTTTCTGAATTTTATGTGTTTTTTTGTTAACTTTCATAAAGCTTTTAAAAAATCACCCTTTAGAAGGGGCGTGGCAATTTCGCCCATCTTCGAAGTTTGAATTATCGTGTACACCAGCTAGCCAAACAGACGGACGGGCATGACTCAAACAGCTTTAAAATTCATGAAATGGATTTGATCCAAACATACTTAGGGTCCTAAGTCACTCCTTCAATGCGTTACACTTTATTGTCTGTCCCAAATGATAATAATCATCAATCATCTGTTTTGATGAGTTTTAGATATATTTATTGGATCTGATTCGTAAAATTTGGAGTGATATGGACTGGGATGACCAAAACATGTATTTTATAGCTAACATTCTACAGCATGTCTACATGTAAAAGAATTTATGGATAAATGTAGAACGCAAAAGATCCATTTTCCTGCTTGACCTAGCGATGAAATATTTTTCAAATCATCATTAAACAATCCAAACTTTATTTCTGTTCACATTTTTTTTATCATTTGTTTAACTGAGACCCAACCTAATATACAAATGACGTGGTATAGTCTGCGAGTGTGAATTCCCCCTCTATGTTTACAGTCTGAGAATATGAACAGGGTACATTTATATGTATCCAGTTACATTTGTATACATATGTATATGTGCAAAGTTGATGGTTGTCTTGTTGTTGCTACGATTTTCAATGTGCGAGGGGCCGCAGATTCAGTTAGGAGGCCGGGCAGACAATGGACAAAAAATTAATGAAGACGACCAAATATATTCTCATCGTGAAATGTCTGTTTTTCAATCTAAAATAAATCACAATTCAATCACAAGAGCGAATATTTATTCTATTGTGAGTCCACATTGCCGAAGCCAAGTCTCTACGGATATTATGTTGCTCTCAGGCATTTTAAACTGGATTTTATCGGAACAATATTACAATTTGACACAACTATTACCATAAAATCAAAATTAGAGTTAGAATAGAAAAGAAAAAGAATTCTTTTGTACAAACATTCAGAGTCGTAATTTCTACTATGCTAAAAAATCGTCTAATCTTCTGATGTATTGCGGCTTTCAAAAACTTGACAATGATAATAAAAAATTGTCTTATGGATTTTAAATTTTGACAAAAATTAAAATTTTCGTCGAAGGTATCTTTAATATTTGCACTCTCATTTTGGAAAAAGAGGTCCATCACATCCGTTTATATTTCCAATTAAAGATAACTATGATGTATACAAATATTTCCACACTCATTACAAAATGATGATATAAATATTAATAATACCTTAGACGAAAATTTGAAATTTAGTAAACAATAATAAATTGAGTTGATTTTATGAAACCAGTTTTCGGTTCAATCTACTTAATATGCTTACTTTGATAGTGGAGTTAACTCATTAAAAATTACATTAAATTAAAATATAATTCATCTTTTTCGTTTTTTAGTTTTCAAAATTAGAATTCAATTCACCACTTCGGGTGTAATTTGGAGCTGTCTATGTCACCGCATCACTCTTATTAAATTTTCAAAAAAATAATCTTAAAATTTTTATTATATTTTTTATCGCAACGACCCCTCGCATTACATTTTCAAATCAAAGCATATGTATTACTAACACAAGAACACACTGCAGTTCCAACATACATACATAGATGAACTTTAACAGAAACGTATCCCGTTCCCCCTGCTTGTGTTACTCAATTCCACATTTATTCGTTGGGCGTAAAATATTTATGAACTTTTAGCCAATATATCATGAAAATGTTAAATTGCTAAATTTTGTGTTGCATCACACTTACCGGAGATCCAAAATTGTGACCAA
Organism: Polietes domitor; assembly: GCA_947397865.1. Lineage (NCBI taxonomy): Eukaryota > Metazoa > Arthropoda > Insecta > Diptera > Muscidae > Polietes > Polietes domitor. The sequence continues at coordinate 266,379,434 of OX377618.1, forward strand.
TTTCATGGGCCAGTGTAACATGTGAAACGGCAGGCGGTACATGTTTTCCATAATTCAACAGAGTAACAATGCCCGTATTGAGGGATTTTAAAGAGCCACGATAATGCTGAAAGAAATTGAAGAAGAAACAAAACAATTACAAATTGGAGAAGTAAATGGTTCAGTATTGCGTATACGTAACACGAGGTATAATTTAGTGCTTATTAATGTCAATCATACGTTGCGGTGTACTTCATATCAGAGTGTTTATTTCTCTTTATTGGGATGAGTATTAAGATGTATAGATATTATTAAACGGTGTTTAAATCATTTCATTTAGTTGTTTTGTGGGACTTTTAAGGACAGAAGACACAAAGGAAATAATATAAAATTATTCAATTTTTATTTGGTATAAATGATATGTTTTTATAAAAAAGAGAATCGCCTCTGTGATATATTATTCACATACCTGCTCTATTATTCATAGAACAAGTATTAATATTTAAATAATCTAAACATGTGTGTTTGTGAACAAAATTGGCTATATTGTTGATTAATACAAATAAACCATGACGATTAATAAGAAAACACAAATCGGGAGATTGAATTGCTTTAAAAAAGAAAATCAATAAATTAGTTAACTTTGTGATCTGTTTTATGTTTATATTTGTTTACCATCACAAGGAACACGTCCAAAGGGAATAATATAATTTCTAGGCGATGTAGTATGGAATGAAACCTTGTGTCAGAATTAATCTCAATTTATTTTTTCCGATTTTTGTAACCTCCGACATGTGATGTTAATTTTGACATTCTTTGAAATATGGGTCAGTTAAACTTGACTTTGACCGAGTTTATGGTATGTGGAAAAAATACATCAAGTATAAAGTATCCACACATTCAGCCACTATAGATGGGACGTTTCAAGAGTGATCGCAGTGCTGAAGGTCTATTGATAACTGCGGTAGCTGCAACAATTAAGAAGGAGAAGAGACGTATGCGGCCGTCCAGCTCTAATAAAATGATGCTCGATAAAATCTCGGGTAGCAACTACTACACGAAATTAACGAAATAGGGGAATTGATATTGAACATCTAATAAAATAGCAGTATCTTGAAGAAAATCTATGGATAAATATAGAGGTTGTGGCCCTTTGGTAAGATCTCAAGTATTATAAATTGAAACTAAATATTATGTTATCTAACTTATAAATTTGTTCGCCAAATTTAACCAAAAATTAAAAAAAAATCACAATTTTTTACTACAAAGAAGTCCATATCTTCTTCAACATATACATAGCTATGGTTTTCTTCGTAAGAATAATATTAGCTATTAAATGACAAAATTAAATCTTTTTTGCACTTTTTCTATTCTTATGTTTTTTCCTGAATTTTTGGTAAAAATTCAAACTTTTTTTTAATTCTTTGGGAGCTGTTCCTAAGCCACTTCTTTTATTCGCAACATTTGTAGCCAAAAAAATGAAAATTAAAAAAAATAAAAAAACATAAAAAATATTATAACATTAAAAAATATTATAATATATAAAATATAATTTATAAAAAATAAATGTTTATTTAATTAAAAAAAATACTTTTTTAAATTGTCTATTTAAATTGTGTCCCTTTTCCCAAGTATACCAGTCAACGTCACCATAAGGACAATTGATGACAAATGTGACATAATAGAAGAATTCACCACGATAACAAAGGATTTATTTATAGAGATATTAACTTTCTGCATCAAAGACACAAGATATTTTAAGTACGACGACAAATTCTATGAGCAAAGAAAAGGAATGCCAATGGTCTCCCCAGCATCACCAATAATTGCGGACATAATTATGGAACAACTTCTTGACACAGCAATTGAGAAAATGACCAGAAAACCTAGGTTCTTGACAAAATACGTTGACGATCTCTTCGCAATTTTGAAGAAAAATGACGTTGATGAGACGATCAAAATACTAAATGGATACAACAGGCAGATTCAATTCACGAATGGAAGAAGAAAAGGACAACAAATTACCATATCTGGATTCTATAGTCCACAGACAAGGCAACATCATAAGACTAGACTGGTATCAAAAACCCACATTTTCAGGCCGATTAATTAACTTTTACTCGAAACACCCAAGAAGGACAATTTTCAACACCGCGACCAATTTTATCAGAAGAGTACTAGACATAAGTGATGAGGACTTCCACAAAAATAACATAACATTAAAAATATTTTAAGAATAAATGACTTTCCCATAAAAACAATAAGACAATTAATTAGAAATGTACGAAATCCCAAAAGCCACATAGAAAAACCAACAAAGCTGTACAAGACTATAACATATATACCCGGATTCTCGGAAAGATTCAAAAACTCAGACTTATATAACAAAGAAAAATATGAATTATCCCAAAAATCTCACAATATTATCTATAATTTATTCAGCAAGACAAAATCAAAAATAAAAAAGAAGACAGAACGGACGTAGTATATAAAATTAAGTGTAATGGCGACAAGTCCAACTTATGCAATAAAGTATATGTTGGTACTACAAAGACAAAATTAAAAACTAGACTTTCTTCTCATAAATCTGAACTGAAAGCACTTGACAAACCATTAGGGCAAAAAACTGCACTTGCAGCCCACTGTGCACTAAGTGGACATACACCCAACTTTGACGACGTAGACATATTAACAGAAGAGAGTAACTACCATAGGAGATATACATTAGAAATGCTCTACATTACGGACGTTCCTACTGAAAATAGACTAAATTACAAGACAGACACAGACAAATGCGCACACATATACTGAAATATGATACACAAGAATAGGAAAGACGGACAGTAGTTGACAAAAACTTGTTAAAGTGGAAGGATCGTTTTGTTTTTTAAAATGTAATTATATTAATTAAAAATTGTTTGTATATTGATTGTTATTCTTATGTATATTTGTTTAGTGTAACGCCCCTGAGGATGATCGACGAAGTCGTTCGAAATATCGGGAACAAAATTGAAAAATAAAATAATAAACAAACAACATCTTGTTTTCATTTACTTGAGACCTTAAGCCGGACAATAATACAAACCATTGTCTATTTTATTTATTGTTTGTCAAATTTAAAATTAAAAAACTATACATACCAAATGCTTATGATTATTTTTTGATTCATAAGCCTCAATGCCCACAAAAAATTAGGTCTCGGACTCAATTTTGGGTTTTGCATTATTTCAAAAATTACTATATTTTAAATTGTCAATTTTATTTTGTAATTTTTAAAATTTAAAATTAATCCATAAAAAAAATTTATTTTGATTTTATGAATCTACATGCCTCAATGCACACAAAAAATATTTTTTTAGATATCTGACATAATTTTTTTGCCGCACTGATTTATTTCCTTATTTATATTTTTAAATTTTCAATTTTATTTATTTTTGGCAAATTTTAAAATTAAAAAAAAAATATGATTTAAAAAAAATTATATTTTTAAATTGCCAATTTATTTTTTAAGCCATCATTTGTTGTGCAAATACAATAAAATATTTTATACAATAAAATATATGTTCAATAAACTATTTTCCTCACAATAGTCTTTTTTATTTTTTGTTAAATAATATCGTTTATGATTATATATTGCAGAACCAAAGACACACAGTAATTTTCATAAAAATCTTAAGAATTTCGAACATTTTTCATTGATTTCACATGAAAATTCTATGGGAAAAATTTAAATCGGGATTGGCATGAAATTATGCATGGGACTGCATCACAAAATTATGTAGGGTATAAATAAAAAAGATTCCATAGAAAGTGTAAAATGTATAGAACACTTTATATGTGCAAAATTTTTAGTTTTCCATAATTGGTGAAGAAATTTCAAATTTAAACTTTAACTAAAAATAATGTAAAGATCTTAAATAAACATCAATCATACGCTTTGCTATTCTCTCCTTTAAAGTCTGTCAGAAACTGGAGCAATCTGATTCAAAACCGCTCTGCGGTATTGGCAGCTTGGTTGGGTTGACTGCTTGTCTGTTTGCTATTACGGCTTGGCGAATTTTTCACAGAGCTTTCTATTATTTAGAAACTTTACTTAATGTTTAATGTATTTGACTTTTGAGATGGACGGCAAAACTTTTCTCCTAACAAATTACCAAATTTCAATTAATGAAACTGTTGGAAAAACAACACAACTTTTCTATGCTTTACACAGACTTTTCTATACGCACGTACATACATATATACATACATACACACATACATATTGTACTCGTATTGGAAAATGTTTAAACAAATTTCATAACTACAACTTTTTGTATACAACATAAAAGGGGAGGGCGAGCGAGAGAAAAAGCAACGAATTACAACGCCACTTTTTTCCAGCGTTACTCCTCAGCAATGAACAAACACAGCAGCGGCATCAGCAGCAGCAAAAAAGTTTTCAATTATAAATTTGTGGTTAATTGGAAATTGTTGTAGGTGAGTGGGTGTGGTGGACTGTGTGTGTTGGTGTGGGTGTGAGTTTGCAACAACTTTTCAGTTTATAAACTGAAACTGCTGAACAATTCCAATAACGTTTCAACCCAACAGAACTGTGGCAATTGCCATAAAAAGTTCATTGTATCCTTTGGGCGTTTTTCACTCTCGCCCTGCCACGGACAGGAGTGGCAAGACTGGCCAAATGTTGTTGTCGCCGTCGTTGTCGTTCTAAAGAACTGTCGAACATTGGGCCATGATAGGCCTGATGTTGGCCAAACTAAGGCAACAAGAACAACGACAACACAAACTCACACAGCCAGCCAGCCATCCAGCCGACCTGCTAAGAAGCACTCACAATGACAATGTTCAGCTGTTCAATTCGCAGGATAATATTAATTGAATGATGCCAATGACGCCGACCATGATTAGCGGTTACCATTTTTTTGCCGTTGTTGTTGCTGTTGCCATCGTCGTCGGAATGGATCATTAAGTAATAAGGAAATTATAACGCTAAAGGCATAATACAATAATAGGCGTTAATGCTTCGCCACGGTGAGATTAAATTAAAATTGGCTTGAATATTTAAAGCAAATCTTGCAAATTTATGGGGCTTAAGTGTAAACCACATACCTTTACAATGCTATGGCTAATAGAGTTAAGTCAATATATTAAGTAATGACCATTTTGGATTCCATTATAGGTAAATTAAACCACTATTCGTAGCTCATATCGAAGAGTCGGCCAGAGAAGAAAATGAAGCTGCATCTGTAATTACAGCTGTCTGTTGCTGTTCAACATTTTAGTTCCATGGAAATGAATCTATACACAAATATAATTTCTATAGAATTCCTAATTACAAGTATAAATGTTGAACGAATGTTTATCATGTGATTTGCATTGATTGCTATCTGAAGAAAAGTATATCAGGTCGTATAAGTGCTATTAACTTTGCCCAAACTGTAGGCATATGATACGTATGATTAATACAGTTTAATGCAGTGTACAGGTGAATGTATGAGTACTGACAACTCCACCATACCACTGGACGTATGATTAATATAGTTTAAAGTGTACAGGTGAACGTATGATTACTAACAACTCCACCACACCACTGTACGTATGATTAAAATGGATGTTAGTGTTTTGCTAAGTAATCTACGTTGCTAAGTAATCTATGCTATTATATGGGAAATATGTTTGTAATGTTTAAATGATAGGGTAATATGATCCCCACTGTAATTTGGTCTGTAAAGGGAATATTGGTATTCATGAATAGAAAATGTGGTTAAACTTTCTCCGTATTTGCCAGGTGTTATACACTACATATGTGCCGCGAATTGATCTAGAGGGGTCGTTTATTTCTTTGAAAAGGGGAAGTAAAGGGTGATTTTTTAAGAGCTTGATAACTTTTTTTTAAAAAAAAACGCATAAAATTTGCAAAATCTCATCGGTTCTTTATCTGAAACGTTAGATTGGTCCATGACATTTACTTTTTGAAGATAATTTCATTTAAATGTTGACCGCGGCTGCGTCTTAGGTGGTCCATCCGCTTAGTCCAATTTTGGCATTTCCACGTTTTTGAGTAACAGAGACCCAATTGGTGCGAACGGCGACGAATCGAAAATTGGTGGTCATCATTAACACTGGCCGATACAGCTGCGATATTTTCTTCAGTTCGCACTCTACGTAAGCGTGTTGGTGGTTTAATGTCCAACAATGTAAATTTGGTGCGAAATTTAGTCACAATAGCCCGAATAGCCGCTTCAGTGGGTCGATTAAACTGATCATAAAATGGAAGCGCGCAATGAACTTTCTTAACAGAGCACGCATTTTGATAATAAAATTCAATAATTTGCAAGCGTTGTTCGTTTGTAAGACGATTCATGATGAAATGTCAAAGCATACTGAGCATCTTTCTCTTTGACACCATGTCTGAAATCCCACGTGATCTGTCAAATACTAATGCATGAAAATCCTAACCTCAAAAAAATCACTCTTTATTATTGGAAATTATTGACATTTCCACGGCGCTTTGAAGGGGAAACGACCACATTAGCAAAAATTAAAAACTATTTTTTTATGAATTGCGATAACAAACAAATACATACAAGAGCATCCGTAAATTTGTGTAAAAACTGAAGATTTTCAACTTCAACATGGAATTCCATTACCTGCCGAATGAATGGCCCTCAGAGCTCTTCAAAATCTCATATCACCCCTTCTACTGATGTTAATATTTTGGGTCAATTCTTCCGCAACGATTTAACAACTTCAGAAAGTATTAAAAATATTCAATTATAAACAAGCCTTTGCAAAGCCTTCTATTTATACATAAATTATGTGGTCACTTTGAGGTTGCCGACAAAGACAACAACAACAGCTGCAATTTCATTTCATTCCTCACAAGCTGAGGGTGTATTCTATGGCCATAGAAATACATAGTTAATTTTAAGTTTCATGAAGCACCCCATTTCTTTGCCTCTTTGGGATATCATCAAAAATGTCAACCCCAATTAACCCATCCATTAATACAAACCCTAATTGTCGCCCATTCCCCCTTCGCAATCTCTAACGAAGTTAAATCTTTAAAATTCCTTAAGAATTAATGCAGGCCACAAAATAAACGCACACATACACACGCACACTTCCCTATCATACCACACACACCAAACAAATAGTTGCTGCCTGTTTACCCAGCACATTAGCCATATACTTACATGGATACACACCAGAATGCCAACACATACATACGAGTACTTATACAATCATGCATTTGGTTTTAAACTGTAGGAAGTGAAAGAGAGCTACGTTATGCATAGATGAACAGCATTCATAGTACTTTCATGGCAATGCCAAAGGAAATTAGTTTCTGCGAGAAGGACCAAAAGGGAGATGTGATGTAGTGGTGCAAGGCCACTGTTTCTTGTTCTTGCAAGTAAGAATGATTAGTGGCAGCATGTGGCAGGAGTGGGGAAAGAGGTGATCTCCAGTCTATAGGTTCTAAGGATTCCACTTGTGTGGCAAATCATTTGATATTTAGGTAAGAAGATTATACTCTAGTTTTAATTAGGGTTTGGGGTTTCCCGGGAAAACGGGAATGAAAAGTTTCATTCCCGGGAAAAAAATAATTTATTTTAGGTATGTCCAATATGATTAAAAATGTCAACATTTATTAACTGGTGTGCTTTTTTAACCTATTAACGCCCATTATACACGTCCGTCTACACTATTTCAAGTTTTTTTTTTACTTTTTTGATAACTTTTAATATGAATGTAATTCCTGATTATTAAACCGTAAGCCTGTTCTATTAGGCTTACTAGCTAATTTTTTATGGAATTTACAAGAAAGTAGCTTACTACTCTCATAATGTTGCTGCCAGATTTGTCTTGTTGATTCATTTAAGAAAAAACCAATGGATAAAAATGGTGCCACCTTATCAAGTCTCTTAATTGTAAGTGACCGAGAAGAACACACCAATATACTAGGCTTGTTCGATTGAGCTTTCTAGCTTACAATTAAGAGACTTGATAAGGTGGCAAGATTTTAATCCATTGGTTTTATTTAAATAAATCAGAGATAAAAATCTGGCACCACCTTACTCGGTAACTAAAAGAGTAGTAAGCTACTTTCTTGTTAAGCGAGTAAATTCCATACAAACATTAAGCTAGTAAGCCCAATTGCCTAATAATAATCTAAACGGGCCTAATAATAATCTAAAAATAAATATTTATTTATTTTTAAGTAATAAATAAATTGGGCGTTAATAGGTAGAATATTGACATATTCAACATATTTTACTTTTTCTCATTTTACAAATATTTTACTCTATACTAATCGTCAGAATTAAAGGCGTCATAAAATTTGACATTTAAATCACAGATACAAGTGACTTACACATACACTACATTCAAAATTAAAAAATGATTAAGTAAACAAATAACTCGGAGAATGTTATGACGTAATTTATTTAAAATATTTAATATATTTAAAATATTCTAAAATGTAAAGTAAATAAATTTACAAAAATAAGAACATTGAAATAGTCCAGTGATTAATTCTTACAAAGGTAGTGTATATTTCTATTCATGTTTGATTTCTCTTGAAAGTATCTAGGTAAAAAAAATTAATTGTACCCAATTTTTAACAATTTCTTACTGGTTTCATCTTTTATAACTTCGATTCTTCTACGAAAACAAGAAATTTAAAGTTTAACCAGTACGAGGGTTTCAGTATTGACATTATGTCAGCCATAGTATTGTCGGTATTATATTTGTTTCACAATAGTGATAATGAAAATATACTCACAAAAACTTTGTATTCCACTAGCTGGGTTTCGCAAAAAATGGCTACTTATCGAATTTAAAAAGTTCTGTTTGTAGTAATAACCAAATACCGATTATTATTGTCAGTAACGTAAATATATGAATTTGAAATATATCTAAAATTTCCATTTTATATAGTAAATCTAAATTAATGCTCAAAATAATCAATAAAATATTTTTTTGTCATTTCCCGTATTCCCGGGAAATTAAAAATTTTTCAATTTTTCAAAAAAATATTTTATATACTTGTTCGTAACCTACGAAAACAATGTTAGCGTCAAATTAAATAGTACTTCAAATATTGTGCTTCTGTTTGTATTAGTTCAGCATTAACACATATTTCAAGTTTACCTCTTAGTTTTTCTAGTTTATTCATATCTTGATTTTTAAGAGACAAAACTTTAGTACAGATAGCAGCTTGAAAGTATTTAAAGTATTTTTAGCACATATTATCTTCTTTAATTTGACATTTATACATGTGTCATATGAAGCGAATAAGTATTAAAAATAATTTTTGAAATATTGTGTCCTTTGGAACTTTGTAGGATGACAAAATGAAAAACTAAAAACGCCAATAAACTCTACTTCACCTACAGTTCCAGATGTATATTGTCTGGTTCAAGTATATTATGGACTGTCGGACAGTGTTATAAGTTAAATTAAAACATGTTTTGTTATGTTTTCAGCACTAACTTTCACAGAGTCTCCAATAATTTTATAATTGCTAGTAGTCAAACATAGAAAATAAATATCTATGGATAAATGTAAACGTAACATAATTTTAGAAAACCCTAAAGATAATATAAGTTAGATCTCTTTTATAATTATACTAAAAACTTAATGGATCAAAAATATAATAATAAAGTAATTAAAATATCGACATTATTGATTATACTTTTCCAGGAGAGAATACCAAAAAATCCAACAAAAAACGATGCACAAACTACGCACCGACTTCGACAAAATTTGGAAAATACTTTCTACTCGCGTTTGTAGATAATATGGCGCTTATCTTAGTTAAAGTTGTACCTATTAAGAAAACACTAAATTAAGAATTTTTGTCTGTAAGTAAGTTTGTTAATATCGCTTAGTTGTTGTCTGAATGAAAATTAACAAACAATCAAATCAAGATTTATGTTTATCTCGGTTACAATATCTCAGTATTGCGATTCGCTAGGACAACTTTGAATCCATATTTGGATTCAGCGCACTGATGGAGCAAATTGGTAAGGAAATGAAAACCTTTCAGACTATATTAAGATTATTTTAATTTGATGTTGTGTCCCAAAGTTGTACCATCTTTAACAACAGGATGAACTTCGAGCCAGTTTTTTGGGTTTGGGGTTTCTTTATTTTTATTACATGACGATTACACTAAAATAAAAATTGTTTGTCCGACACCTAAAAATTTATTTTTTTGTGTGCATTTTATAAATCAGCATGGATATTTTTTTGTTTTACTAAAATATCATTTTTTGTATTCTCATTTTAAATATAGGTCCGATACCTTCATCCATAGATTTTCTACAACTATGCTTTGTTTTTTCGATAAGATACCAAATAATAAGAAATAAAATTTTGCACAAAAATGAATTGGCATAGTGAGATTTTTAGTGTGTCGACTTAGTTCGGTGGAATATTTTGTTTATCAGCGCTTCTCATTTGTCATATGTGACCGCTGGTACTAATATGAACCCTGATTTAAGTCAAAGACATCCATTCGTTGCCAAAGTTTTGACGAGATGGGGTAGCGCCCATCGAAACTGCGCAGTCAACTTTTAGCTGCAACAATAAAGGTCTCACTTTGCCTTTTTGCTAATTTTGGGTTCTGCTGAATACTTCAGCACAACCTTTGGTCTTAAACCAAAATAAATAACAAGACATTTTTAAAATATTAAAATAGTTTATCTAAATTTTAACAAAGTCTGTGATCAATATTTGATGTGAACTGGGATATTTTCCTGCATCTATATTTTATAGAATGCAAATTTATTTATACAAGCTTCTCATTCGTTTGTGAGAGTCATTTACTTAAAGAGTCCGGTATGTTGTTGAAAAGTCGCTGCGAAGCCACCAGACGAAGGCTTTAACGAGCCAGAAATCATGATGTCATGGTAGTGTGCAGCCAAGCAATAAATGTCACCATGGCATTTGTAAATGAATTTGCATTCAATGAAACATACATGAAAATGGTCTTGAGCGGCGAGAATATTCAATTTCAAATCAAAAATCACAATTGTTTTAAGTTCTCCTATGTCTACAAAGAGTGTAATAACATTATCCATAGATTTACGGGTATACATTGTCTGCGTTAGAATTTTAGCTATTCAGAAATAGTTTTTCATTCAGAAGTTTTTTTTGAAAAAAATAATAATTGTTCGCAATTTTTGGAGACACTTCCTATATAACTGTTTCTCTGTGAATATAAAATTCAAAATTTTTGCAGCCATAGTAATTACCTTCAATTGAGTATATAAGCGGGTGCGATCGGAACTATATTTCCAAAATGAGAGTACAAAACTTAAAGGTACCTTCGGGGAAAATTGGAATTTTAATAAAAATAAAAATATCCATAACACAATTTTAATTCTTTTTCGAATTTATAGGGGCAAACTACATAGAATATTATATATAGCCATTATCTTTCGCCATCCTGACGATTCTTTTTATACAAATTTTTGTCTTACATGGATCCTGAACCTGATTTGTCTGGATAATAAGCACACTTAATATTTACCATACCACATAGGCACTTAAATTTTGAAAGTTTACCAGGACATACTGGTCCCAAATCCATTTTTTATGGCATAAAGTCGAAAAATAAAAAAATCTTGTAATTTTGCACATTTGATAGACATATCATACGCAAAAAATACAAATAAAATAGGGCCGATCGGACCACTACCACCTCCCATATAAACTCAATATATAAGCAACATAATTATCACCCTGTATTGGTACAGGGTGACCAAAAACAAAATTTTATGAAAGCTTAAAAGAATGAAGAGTTGTTTATTTTGACGAAATGTGGTTTTCTAAACATTATTACAAAAGCAAAATATAGCATACAAATAGTATACTTTAAACTGCAATTTAAATAATTATTTCAAGAAATAAAGTAAAATGTATACATGTGTACAAAAAGGTGAATGATGTTGTATACCATTTTAAAGGTACTTTTAATGCCTTTTAAATAAAATATAGATGGGGGTTTCGTACATAAAACTAATTCAGGGGTATAATCATATATATGTCTATGGCTAATCTAAAAGTGTGCTAAAATAAAATGACAATTTTTGGTGTTTGCCGAAAAATGCTGACGAGATATTAATTCCACCATAAACTACAACCTCAGACGAACACTTTCACATTTACACTTTGAGTTAAGTTGCGTCATACATATAACTTTTGGTCCACGACATTTATAGATTATGTTCTCCACAAATCACAAAATTAAAATACCTATGAATACTTACAAGACCACAATAATCATAAAATTTTAAATATAATTTTTCAACTACTAACTCTTGCCGTCAATTTTCATAATATAGTCACTTTATTATTTTCTTTTTATGTCTTGATTTTAATTAATTTGTAAAACTGCTTTATATCAAAATTAATCCCACTTTTTTGGAACCGCAAAGTTTAAGTACCCTTCAGGCTTGTGGTGTTGCCACTTAATTTTCTCCAGTATATTTTCTTGACTGATTGGAGTGTTGCCATAAAGAAAATATATACACATTTACCACTTTCCAATTTTATTTTTTTTTTTGAATTTCTGCCAAAAAAAATGGATTTGGGACCATAGTGCAGGAGTAAAATTGAGTTTTTTGTAACGTAGTCACAAGTATGTTTAGATATTCAAATAATAGGTATATTTATCCTAGGGTTTTAGATTCTTCAAATGATGAATAGATCCACACCAGATGACAATGAACTAATTTTTAGTTTGTATTGTTGATATACTTTTTGATTGCAAGAAAGAAACAATGGTCGGACATAATTCAATATATTCCAATATTTATGTTGATTGGGGGTAGGGTATTACTCTGTTCATTGTGAGATGTTTAAATCGATTAATGAGCTCCAGAACTAAAACGAGAATGTTACAAGATATTTGCTGCCAACACGACCATAAACTTTAGGTAATTTCCTTTCAAATAGTGATAAAATACTTTTGTTGTGTAAACACTACAACGAGCAAAGCAGCAACAACTCACACAGGCACTAACTCTCCACTCGTGCGAGCTGATCCTAAACTATTAATGTTATGTAGATGTTGTTCACTGCCGTACATTGTAAAATTACTAAAACTTTCACACATATATAACACAAGATCACACACAAAGATATGTGTACATTGAAATGGGTCCATGTGAAATATGCAGGATTTACAAATATATAAATACAATAAAATAAATGTCTACCAAAAAATTCGACTTTGTCAAATTATCTTTCATATAAATAAATTATGAGAAAAATTTTAATTACAACAAGTTTTTTCCTTAGAAAAATAGGAAATGTGACACATTTAAAAACGTAAAGAGGCAAAATTGATCAGAAAACTTCTAACAGGCATCTTTTTAATAATAAAAATACTTTAGCATAACATTTGTCGGTATAGATAAGGATCTCGTAAACTACAAGAGCCAAACTTTATTGGTTGACGCCGAAAATCATGCGCTAAGCAGAGATACAAGCCGACCGATTTTAAGCCGACAAGCCGCCGCCGCCTCTTGTTTCTGCACGGGCCGCGCCGCAGCCGATTTCATCGGCTCAAATCGACTTCAACCACGCCGCCGACTTCATCGACTCATATCGACTTCAACCACGCCGCCGAGATTTGACGGAGTTCTAACTCAGTCAAATGTTACTAGCAAAACAGAAAACCCACTTAAAATTACAAAAGAAAATATAAATGTCGACTTAGACAACCTACTGCTGTGAAATATATTGATCTTTCTTTGAATGTGGTATCGCACTATATGATGACGGCTATAGAAAATTGAATGATTGTATTTTGATTTGAAAGTCGCATTTATATAAGTCAATTCCAGTACGTGTGGCCATGTGTCAAGCCTGTAATTGCAAAAATATTTATTAAATTCATCCATATTATAAATTTTGGGAATGGCTTCTCAATCCCAAAATATTATTGTATGGGATAACAATTAGGGTGTCCAACCGCGATTAATCGAATAATTTTTGCCAAATATTTTTTCGAATTATAAAAAATAATGATTTTCGAATAACGAATAATTCGAATAAATTGTCCCAAATAATCGATTAATCGATTTGCCTTAAAAACTAATGAAATCGTCGTATGCTTTGTATGATAAATTGATTTTGAATAGCCAGGTTGCTTCATTTGGGTAAAAAACTATGAAACACCAAATATAAAACCACAATTTTTTCGATTTTTGATTTGTATGCTCCACAGATATTAAAATAACTATTTATCCGACTTCATTTAAAAATAGCGAAATCTGGCCAATAGCTTCGGAATTATTTAAAATTTAAATAATAGTAAATTCATAGAAAAAATGAGGTTAACACCGCGATAATAAAGTCAGTTCTGTTATAATCATAATCATACGATCCATATTCGAAAAAAGTCAATGGATAACATCTGATATTATGCTCATTTAAGGGAAGGTTCTTTATTTTGATAAGATATTAAGATTTTTGTCAACTTCTAATGAATTTCTAATTTGATATTACAATTTTTAAATAAAATCAGATACGTAATAAACTTTCAATATATAGTTGAACTACCCGTAAACTGGCGTGTCTTGTCTATATAACTCTTATTAATTATATTTTATTCAAGTGGACAATTGTTCGATTAATTGAGATATTCAATTCGATTATTTGACTTCATTATTCGATTATTTGGATTTTTTTCAATAAACGATAAATCGAATAACATAAAAGTCAGAATAATTGGATACCCTAATAAAAATATTAAATTATTGGAACATTGGCTAACATTAACGAATATTGAACTACTTGCCAAAAAATAAAAGAAAATTGTTCCTTCCGTTTTCCAAAATTGTCAAATAAATAGGGGTAATCGAATGACAGAACGAGCCGGCAAATCAGCCGAAAGCCGCCGCCGCCGATAATTATGGCTCGGCTTGTTACTCTGGCGCTAAGCTAGGACACTACTCCTTTTCCAGTTTATAATAAGAAAATGTAATTTATAATCAGGATATGTAAATTCATAATAGGAAGATGTTTATTCATATTCAGCACTGTAAATTCATAATGAGAGATGTTAATTCATATTAAGAAATATAAATTCAAAATTAGAAACTCCAAATTGTTAATGAGAAAATATAAATTCATATTCAGAAACAGTAAAATTTATAATCGAAGCTATGTTTGTACGTTCTTCTATGGTTATTTTCATTGAAACATTTATTTTATCAATGTTCTCATTATAAGTTTTTCTTTAAGTAAGTTTTCTCAATATGATTTTATATTTTCTCATTATGAATTTATATTTTCTGAATATGAAAACATATTTTCTTATTATGAATTTAGATTTTCTGAATACGAACTTCTAGTTCTATTATGAATTAATAGTTATCAATATAAATTAACCATTCCCATTATGAATTTATATTTCTCATTATGAGTTAATATGAACCAATTATAAATTTGCATTACCCTTTATGAATTCATATATTCATATGAATTTACATTTCTCAATATAAATTTGTATGTTTTGATTATAATCTTGAAAAGGTGTAGCGCAACCAGATTGTTAGAATTTTGAATATTGAAAAAGTTAGGGTGATTTTTTAGCTATTATCTTTTTGGCAACACTGGTTTAAACAGCACGTTTCGTGTTTTGTTTCACTGCCAAATATCTTCAGTTTGGTCTATAATTTAACCATGAATCGTCTTACAAACGAACAACGCTTGTAAATTATTAAGCGGATGGACCATTTGAGGCGCAGTCAAGGTCAACATTTGCATGAAATAATCTTAAAACATTAAATTATATGGACCGTGCTATCGATTCAAATAAAGATTTCATGCATTTTTCTGAATTTTATGCGTTTTTTTTTGAAAAACTTTCCTATAGCTTTTAAAAAATCACCCATTATAACTACCTATAAACGTTTTAAAGGGGAAGAATTACCCCAAACTGCAGCACAACTTTCAGATCCAGGATGCTTTAAATTTTGAAATGGAATAAATTCATAAAGATGAAAATTAACAAGGGCTCCTGGAGACTTTAAATTTATTTATGGACTCCATAATTTTATATGACCCACTCTAATATTTGTATATGCTAAAACATTATGTAGGCCAAAGTTTAGCGTCCATATGTCTTTGTATGCGCACCGTACATTGTACAATGAGACAAATGTGAATGTAATGGTCATCAGTGATGGCCTGTTCTTACAACAAACAAACATAGCCAAACACATACATATGTATGTATGTGTGTACGTGAAAGAGTTTTCGAGTTTGTGTCTGTGTCTGTGTCAAATGAGTACGGGTATCAATGGGGAGCTGGCTGTGTACATGATACGTATATGTGTGTTGTACGTCTACGTCTACATCTCCGTTTGTCAGTCTATCAGTCTGCCTGCCTGTGTGTGTGTGTTTGTGTGTGCATTTGTGAATGTTTGCGTATGATGTCAGTTTTGTATGCCATTTATGTCATTTGAATTGGAAAATTACATTGAAACATTTGTTGACAAAACTCCAGTTTACACAAACATTTGCGCTTTCATTAAAAGTGAAAACCAGGTTGGTCACCCGGTGTACATTCACACTGTCGCACTGTGCACAACTCACTCGGAAAGAACCTGGCGACCGCCATTCCATAGTCCCAAGTCCGCATGTCTGATGTCCGACGGAGTGCGGTGTATCGATGGTTCACTCCAAATGTAGTCCATGTCATTGCTGAATGACTGAATGTTGAATGGGAAATGAAGTCAAGGGTGACACAAATAAACATACACTCTATCAATCGGATACTCTCGCACACATACACTCACATGAATACACTCTTGTAAAGTTAGCCCAAAAAACAGACACACAGGTATGTGACCAAATAAACACCGGACGCAGGTAGATACCAACAAAATTTACATATGTATGCAAGTTTTGGTGGCCAAAGTTGTTTCGGTTGCTTTTTCTGTTGACTTTTGTGCACCAAAAGTGTGTTAACAACAAAAGTTCTTTTATTTATTGTTTCGAGGTTTGTGACAGCAGTAAACATTTAATAAATTTCCTTAGTTTTACGTTTCACTTCCTATAGGCGGCCCAACCATACATATGACCAGTAAAATGTACAATGCTACAAAGAGGTTGAGGTCGGCTATACTGGAAGAATCGTAAAACGAGTTACGGGTAGTATTCTCCTTGGGTAGTTGATAGTGAACGTATATATGTACTGGACACATAGGTGTTAATGGAATTTTGTATTCGGAATAATCAATAAAGTAAATTTCTTATATATCGATCATTCCATGTCAAACCGAACACCTTTTTACATCACCATTTCCGATTTCGTTGAAACTTTGTACGATAACTAAACTTTATAAAATTTTGATTCGTAAAAGACAAAAAAAACCGAAATTTTTGTTCAAAATATATGACCAGTTGAAAATTTGGGAAAGCAAGAAGAACGTGCCGAGGTATAAACATTGAAAATGGTGTAGTGATAAAACGAGTGGGCACAATTCAAAGAATGAAGGCTTATTTTAAAGGTAATTACAAGTACTTTTCGCCGGCGTTTTTGGCTATTAAATGCTTCTGACAACAATTTTGTGTATTTCTGAAATTTCTTCTTCTTTTTTATTTTTCACTATGAAAACAATATTCAGAAAAAATAAGGGCATATTCCCTGATCGATTCTAAACAAACACTGAAAATTTTAGCTTGGAGAAATAACAGGTTGTATTTTTAAAATTATTGAAGTTTGTTATGTTTAAGCATTTGTGCAAACTTACAAGACTGTATCTTGTGACTTTATGCCATGATTTTGGCTCAAAATTAGAAAAACTTAATTCTTTATTTCAATCAATCACCCTTCAATCACAGTAAAACCTTCTGGGAAGTAAAACTAATATTTGTCATCGTCAATATTTTTTATCTCTATAAAATATAGAATATAAATATCCCAGTTGAAATCAAATAAAAATGAGGTCGAAATATCACTTCGAATTATACCCGTCGCGTAATGATAACTCATGCATTGCTGTCTGAAATTGAAGCTCATGATCTCGGCGACATTTGTACTGCACAACACGGAGCTATTTGTCCAACGGAACTTGAATCCAATGCATTTTTGAGAGAACTATCAGTAAATTTGAAGCTTCTAAACGATGAATTGGTCGTCAAGATAATGTGATTGGTTTTTATGTTTCCCACTTTTGGACCTCAGTGTGAGAACATCGGGTCCTTTTTCCTAATTGAAACTTGACAACATAATTCAGCAACATTTCGTGGGAGTTTCTGCATCACGCAAATGAGTGAAGGTTTATTAATCATAGGTAACATAGTTTACCCGTTCTGTTACCAACGCTCCATCATAGTCGCCTCTGTGGGCTTTTTGTTGATCTAGGCTATGTAATCTGTTTTGTTTTAACATAATCTGACCCACCATGCGTATGATCATTGCAAATTCAATTAAATATTACCCATACGTTACGGAGTACTTCGGCGGGTTTACCTTGCATGTGGTTGAGATGGAGAGTAGCATTCATTGTTGTTGTTGTTGTTGCTGTTATTGTTGTTACTCTATCATCAATCTGTTTATGGTATTTTGTTTACATACAGATGAGTCGGTGAGAGAGTGTATGAATGTGCGTGTGTACCTTCACAAAATGCCAGACCGATGTGAAGTGAAAAATGCGTATGGGAGCGACGGTGTGTGTTTGTATTTGTTTGTGTGCGTGGGTGAGTGTGCATATACAAGTTCTGTTGGTTATATTTATGTAAACAAAAACATAAAGTCAACAATATGAAAATGTAATTAAGCCCTGATATGAATGAGGCAAGTGAAAGATATGGAGATTGTATTCGAATATTGTACAAGCATGTGTATTCGGGTATAGCCATGTACATATATATTTGTTTATATTACATGCACGCATACATGTGCCTGTATGTGTGCACATCACAACAATGATGCTGTTGCTGCTGATGTTGACGATGATTGTGTATATTGTTAAAGATATTGATGACATGCATGTGCATGATAGCCACACAGATAAGCCAGCAAAAAAGATCAATTTCAATTTTATGTAAATGTAACTGTAATTGTAAATAGTACACTCATACAAAATAAATAAAAAGTGCTGTTCATAAGGTTGGGGCGAACAAAAGGTACGTATATTAAATGAGGAAAGTGAAACTATTTTTCGATTATCAAATGACATTTAAAAAATGCAATGGAAAAAAAAACCACAACATTGCGTGGAAATTATAAATATCACGTGATTTATCAATATAAACAGATACGTTAGGAATTCCATGTTGTATTAACGAGAAACTTGCGATGGTTTTATGATTTTGAGGGAAATTGTTGAAGGAAGTTGGTATTGCAATATATTTTTAAAATTTATTTTAAAAAAAAAAACTATTTAAATTGGGACAACCCGGTAACATCGAAGTTTTGTATATTTTAAAGAAGATTGTTTATTCAACCAGCCACTCTTTTGTTGGTAGAAATGAGATTTTTTGAAAAAGTAGTTTAGTTTTTTTTTCAAATAAAAAATCAAATAAGAATTTAATAAAATTGATCTTTTTAAATACACAATTGGGTTCGGGTCGCCAGTGGGATCTTTTCATATCGAAAGATATTAAAATATATTTCTTAAAGAAATCGCATTTTGTACGCATGCTCTGTAAAAATCAAATTATATTAGTCGTGTTTAAAAAGTTTTCTAAATTTAGGGTATTTCGTGTTATCAAATTCCATCATATCGTCATCATATCATATCAAATTACATTCATAACATGTTGCTTCTAGCTAAAATAAGAGTGAAATAGGATAAATGTTGGCTGCAAAGTCAAAAAAATGATGAAAGCAAAATCCGCGTAACTTTTTATCACATAGAGAATACCAAAATATATTTTTGGCATATGATTGCTGACTAAATAGCAAATACTTGTGGCAGAGTAGTTTCAGAAACCCAGATAGAAAAAGTTGAAATTAATGTAATTGCAACCGCAAATTGTGGATTTTTTGCAGCCTTTGTCACGACTGACTACATATATGTTAGAAGCAACATTGGTTCTTAATACACATGCAGCAAATCAGTCGGATCCGTTGGCTAGATAGCGATACAATTACAAAACAAAAAAGTCATAAATCATTTTAGCCACATCTCCGGCGTAAATGAAAATTTTGGACAAATATCCAATTTGTATTTTAAATAATAATTAATATTTCAATAGTAATCAATATCGTGCTCTACCGTAATATCCAAATTTTTTGTCGAAAAAGTACAATCTTCCAATCAGTTGAAATTTCATAATTTTGATATTTAAACGCGAAGAGCTTTATTTACAACTTTGGTGTGACCCCCAATGAAATTTTCGGGCAAATTTTTTTGTAGAATATTTTAATCTTTAAATGTCCTTTTTTGATTTTTTCGAAAAAAGGATCAAATTGACCCATAAAGAGAGGAGCTAGAGGGTTAAGATCTTACACAAAAATGATCCTCACAAAATTCCACAATAAGAATTCTCTCAGACATTAACTTACAATACTTTTTTCACTTAGTTAATGCTCCCCTCGGTCTAAAAATGAAAACTTTGACCCACTATAACAAGAAACTCAGACCAGCTGGATTATAAGTTTATTCAAAAAAATTGTTCTACTCAAAATGCCCTTTCAGAAACATATATGGCCGCTATTCTGTTCCAATGAAAAGCCTTAATTTTTTGGACAATGCACAGTGGTAAATTACGACCAAAACCCTATAAAATTCTGAAATTTGGAATATTGATATGTGACTTTATTTCTGATTTTTTAGAAAAAGATTGGCGGGTCACGCCCTCTTTAAATAATTAATAATAATTAAAAATAGCTATAACATTTTATTTGCCATCATAAAATTCTGAAATGACTCCAATGAAAATATTGCAAAAAAGTGCATCTTAATATTAATAGCACTTACTTATGATCCCTTGGACTACTAAATGGTGTATAGTCACAACCTCTTCTCCATCCTAGGTTTACTCCAACCAATGTTGGATGTTTTTTATTTTTAAGAGGTTATTTTTTGGAACCTAAAACATAAGTAAATACGTACGCGAATTTCAAAAACAAAAATTAGTATTACAACCAAAATTTTCAGAAAATGCTTAATTTCGTATCAAAAAAGTTGTCACAGAAATGATGGCCAGCTACTTTTTCGAAGTTGTAAATAAAGGTTTTTTGTTAGGATATATGCAAAGTAGAATTTTGAAGTTGTAAACACTGTAAAAACTATATTAGAAAAAATATATTTTTTTAAATATGAAGTTGTGTTATTTCAATAATTTCCTCGACATCAAAATTTATTTAAAAAAATATTTTTTTTATTTTTGGTCGTTTGTTACCTTTGTCCAGTGTAATTAATGTGACTAATGTGAAAATATTTTTTACAAAATGATTCCTAATTAAAAAAAGAATTATGTTTGTCTTATCTTTTATTTTCTTATATGAAGTTTTTATTTTTCATTTGAAAGTATATCAAATTATTTCATCCATGTCTTTGGTGGCAAAAATAATTCTCTTCCCCTTAATAATTTTTTTATCCTGATTTCTTATACGAAACTTTTATTTATTCTTCCGGGCACCTTACTGTCCCGAACAGGTAATTCATATGATGAGTCCTTCACCATAAACATAAACACATACATACATTCGTATATATATATATATACGTATGTAAATCCAATTTACTTAATCAAATGCAATCATTCTGCATTTTAAATATATGACATCGAATGTTAAATTTATAGAACGAGGTCAGTAAATTGACTTGTGATTGTAATTAAGCATATATTTGTGTATATTTATATACATAGCTGTCTGTTATTAGTTGCAAATGATAGTATAAACACAGAAAGTTATTTTCAAAAGAAACGTATTGCACTTTTTAATCATTGTATGAGAAAAACGTTTACTTGGGGAAGTAAGTTCGAACGACTTGAATCTCAATTTCTGCCCACCATGGAATGCATTGAAGAATGCCTCGAATATTTGAAAGATATTCATACAAAAATTTTGAACTTCAGCTAAGTTTTCTTTTGTCTGTGCGTGAAATAAAACAGGGCAAATATTTTATTAAACTTGAGTTCCAACATAACAATGATTTGTACTCAGTTTTTAATTTTCTGGTCTGACTCAGCAACATAAAACATGTCTTTTAAATAATGCACAGAAATCGCATAACTAATGTCTGGCTATTTATACCCTACACCCTATTTATACCCTGCATTTGCTTGTAACACCCAAAAGGAAATGAGATAGACCCATCGTTTATTGTACCGATCGACTTAGAATCACTTTTTGAGTCGATTTAGCGATATCCGTCCGTCCGTCTGTCCATCTATGATGAGCTAGACCCATCGTTTATTATACCGATCGACTTAGAATCACTTTTTGAGTCGATTTAGCGATATCCGTCCGTCCGTCTGTCCATCTATGATGAGATAGACCCATCGTTTATTATACCGATCGACTTAGAATCACTTTTTGAGTCGATTTAGCGATATCCGTCCGTCCGTCTGTCCATCTATGATGAGGTAGACCCATCGTTTGTTATACCGATCGACTTAGAATCACTTTTTGAGTCGATTTAGCGATATCCGTCCGTCCGTCTGTCCATCTATGATGAGATAGACCCATCGTTTATTATACCGATCGACTTAGAATCACTTTTTGAGTCGATTTAGCGATATCCGTCCGTCCGTCTGTCCATCTATGATGAGCTAGACCCATCGTTTGTTATACCGATCGACTTAGAATCACTTTTTGAGTCGATTTAGCGATATCCGTCCGTCCGTCTGTCCATCTATGATGAGATAGACCCATCGTTTATTATACCGATCGACTTAGAATCAGTTTTTGAGTCGATTTAGCGATAACCGTCCGTCCGTCTGTCCATCTATGATGAGATAGACCCATCGTTTATTATACCGATCGACTTAGAATCACTTTTTGAGTCGATTTAGCGATATCCGTCCGTCCGTCTGTCCATCTATGATGAGATAGACCCATTGTTTATTATACCGATCGACTTAGAATCACTTTTTGAGTCGATTTAGCGATATCCGTCCGTCCGTCCGTCTGTCCATCTATGATGAGATAGACCCATCGTTTATTATACCGATCGACTTAGAATCACATTTTGAGTCGATTTAGCGATGTCCGCCCGACCGTCTGTCCATCTATTCTTGTAATCAAAGTCCAGGTCGCAATTGTTATTGGAACTAAATGAAAATTTGCACAACAAAGTTTTATGGGATAAGGACGAACGCTATTTAATTTAAAGCAAATCGGTTCAGATTTAGATATAGCTCCCATACAAATGTTGCTTCCTATTTTACTTTTTCCGCTCTAGAAACCACATATTTCAACGGATTTTCTTCAAATTTAGCAAAACGTCATATATTTTAACTAGAAATAGCTCTGATAAAAATTGGCCAGATCGGTTCAGATTTATATATAGCTCCCATACAAATGTCTCCTCCGATTTGACTCTTTCCGCTCTAAAAACCACATATTTTAACAGATCTTCTTCAAATATGGCAAAACAAATTATATTTCAACTAGAAACAGCTCTGGTAAAAATGGGCCAGATCGGTTCAGATATATATATATATATAGCTTCAATGTAAATTCCGACACTGAATTGATTATTTCCGCTCTAAAAATAGCAGATTTGCTTAAAATTTGGCAAACCAGCTCATATTTCAACTAATAAAAACATCCATGGCGAAAGTGGGTCAAATCGGTTCAGATTTATATATAGCTCCCATGTAAATGACTTCCCCGATATTATTCTTTCCGTTCTAGAAACCACATATTTAACAGATTTTCATCCAATTTGGGAAAGCGTCTTATATTTCAGAAAACCTATGCTAGATCCTAGATCGGTTCAGATTTATATATAGCTCCCATTCAAAGCTTGTGTTAAAATTTTCTTAAAAATACAGATAAAAGTATGAAATTTGTAGTATATATATTAGGGCGTACCTCAAAAAAAAGTTCGCCGTACACCTTCGAATATGAAGTATTATTGAAAGGTAGTTTCAAAAATTTTTTTTTTATTTTTTTACGCCGAACGTAGGGGTCGCGCTTTTACATTTTTCTATATAACTTTTGCATTTATAAACGGATTTTAAAGTGTGATACATCGATGTTTTTGTCTCGACGAGGCCGATTTTTTTGTCTTTGAAGTCATTGAGCTCAAGCACCCCCTTCTGGTACTTACCCATCATATCTCAGTTGCTACTACCCTAATGTACCACTCTAATATCAGAAAATTAAAGCTCGCATAAAATCATGAATCATGCTTGAGCTCAATGACTTCAAAGACCAAAAAATCGGCCTCGTCGAGACAAAAACATCGATGTATCACACTTTAAAATCAGTTTATAAATGCAGAAGTTATATAGAAAAATGTAAAAGCGCGACCCCTACGTTCGGCATAAAAAAATAAAAAAAAATTTTTTGAAACTACCTTTCAATAATACTTCATATTCGAAGGTGTACGGCGAACTGTTTTTTTACTTGTAACCTGGTACGCTCTAATATATATACCAGGTTCAAATGTAACGACCTTTTTATACCCTACACCACGGGGTATATTGACTGTAGGTGTAGGGTATCATATAGTCGGCCACGGCAGACTTTAACCCTCCTTACTTGATTTAATATTTCGATTGAAACCATAAAAAATATTCACCAGCCCATATTGTGTATTTCAAACCCGGGATTTGTCAGCAATTCAAGTGAAGATTTTTTTAGAGAAAAAAATGTATGTTATGTTTTAAAGACGAAGTCCATCGCATTAGCATTTAATTTAATTTTTCTAAAATTTTATAAGAATTACATTCGAAATCCCGAAAGTTTTTTCAATAAATCTACAAGATCATAAAATTTTCATTTTAAATTGTCAAGTTATACTAAACGTAGGACACCAAAGCATAATTTTGTATGTGACATTTAATAAACGTAAATTACTTCCTGCTGACAGAGAACCATACAAATAAAGTTAAAATGCACATCTCCAAACAAACACAAAACCATTGTCACGTTCAAACTAATCCAAAGTACGCAACAAATCTTAGATCATTGCGAACACGCTCGAATTGATTCGATGCCGGCGTACAATTCGAATATTTTCCGTTTATGATTTAACGTTTACTCTTCGTTCGCAAAAATTATAAATTGTTTACCTGACCTGAGTGTTAATGCCGAATGCGCGGGGGTGGGGGCAGGAAAATTAATTTAAAATTCCAAACACACTTTACATCATTTGGAGATCATTATCCAAGCCCGGGAGATTATGTGCCCCTACTTAGGGCATGGTGTATGTACATGAACATGTACTGCCCGTCCAGCAGCCATTAAATACTTGTTAGTTTTTGGCATTGTTGTTGTTGCCATTGTTGTTTTCATTAAGAGGCCAAGTACTAAAAGTTGGTAATAAAATCATGGTAACATTATTTTATGACCATTTTTTGTTGCTCACGAGTATGAGCTAAAAGGGTTCTTTCGTTTCATCGCAACACCACCCCACACACACACTACTACGCACAGTCAGTGTGTGTATGTGTGCATAAGTATTTCAGCACTGAGAGCCACTTTGGCTGAAAGGATTTCCATTTTCTGTGCATGGTATGTGTGCACGGCTCGCTTAACAAAAGC
This sequence comes from Polietes domitor, assembly GCA_947397865.1. Lineage (NCBI taxonomy): Eukaryota > Metazoa > Arthropoda > Insecta > Diptera > Muscidae > Polietes > Polietes domitor. The sequence continues at coordinate 266,405,112 of OX377618.1, forward strand.
TGAATTCCATTCCATACAGAAAAGGCGTTTCGCATTTTTCTTTGCTCGAGCAAAGGTTTTCAGTTCATAACGAGAGTAGTTGTTACACAAAAAAATGAAAAACCCCGAACAAAACCAAAAGCGAACACAGAGAAAAATATAAAACTTTATTATGATTTTAATGGATACTTGAAACATTAACAATTGTTATTTTAACAAAAAAACATATGCGGAAAGTGTGAGGTGGAGACGGATACGGAGAGAACGAATAATACGTTTTTATTTTGCACATTATCATAATTTACAATCGTACAGGCTATTAAGTCATAACGGGCAGGTGTGTCCGTAATTGGCCCAACTCGAAAGATATATTTCCTGCTCCCAATGAGCTAATAATATTTCTTTTCACACTTATGTTTGGAGTTTGTGAAATGTGACGGGAATGTCGATTATTGTCTTTTCAGGAAAACAGAGTTAAATATGTAATGATTGACTGAGCCAAAGATGCTATATCCTTTAACGCGGAGTACATATCGTGATGGATGTCCCAGAGTACCCCAAAGATTCGAATTTCATCGCATTGTGAGATAAATTGTTGTTGTGCATATGTTGCTGAATATTGTCATATTTTTCTTATGTGAAATATATTGAGATTGTTTTGCAGGAAAATTACTACACACAGAGAATGAGATTGTTAGAAATCCATCAGAACAAATAAATAATTATATAACCACAACTATTTTTATTGAAAACACCACACATATTCTTCATAGATATCTAGTTTAATGTACTATAATAACATGGTCATAACCAAATGAAAATAAAGACAACAAAAACATTGGATATATCAATGGAAGATTATAAAAATATTTTGTGTTTAGCTCTTACATTTTTATACAGAAAATAATACTTTAGTATCAATAATAGTGATGACAACAAATAATTTATTTCTAACAATGAAATACACATATACATCCACCATGGATATAAGTTTTGATGACCTCAGTTGCAATTTGAACATTTTTCAACAACATATATTGAAAAATTGTCCAATAAAAGATGTGAAATTCTTGGAAGAAATTAGCGATATAAACAAAAACTACCCTAAATTCAAAACTCCACTTTACTTTTGGTTTAATAAATAGTATTACAGGAAAATTGTCTTAATTAGAGTTACTCGTCAAGATTATTTGTTTTTCGCTGAATTAATAACATTATCTCAAGATCCATTAGACTACGTAAGCAAAAATATTGTGGGTGCTGATATACGAGGTAAGACGCATTACAACAAAATAAAAATAAAGTACTAATATATTAATTCATAATTTTCAGATGAATCAGATGACTTTATTCATATAAAAAGTAGCGCCTACATAAATGAAGATTATGTGATGGCTTGCCACAAAGATTATTTAAAGCAGTTTCAATTTTCTAAAGACGTTCCAATTTTCAGGCTCCTCAAAATCTTATATAAATGCTCTTTACCCAATTTACGGTGGAATCAGTTGCTGGGAACAGTTTTCCAAAATCAAAGACAACAGCGTCCAAAAAAATTATAAGACGTTCTGAAAGATTAAACGAAGGTAGCTTTTTTGCCGTCACTAATGTAATTTTGTTGGAATATATTTTCACTTTATATTCTAGAATAGCAATACCTTCCTTATTACTGTCATATATGTTTCCTTCGACGGTCGTACGAAACCCATAAAGAAAATGGGCGAATGATTCGAAAATCGAAATTCAAGAAAGTTGATGTGATAAGAAATACGTTGTTGATGTCCCGTTAAAAGCAATCGATTTTTTTTTGCATATTAAAATTAAAATTACTAATTTAAAAAAAAATCTGCCCTTTAGCTAAAGAAATAACTTGTGTCACGTTTGGTAATTTACTTTTGAAAAGGAATGTAGTGTTCTGTTTGGATGTATCTAAATATAGTGCCCCTGTTTTTGGATTAATTGAGCATATTATTCTGAAATGTGAAAACTCTAGTGTGTTAAAATTATACAAACATGGTACTACGATAGACATTTTTCCCCTACAGAGTTAATTATTTTTAATTAAAAATCCTAAATGTAAAATTCGCATCACATATTTGGAATTTGTTATGTGGAAATATTAGTTATTATATTATACTATATTTTAAAATGTAATAAAATAGTAAAACCATTTTTGTAATGAATTTCGGCCAGGATAATCGAATACAAAAAATGTATCCAATCAACAAATGACCGCAACAACCGAAAATCGTAATATGGACTACAAAATTTGAAAACAACATATAACCATCAAATGATAATAACAACAGATATATATAACAATTTAGTTGCAGATACCGTTTTGATAGTTCGATGTACCAAAGCATTCTATATTTAATGTCACTGCAACAAATAATTTCAGTTCACAGTAGAGATGGGCGCGACTCACGTGAATTGCGTGAATCACGTAATTCACGCGTAAAATTTAAAATTATGAATTTGAAAAAATATGAAAATATGAAATTTTTCTTATGAAATGTTTGACATCTGAGTGATTTGTCACCCAAAAACAAAATATGAATTATCTCCCATTGGGTGATATGTCACAAATTCAAATATCAAAAATTACCCTTTTGGGAACCCCACATGATATATTTTTGAGCGATTTCTCATTTTTTTGCGTTTTTTTATTTGGGTGATTTTTTATTTATTATTGGGTATAATATCAATTTCTCTTTTGGGTCAGTTTTAATTTGTTTGGTCCAATTTTTGATTTGGGCGATTCGAAATTCGTTCTTTAAGGGGGTAAATGTGGAAAACAGGATAAAATTGGTACCATAAAAAATAAAGAATATTTTCGAAATTTGTATTTTTAGGGCGAAAAGGTATAATCGTTATATATTTCGCTCTGGCTGCACAGACTAGAAAAATAAAGCAATCTTTCGATATTCGTACTTTAAAGGGTAAAATGTTCAAAAAGGGAGACATTTGGTACTGATCATATGACTGCAGCTGCCAGTATTTTTGTTGGTTATCAGCCGATTTTTTTCTCAGAATTTTTTATTGGACTTCAATTCGTAAAATTATGAGAGATTTGAACTGGAATGACCAAAACTTGTATTTTTGCAACAATTTTGTTTTAGCAAAAACTTCAATAACTCAGTCAATTACTGACGGTTTTTTAAATAAATTTTAATAATGGGCAAAAATATTGTCAAAGTTGAAAAGTGGTTAAAAATTGTTTTTCTGAAAAAAAAAGCAAACTTAAAATCAGGAAAATCAAGTTTGGATCGTTTAATGATGATTTGCAAAATATTTCTTTCCAAGATCAAGCCGTCTGTGAACTAAAATCACGTTTTACGTGCATTTTTTCCATATTTTTGCAACAATTTTGTTTTAGCAAAAACTGCAATAACTCAGTCAATTACTGACGGATTTTTAAATAAATTTTAATAATGGGCAAAAATATTGTCGAAGTTGAAAGTGGCTAAAAATTGATTTCCTAAAAAAAGCAAACTTGAAATCACGAAAATCAAGTTTGGATCGTTTAATGATGATTTGCAAAATATATCACGTTTTACATGCATTTTTTCCATTTTCTGTCGTGAAAACACTTTAAATATAAATTTCGATTTTTGTCGTAGAGCAACATATCGATCGATCTATTGGACTTTTATGTTTTTTCATAGTTGTCGTATTTGGTGTTAGTATTTTATGATATAATAATAACTAGTTGCAGACAATACCTCTCCAGTGATGCCTAAATGGTGAACAGCGGAAGGAAATTGACGCCGCAGCGCTCATTTTTGTAAAAAGAGTTTGGCACTGAAAACCATTTCCAGTATTAAATTATTTCATAAAAACGTCATTTAGGTATCATTCTAAAGGTATTGACTCCTTCCATTTATTTTTCATAACACCTCTTACAAAATGTTTCCAAGATATATGAGTTTTTAGCTCTCACTTTAAAAATCCACAAAAAATCAATCTAAATGTCCAATGAGTTATTCAAGAATAAAAATTTATATTTAAAGTTCTCCCAAGGGTCTTTAATTCAGGAAAAAAATTAACATAAAAAATTACATGGCAAAGCATGCATTTTTGGAGGGTGACCAGCAACACATCATCATTAAACAACCCAATCTTCATTTCTGGGTGATGAACGCAGCAATTTATTTCCATGACCCATCCTAATGGATATACTTATTAATTATGTAACTTATATTAATTAATTTATATATTTATTTATTCAATTCTTTATTTCAATTCAAAATTATAATAATACAACATCACAATTTATTCAACAAAAATCGCAATTAGAAGAAAAATATCATAATTTTCATAAACTTCTATGTAATCAGTCCGTAATACAGTGGAATCAGCTCCATGGTGGAGCATACATATAAAGAGTGATTTTTTTGAGGTTAGGATTTTCATGCATTAGTATTTGACAGATCACGTGGGATTTCAGACATGGTGTCAAAGAGAAAGATGCTCAGTATGCTTTGACATTTCATCATGAATAGACTTACTAACGAGCAACGATTGCAAATCATTGAATTTTATTACCAAAATCAGTGTTCGGTTCGAAATTTTTTATCGACAAATTTTGTTCAGCGATGAGGCTCATTTCTGGTTGAATAGCTACGTAAATAAACAAAATTGCCGCATTTGGAGTGAAGAGCAACCAGAAGCCGTTCAAGAACTGCCCATGCATCCCGAAAAATTCACTGTTTGGTGTGGTTTGTACGCTGGTGGAATCATTGGACCGTATTTTTTCAAAGATGCTGTTGGACGCAACGTTACGGTGAATGGCGATCGCTATCGTTCGATGCTAACAAACTTTTTGTTGCCAAAAATGGAAGAACTGAACTTGGTTGACATGTGGTTTCAACAAGATGGCGCTACATGCCACACAGCTCGCGATTCTATGGCCATTTTGAGGGAAAACTTCGGAGAACAATTCATCTCAAGAAATGGACCGGTAAGTTGGCCACCAAGATCATGCGATTTGACGCCTTTAGACTATTTTTTGTGGGGCTACGTCAAGTCTAAAGTCTACAGAAATAAGCCAGCAACTATTCCAGCTTTGGAAGACAACATTTCCGAAGAAATTCGGGCTATTCCGGCCGAAATGCTCGAAAAAGTTGCCCAAAATTGGACTTTCCGAATGGACCACCTAAGACGCAGCCGCGGTCAACATTTAAATGAAATTATCTTCAAAAAGTAAATGTCATGGACCAATCTAACGTTTCAAATAAAGAACCGATGAGATTTTGCAAATTTTATGCGTTTTTTTAAAAAAAAAAGTTATCAAGCTCTTAAAAAATCACCCTTTATAACGTTTGGACCGGTTTATGGTTTAGTATTTATCCAACTTTTATTGGATATATTTTTTGATTTAAAAAATTTATTTATGTCAGGCGTTACGCAACAGATAAATCTAAAGACAGTAATTCTGAAAAATCTCATCATAAACCTCGCAAACACAGTTTGATGAATATGCCTGCCGTATTCACTCTCTTCGTTCGAATCATTTAATTTCCTGTTAAACCGTTTAGAACAAAAAGAATACCCTCAGCTTCATATATTCTTGATTTCATGTAACGGACTGTCAAAGGATAATAAGTCTCACAAATAAAATGAAAATTTGAAAATTATACTGTTTTTAGGTTAAAATGTAATTATTTTACTGCCATCGCACAGAGGTCGATTATTAAGAATTAGCCGGTCAAAAGTCAAATTTCAAAAAGTGACGTTAAAAATCCCAAAAAAATCCCAGAGCTAATGGAATGTTCCAGTAACAATAATTTACCATCCCTACTGGCGAAACTGTCACCGTTCACAAACTGTCACCGTTCAAACTTGGTCGTTTCAAAAAGTTCACATTATTGTTATCAGCGCTCTCAATATAAACATTTAAACAACAGAAATTTTGTGTTGTCCACCTAATCTTTTAGTAGTGATTGTGATGGATTCAAATAGTTCAGGTAAAAATCAACATTTCTTGATATTTTTAAATTATTTTTGACGTTATTTGAAATATTTATAGAACTTCCAAAAAAGGTTGTTTTGTAATGAAATGTTTCCTTAATTTTCATGATTGTAAGACATTTTGTTATATTATTGCCTCCTCTTGAGAAATACTTTTTATTTTATTAAATACTACATATATTTGGCTAATTAATGACGTACAATTTGGGTGCAGCTAGCTGCGGCTGACCAAATTATAGTTTTTTTATGGATGACATCACAATAAAAAAAATCAAGTTTGGTTTCAAATGTAATAAAGTGCGATTTTCTTTGTTTTAGGTACACCTGGTACCTCGGGTACAAAAATAGTGAGCCGTAGATATCTTTACGACAAAATACAACAGCAAGATTTGCCTAGTTTGGATGAAAAAATTAAATATCTTGAGAATCACCTGATGTCCTGTTATTGTGACACTCCAGATAATCTAAGCAGTTTAAAACAAAGATTTGCAAACTTTAAAACATCAATGAAAGAAAAATGGTACAAAGCCCATAGAAAAGAAGCAAGATTTCTTAAAACCAATGAAGCTTGGTTAGAAGGAACATTTGTACTGTAATAAACAAACTCGACCAGGTCGGCCTTCTAAATCATTTGAAGATTCTAGTGAGAGGACTAAAAGAAGAAAGACAGAAGACATGTGTTCTTCGCATAGTGAAAAAGTAATCGTTCATGCAGCGCAAACAATATTACAGGCTCGAGGAAAAAGGGATGCTTCAAAAATACTAAGAGAAATCACAAACTCGTGCAGGGAAATACAGAAAAGTATACAGAAGATCAGATCAAGAAGAAATTACTTCTTTTACACCGTTGCAAGCCCTATCAATGTTTGTTGAAGCTGATTTGTCAAAGAATCTACTGATGTAATAAAGGAGGAAATCAGTTACGTTGACGAATCCGCCAAGAATTTAACACCTACTGAAGTAATATTGCACGGGAGCAAATTCATGTTTGAACATGTCTTTAAGATGACGATGATCGATGGCAAAGTGTGTAACGCTGCAACCGATACAAAATCAACAAGTCGGTGTTATATATGCGGAGCAACATCTAAAGATTTTAACAATCTGACCCAAAAGTTAAATACAAGTTCCACCGCTATTGAATTTGGACTATCTGTACTACACGCCCGGATTCGATTGTTCGAAAGCGTTTTACATCTGGCGTATAAATTACCAGTGAAAAAGTATAGAGAGAAGAGAACTAACGAAGAAAAGGAGTTAGAAGTGCGTCAAAAACAACATATTCAGGAAAGATTTCGAAAGGAAACTGGATTGTTAGTCGACATGCCAAAAGTTAATTTCGGGAATACCAATAATGGTAACACTAGCCGAAGATTCTTTGAAAACCCTCAATTAGCTGCCGATATAACAAAAATTGATTTTGAATTAATATATAGATTGAAGGTTATACTGGAAACTATCTCAAGTGGTCACCAAATAGACGTCCAACAATTTGATGAATATGCAATGGCAACTGCGAAATTGTATGTCGACCTATATGAATGGCACCCAATGACTCCGACCATGCATAAAATATTAATTCATGGTGCAGCTGTAATCGAAAATGCCTTATTACCCATAGGACAGTTGTCGGAAGAGGCAGCAGAAGCAAGAAATAAGCACTTTCGGTTATACCGCGAAAACTACGCAAGAAAGTTCTCGAGGGAGGAATGCAACCGTGATATATACAATAGACTATTACTGAGTTCAGACCCACTATTAAGTAGCATGAAACAAAAAAAAAGGCTCAAACCAAGATCATTTTGCCCTGAAACGATCAATATGTTACTGCCGGCTGACCCGAATCCGATATTTCAGACACGGATCAAGATTTATCCATAAATGAATAATCAAATATTGTAAAATATGTATTTGCACTTTAATTATTAATCTGTACCTACCTTTTTTTCATTAAAAATAATTTTTTATGGAGAGCGCCAACATATTTGGTGCGAAGAAATATTTTACTTACTCAATCCCCTAAAAAACCACCCCCATAATGCTTAGAATTTTTTTAAAATTTTTCTGCTATCTAACCATTATTTTAAGTCCATTTTTATACAAAAATAATTTTGGCCACCTAAAAGTGCAAAATCGACCTCTGTGCATCGTACATTTGCAAAATTATTTTAATATTTTTTTTTAATTTAATTTTTTTAAACGCAAAGTGAGTTGTGCTTTTCGTTCGTTTGTGAGAGTCATCTCCTTATAGAGGCCCGGTTTGATGTTGAAAAGTCGCTGCGAAACCACTTGAAAAGACTTTTGACATGGTCGAAATCATGATCGTGGTAGTCTGCAGCCAAGTAATAAATGTCACCATGCCATTTGTAAATAAATTTGCATTCTATTAAATATTGATGCAAAATGGTCTTGAGCCAGGACAATATCCCAGTTCAAATTAAATTTAAAATATTAAAAAAAAAAAACAATAATTGAATATTTTCCAATATTTTCGGTTCAAAACCTTCAATTACTTAATGCGATAAGAAGTTATTATTATTTTATTATTATCGCTGACAAAAAGAATATTTTGTCCTTCGAAGTATGATCTCTAATCCATATTGTTGACTCGTTAAGATACTATGTGCATTGGAACTATTTATTTATTTTGAATTATTCATGACATCGTTCAAATACTCCTTCTTAAAAATTATGGCCAATTTATAAATATGAACAATTTATTGTTTAAACCGGCCAGTCGCATCGCACGTATGCTTATTCTGAACTTCCTGCCGTTATGAAGTCATTTTCGAATTATATTTAATATACGGACAACTTCCGCCTCAACTTTTGTCCGACAACGGCATTCTTAAAATAAAATCACATAAAAACCAACATAAATTTCACCGTCATACACACGACACGGACCCTTTACAGAGACGTGAATATTATGTTGAAACACGATAATAAATGTAATTCCAGAACTCCCTTTTGCCTCTTCTTTGGTGGATTTATGTGGACTGTGGAGCGCGGCTTTCATGGAGTTCTTCTTACTTGTTGTTTTTCGCAGGACGAACACAAAAAGAACTCTTTCAATTGTATGTTCCATTACCGGCCAACCTTCCGCCTGATCCTTAACAAAATGCACAATTTGTGGGTGTTTGGGGGAGGTGGGTAGCAGCTGAATGCTCTGTTTGGGTCTGAAAGCTGACGGTCGGTTCGGTTTTTTGAATGCATTCAACACAGCCCGAGAGGAGTCAACGAAATTTATAAGCGGACATACAGGAAATGAATAAAATGGAGATATGTATTGTTGTGTCAAAGCTGCAAACGGAGGAGGGGTTGTTCTTTCTCTCTCTTTGTTTTTTTTTTTTGCTTTTTGTTGTGTTCCATGTTCCACGGTGTGAGCCATTTTTTGTTTGCCTGCTGGTTCCTGGTTATACAGCCATTTTTGTATAATACGCGCGAGCACACACACGTTTGTATGGTGTGACATCGTGTACGTGATACGTGAATATGTGATTGTTCCGGGCAAAAAGGTCATAATGAATTTTCAAGTTCATAATAAAATTGTTGATTTTCGTCCGGATTTTTATTATGCTCTCTTTTTCCTCGGCGAACAACGAAAGCAATTTTAAATTGTTCAGACTTTAAATAGGTTGTGAAAGAGAAGCAGTAAATTGTGTGTGAATATAAATCCTTTCAATAAGTATTCAAGGCGATATGTCCTTCTTAATAATGTCCTCTGACGCTGGGGAATATTTTATGCCATAAATTCAACTTGCCCCTTGCTTGTATTCAAATTGGGTCCCTACAAGACTTGAACTCAAAATATAGGAAAATAGTGGAAGAAGCTCCGCAGAAAAGTCACAAATTTAATATTTTAATTTAATTTTTAAAATGTTTCTTTTCGATTTATATGACGATGTGAATCTATATATAAATATTTTACTATAATTTCCCTTGATGAAAAGATGTTAAAATAATCACTCTAAAGACTTCAAAAAACTGCCGAGCTTTCAATTTAAAATCTCCACTTTCACACTGAGGCCACAAGCAAATTAAATTGTCGCCGAAAAGAATTATGGCCTTATGGCAAATGCAAAAGACACACACAAAACCAATTATGGTGAGGTCATTAAGATTTATAAGCTATTTTAATCGCATTCATAATAGAAATAACAATTAAACCACTAAAAATAAATTATCTTCAATGTCATTTAGAGAATTTGCACTTACCCCATTCTTTTCACAGACGCCACCGGCATTCTTCAAATCACCCGTCCACGCTAAGCCCAGTGTGCCCATCTCAAAGTCCCGATAGGTGAACATGTAAGCCAAACAGAAAGCATCGTAATCCTCCTCTGCAAAGACACATAGAGAAAAGAAACATGTCAAAACGTAAATAAAACGTAAGTACAGGAAGCACAGTGCGAGCGGAAGGAATCGTGGGAGGGGGAGGACGACGACTGAATTAAGGAAATGCCACAAACAACATTTCGGGGGGATTTGCCAGCAAAATTTAAGTCTTTAATGTTTAATGAATAAAGATATACAAACACATACACCCACACATATATGTGTCTGTATAGGTGGCGTGTGTGTGTCTACGTCGCACATTCAGTCGCTGCCACATCCATTCATTTCTCGTTTTTATTGTATCGCATAAATATTTAAAACTGAAATGTTATTGTTATTATTTCGTTTTAATACTCTCATGTTTTTCATATTATAAAGCCCATATACACATGTACTCAACACAGCACAACACAACACAGCTATACACATGGATGTGTATTTATACAAACTACTTATACGTTATACGTATCCATATGTGTAGGTATTTACAGTCAAGGGTCAGTGAATTGGAGTCCTTAAAAAAATAAAAACTATTTGAACATTTGATTATTAACAAAAGAGATTTTTGTATCTAGTTTACGGAAGGGTAGTCCTTTGCCTCAATATGAAAAATATTATTTTCAAATAGCCGCCCGCAACAATATAAACTTCTGCATCAGACTTAATATGATTTTAATTAGATAATTTTTGACTTAGTTTGGTTGTAAACTGTACTAAAGCGTCTCAACATAAATATATATTTGTCCATTTCACGTGTCTCCATCTTATTTAATCATAATCATTCTATACATTTATATCCATCTTTTATCCGCTTTCCATAATTCTGTCCTATCAGTATCCAGTCATAGAAATGCTCACATTGGGCGCCAAAATGCTTAATCTTTGATTGAATTTGGAAATTTGCTGTATTCTTTGTCAATTGGTGTAGGGCCTTTCTCATGGACGAGATTTTTGCTGTATTGAATATGGACGAGTTAAAGGCAATAAAAGGTCGATGAAGGGATCACATTGAACGTTAAATAGTTCGAAACCATCATCTTTGAACGAAAATGTTTAAATGAAAAATGTCTGCGTAAAGTTTACTTTTAATGTTGCACGCTCCGGTGTATGCCATCCATCCTAAGACGGAGTGTATATTCACTTTGTCATTCCGTTTGCGATACTTCGAGATATTCATCGAGTACCCTTTAAATATGGGTCTACCAAATAGCTTTTAACTTTATTTTTTTCCTTATTTCGACAACAAATGAAACTTGAAGTTAACTTGTTCTCTTTTTTATTTTTATTAAAAGTCGAAGTGTAATAACGAAAATTACTAATTTTTTTTACTACGAGTAGAAATTTTTGCCCCGTCCGTTTTGTAGCTTCTGTAATTTTGCTGTATCAAATTAAAAATAATTAAGAAATAATTCTCATATTTCATAAATCTACGAACAAAATATATCATCTGACCATCATTTACATGAATATACGGAAAAACAAAGTTCTCAAAAAATCGCTGAACTTTGTATATTTCTATAAGATCTTCAAAAGTATTTCTGTTTTTTGTCGCGTCCGTTTCGATGTAAAATTATTTATAATTTTGTACTAATTTGTACTAAACCCTGGCGATATATTTTTAAAATGTAGTACTCTTTAAGCGCTTTAGAACAATAAAAAGGCTGATAGACTTTTTCAGTTTCTTCCTTGTTTTTGGTTTAGTTTAAGGCGTGCGAATATCGCGCCCGGACCACTGGGAGATGCCCATATATTTATAAAAAGCTTCCATTACACGGACTGAAAAAATCATTTCAAATCATTTTTGGACCAGTTTTCCTTTGAATTTATTTGGAATTTGTAACAGGAACGAAATTCGATATGCAGGGTCCTCTGACTAGGGAGATATTGAATTGAAAATGGACGAAATCGGTCCGAAAGGAAAACTTTGTTCCCTAAGACGAATTAAAACTACCGTCATATTTTATCGCCAATATTATATTGAGGGAATTTGAATTCTTCTTTTGAATACATTTTAAGAACTTTATTGATATATATTCTGGCTGTAAAAAAATAATTATCTATATTCGCCATATAAATGATCTTTAAAATTAATTAATTTCAATTCAAAATTATTATAAGGAAACATCACAATTTATTTAAGAAATATCGAATACAACACTTCTACGTGAAGTCGACAGCCTCATATCTGTCGTCCGAACGTTTTTTAAATTATTTTTTGATATTGATTTGAACTGGGATATTGTCCTGGCTCAAGACCATTTTGCTTCTATATTTAATATAATGCAAATTTATTTACAAATGGCATGGTGACATTTATTACTTGGCTGCAGACTACCACGATCATGATTTCGACCATGTCAAAAGTCTTTTCAAGTGGCTTCGCAGCGACTTTTCAACATCAAACCCGACCTCTATAAGGAGACGATTCTCACAAACGAACGAGAATCACAACTCACTTGCCGAATTTGCGTTTAAAAAATCGCACCAAGTAATAAAGCACACATACCATCTTACAAGCATCTCATTGAGTTGCATATGTAAGTATGTGTATATGCAGGTATAGTTACCCAGCAATACTTCCGCCGTGCCAACGCTCATTTGTTTTTGTTTTTTCGTTTGCATTTTTTTGGTCTGTAATCAATATTTGATTTGAACTGGGATATTGTCCTGGCTTTTTGATATTCGTAAAAGACTCGGCTAAAATGAAGCTAATAGAGGGCTGTAAAGATTTCAGGTTTACATAGAAATGGAGACAAAGTATTTGTTTTGAAAAAAATATTTTTGCTGGTATTCTAACAAAGAATGAATGAATTTAGAAGTCTATTTACTTTTGTTTAAATATTACTTTTAGGTTTTTTTATTTTCTAATAACACTGTGCATCAAAAATTAGCAATTCTGTTTCCGAGATCCACAAAAATGTTTTTTGTTTATATTGAGTTATACTGAGTCATAAAAAAGAACACGAAACGTTTTTATGGATACATTTACATTTTTTTACTAAAATTCCAAAATAAAACAAAAAACAAATTTTTATGTTTTTCTCCTGGCACCAAAAAAAAAGATTTTGTTCGAAAAAAAATATTATTTATCCCCATTATTTTGGCCCCTTTTCTTAGATTTATTCAATTTTTAACTCCCAGCCATGTGAAGTATCGAAATTATTTGTATACCATTATTAATACCTTCAGAGCTCAGTTTTGCCCTTTGCATCAACCAAAAATGGAAACTCCCTAAGGGCCCCAATTCAATGACCTCTTGCTGTATTATCCAATGTGAACATCATGGTATGCACGTTAGTACGTTTGGTCTGTACATCATACGAAAATAAAAATACAATCCCTGAAATGATTTGTACATAAATACATACACTGATACACATATACATAATGTGATTGTATGAGCCCCATAGTTACATATAAACAGGGTGTGCCATCTGTAGTCAGACTTAGGTGGGGAATTTATATTCGGAATGCTTCATCTACCTTTATTTTTATTAGCGTTGCTTCAATTATACCCTAACAAATTGGGTATTATATTGTTTAGTTAATTATTGTATTGGGGTGTGGGGGAGGCAGATGTCTGATTATAACATAGATTACTACAGAAGTTTATGACGTCCTTTGGTTAATAGTTAAATGGCAAGCCAAATCAAGAGATTGGATTCGATACAAATAGTATTGTAAAGGAAATAATACTAATATGAAGTTGTCTGGTCATTTGTGACTCAAGTGTGAACAATAATAAAATAAATTCACCTAAAAACTACCTAAAAACCTACTAAAAAATACAACACTATTAGTCGGCTCATGATAAAATAAAAGTATTATAAGGTTTATTCTGAAATGTTTTTACGTCAGTTTCTGAGAGTCATTTTTTTTTGAGGATCAATAACAATCAGAAAACTATTCAGTTTTTTAAGAGCCAATTTTTTTCGTAGTACTGATATCCAGAATTTTCAATGTGATTAAGAGCTAAAAGAAGCGAAAATGAGGCAACCTTTTCCATTCCATTGAAAAACCAACGACATTTTAATATCATAGCAGATTTGTGTTGCCACTAAAGTTAACACCCAACAGCAATGCTATTTATCAACACACCACCCTGTATTGAATTATATAAACAAATATGTTGTTATGATTACCGTCATTTTAAATGGATTTAAATATGTACGTACGCTGTTGTGTATGTGAATGTATGCAAAAATTTAATATCACACACCGCAGCGAAAAAATATGACTGTTCAGCTAGAAATTCTATACACGCTCATCATATTCATGAACAAGTGTACGGGAGTATTGGTGTATTGCTAGTTTATGTAGACATACCACATGTTGTATGTACAAAACCGAAACTGTATGTGTTTTAGGGTGGCCCAACCATCACAAAATACGGGACAATTTAGAAATAGACAGCATAACCCATACCAACAATCAAGTTTGGAGTAGTCAGTATAAATCTTCATATAACGACTTCTACTAGAATTTCCACCTAACCTAGTCATTCTTATACGGGATGTATTCAAAGAGAGTAATGATCATGATATGTTGATCCCCACGAGATTGGTGATTGTTAATGGTAAATATAACACTATGCAACAAATGTTTTGCCCAATGGTTCTGATGTCTTATGGCTTCCAAAACACGAAAACGATATTAATTTTTTTGAATATATTTTTTTTTTTAATTTATACTATACATAACATAAATTTAAATTTAATATATGTACTCTCATTTTGGAAGCATAGGTCCGATCACAGCCTCTTATATGAACGATTGAAGGTAATTATGATGGTTACAAATGTTGCCAATTTTATTTTCACATAGAAACAGTGACTAGGGAACAAAAACTAAGATTTTTTTTTGAAAAAAAAATGGCGCAAAAAAAGTCATAAAAATAGAAATAAAATAAAAATAATTATTAGTTTTTGTGTTGTTGATTAGTGATCGATTGATTGATTTTCTATGAGTTTTGAATGTAATACATTCGAATTTCAGCTAATTCGATCAAGTAATTTCTTCTTAAGAAGGGTGGGTGATTGTCTAATAAGTTCGTGGGGAAAAAGCTGTATCGTGTTGAAAATACATCAGCCTACAGCAAAATGGTAATGAGAAAAGGTTTTAGGTAGAATAATGCTCTTCAAAACGCTTTGCGGTGAGGTTTTCGGGTGTATACATATAATACGCAGTTGTGATTTTCATATAACGTAGATATATATACAACTTATGACTTCATGTTAACGCAAGCACTCCATACAGAAGGATCACTGATGAGTTGTCTCTACACAGGACAACGAAATACGTATATGTTCATATGTGTGTTTGGTTGAGTGTGGTTCTCCTCCTCTCCATTACCAAAAACAAAGATTTCCTTCTTAAGAAGAAATTATTTGATCGAATTATCTGAAATTCGAATGTATTACATTCAAAACTCATAGAAAATAAAATAAAAATATTTTTTAATAGCTAAAATTCTAACGCAGTATAAATGTATAAGATATATGCATAATTTAATTTAAGCAAAATCTTAGTAGAAAAATGACACACGATTTATTGAAGTTCACTTACTTCAACTTCTTTTCTTGGTAAATATAGGCTATTACAAAATATTCTGTTATCTAATTTGTAATTTTTATGATTATTTATCCACAGATTTTTTACATTTAACATTGTTTTCTGCGTTAGAATGTTAGCTATTAAAAAATATAACCAAATAGTTTTTTTCGATTTTTTCTTCATATTTTTATGACTAAAAAAGATTTTATTTCGAAAAAACTACATTTTTTAGACTGTTCTTAAACCGCTGTTTCTATGTGAATGCGAAGTTCGTAACATTTGTAGCCATGAAAGATATTTATGATGAATTGCATTTTTGTAAACAAATTTAAACAAAAAATATCCATGGGAATTCCTTTATGCCCCAATCTCAGATACAAAAAGTTTTTTGTTGCATAGTCTAATTGGTCTGACACTCTAGATGTGATCTGTCTGTATTCTATATTAATCTACATAAATTGAAAAAGGACTTGTAATGCTTTCGTATCATTTGTCCTTATTGTTCAGCAGAGGCTGAGACAGACGATTGTCTGACCCCTCTATTCAACATATTCAAGTATCACAGTTTCTATTCGACTTTCATTCCAAGGCACCGTTTAGCAGAAATGTACGAAACACTGTTATATTTTCAATGAATGAATTTCATCCGAAGTTCTCATTGGGCCACGCAGCAGAGTTTTTTATCCTGCTATATTTTGTTTTATTTAAAGCGACGATTTTGTTGCCTAATACTTCGTACTGTCCGAGATCTCCCTTGTAAACCAGCTGAAATGGGAATACCATTGTCTTTTGGGAAATTATGAAAGCGAAATACATCAGCACTTTAATAACATTGCAAGTTTGGGTACTTCTCTCATAATTTTTGGTGAGTGTTCAGGACACTTGTGAATACTTTTTTCCGTATCCTATGTGGGCTAATCATAGGATATGCAGTCGTATAAAATTTGTCCTTGGTTATAATTATTTATGTAGAAAAAAGAACGATTCATCTAAATGTCGTATTCAATATTTTGACCTAGAGGAATGGCAAAATTCAAACAGCAAATGTCAAACGAGACTTTTTCTGAAAATTCCAGGAAAAAATCTTTTTTAAAAACTACTTGTCCTAGGACAAAATCTTATAGACATTGGAATTTCGATAAAACGTGCTGATATTTTATTTGCTTAATCGATGTTAAAGTTTTTTTTGAAAGATCTTCAGAAGTACTTCAATATAATAATGTATGACAATTCTGGGAACGTTTTCTAAACAATCACCATCCTTATCACGAATACAAGGGGATTTTGTTGACGTGGAATTTTCGATTCCCCTGTAGGATCAAAATGATAATATGAATATAATAGAAATGAGATTATCAAATAGAATAAGAAAGCAGATTAAACTGTAAAAAATCCAAAAAATCACGATTGGAAATTTAAGGGAACAATTCATTTCCAGGTAAATTTTGTTGTGTAATTTCTCATTTTGGTCTCGATTTTTTAAAAAACATTTTTTTCAAGATACACTAAATCCATTCTAGACATATTTGCTATATTTTATGAAGGAGATTCAACATGTATAACACAAATAAATTAAATAAAATACTCGCAATATGTGGATGTTTCCGACTAAAATAAGTATTAATTTTGTTTGATGCATTATCCTGAAATATATCTGCTTTAGCATTGTCCGTTCGATTTTAGTGTTATTTTTAGTAAATTAAATTTAATTTTTAATTAAAAAAAAAATTAGCAATAACTTCAATACCTTTTTTCGTATAGGACATATAATGAGCCATATTAATTTTGTTTTATACAGTTGACAACTTACAAGATCTAGAATTTAGATAAGAATCCGTTGGAAAATAGTTGAACATTTTGTCAAAAAGCTGAAGAGTTTTGATATTTTCAAAATCATTTGAATTTAAGCTATATTCCTTTTTTTTGTTCTGTTGGTCTATTGTCTTTTCAAAATATTTCGTTCAGATTAAATCGACCTTTCGTTTTCTTTTATATTTACAATTTCCAGAGTTTTCCGCCTCATTCGTTTTTTAAGCACATAGTAATGGTCAATGTAAATCTTCTTTCCATGGTCATTTTCCTCATTTTTATAAATTTTGGAAATTTAAAAAATTCGCCTAATTTCTGATTTGCCCCACAATGTTGCACCACACTAATGTATATGTACATGTATATTGTTATTAATATGAATTCTGTCCGTGGTGGATTCGACCAGCCAACAACAATAATAGCAAAAGCAATAATAATAATCATGTGCAAAACAAGAGCGGCAACAACAAAACATAAACAACTAATTTCCAGTGGTAATGATTTTCACAGTGTACTTGACAATGCATCGACGTACGTACGTACCATCGACATTTCGTCGTTGTCGTCAACGTTGCCACACGCTGCAGCAGTTGTTGTTGTTCTTGCTGTGTACTTGGTGTGTGTGTGTGGTGGGTGGGGAGCGCATCATCATCATGCTGCAATGTGCAGCCAAGCACTTAACAACTGCAACAACATTTCACGCATGGTTGCACTCGAATGTGATTGGGGTGGGTGGTGAAGAGAGGGGAGGGGATTGGAGACGGAATGAAGGTGTCGGTGACGCTATAGTTCACCTTGATTTTGATTTGTGTAAAAATTTCTTCAAGTGTAATTGATTTTTAAAGCATTCATTCAACTTTTCTTCTTTCTTTGCAAAGGCTTTCTGTGTTGGTTGGCTGCTTGCTTGCTTTCTTCGTTTGCCGCGAAAGCAAAACGAAATGGGAATCAGAGGGAAAATCCCTCAAATACAATCTCGGTGGAAATAAGTAAAAGTATGTATGTATGTATGCCAACACAACTACCAGGGAGAGAGTGTGTGTGCACATGCATGAAATTGCATTCAAATTTATACATACTCATGCGATATACGAAGGTTTTACATTCACACACATCCATATATCCTTATGAGTATATGTAAATAGTATATGGCGTTGTATGTTTGCCTGTGTCTGCGTTATAACACGATTTCGCAAAAGCCCGTGTTTGTTGTTGCTGTATTTGCATAATGCCTGCGAGTCTGCATGTGTTTGTTATTAACCTTAAATTATTGTTGCTGCTGCCGCTACTGCTGTCATTGCTGCATTTTTGAACATTTTACCATTTCAATTTATAGCAATTTGGCATTGAACTGTCATGTCATAATGTGACTGGGATAGTTTGGGTTTAATAAATTTAAAAATTTGGGTGATCGAATACACTGTGCGAGAGTACTTCTTGGGCCTGAACTAGATCACTAAGAGATATATAAAGGCGGTCACCACCCAGAAATGAAGATTGGATTGTTTAATTATGATCTGCAAAAATATTTCGTCACTGGGTCAAGCCATCTGTGAGCTAAACGCTCCTGAAAACACCTCTAAAAATTATGTTTTCCCGTGTAATTTTTTATATTGCATTTTTGTAAAAAAAATTCTGAATTAATAGATCTTTCGAAAAAATGCATTCTTGTCTTAGAAGAACTTAATGGTCGTATTATTGGACGTTTATGTTGATTTTTTGTGATTTTTCAAGGTGACAGCTAGAAACTTATATTTCTTCGAATGATACCTAAATGATGAATATCGGACGAAATATGACGTCACTGACTCCAAGTTTGTAAAATAATTTATTATAAGAGATGGATTTTCAGAGTCAAAAAAATTCAAACTCTTTTTACAAAAATGAGCGCTGCGGCTTCAATTTACTTCCGATGATCAACTTTTAGGTATCATTCGAAAGGTATTGACTGCCGCTATTTAGTTTTTATTAAATGCTAACACCAAATACTAAACTTTTTCAGTCGTCACTTTGAAAAAATAAGTTTCTCTAAGACGAGACTTAAAATTTATATTTAAAGTTCTTTTAAGGGTCTATTATTTCCGAAAAAATTGACAAGAATACAGCACAAAAACTACACGGGAAAAACATGATTTTTAGGGGTATTTTCAGGAGCGTTTAGCTCACAGACGGCTTGATCTAGGAGCTAAATATTTTCAAAACATAGTTAAACAATCCAAACTTTATTTTCGTGGGGTGATTGGAAATTCTTTTTCCATTTGTATGTAAAAAAACTGTGTACTCAATTTTTCATTTGGTGATCCTTTTTACAGGATCTCCAATTTCCAAAGGATATATTTATCTTAATTATTTATTTTCATTCTTTCGAGAGTCATACACAGAATATAGATGTTTAGATAATTTATTTTCATACTTTAACGAGTCATAAACAGGCGATGTGGATATCAAATGAAAGAGCAAAATGTGTGTTTAAAATACTAAAAATTTCATGCCTCTATCTGTATTAGTTTAGCATTAACAACGATTTCAATTTCCCCCTTAAATAGTAAAAGATCAATAAATTAAATAAATAAGAGGGGAAACTTGAAATTGTTGTTAATGCTAAACTAATACAGATAGAAATTATATATAAAATATTTTTAAAAGACATTCTTCTCTTTCATTTTATATCCATATCGCTTTTGTATGGCTTCTTAAAGTATGAAAATAAATTATCTAAACATCTATATCCTTTGGAATATTTTTCACCAAGTGAAAAATTGAGTACACAGTTTTTCTACACATGATCTCTAGTTACACATATATATATTATATATGTTGTCAATATGGGTATCAAATGAAAGAGCAGAATGTGTGTTTAAAATACTAAAATTTCCATGCCTCTATCTGTATTAGTTTAGCATTAACAACCATTTCAAGTTACCCTCTTAAATAGTAAAAGATGAATGAACTAAATAAATAAGTGGGGAAAACTTGAAATTGTTGTTAATAGTAAACTAATACAGATAGAAGCATTATATTTTCTATTTTTAATAGACATTCTTCTCTTTCATTTGATATCTATATCGCATTTGTATGACCCGTTAAAGTAGGAAAATAAATTATCTAATCATCTGTATGCTTTGGAAATTAAAAGTCATGCAAAAAAGGAGAAAGGATCACCAAATGAAAAATTCAGTACACATTTTTTCTATACACGATCTCTAGTTACACATGCATATTGTCTTGGTCCAGGTCCAATAAAATACATGTAAAATTGTCGCACGGTGAAACATTCGAAATAGTCAAGCAAGTCAACGAATTTTCGATATATTAGAATAATAAATAAAAATCCAACACCAGACCAAGAGTTCGAATAAATCCAAAAAATATACAGATCTTTATGGAAAATGTCTAAAATTTGTCAGCAGTTTTCCTCTATTCGTTTTTGGTTGCGAGACATTTGATTTCAATTCAAAAATACTTTCCCTAAAAATGAACTTAGACCACTTTGCAAAAGAACACCTATCAGGCTTGCCAAATCTTTTTTCTCATTTCCAAAATAGTCATAAAAAATTCCCAATAATCTCCTAATATAAAAAAGTTGCTTAATTTAAAAGAATTCGACCGAAAAAAAAAAACAAATTATTATTATAATTTGTCGATTCGTTAACAATCACTTGAATATTCTGGTCATCTCTGTCCCCAAAATAGTCATAAAAAATCCCCATTTATAAAAATGATTTGTTGATTCGTCAACAATCACTAATATACACAATCGATGAATACTAAATTTTTGTCAAAGTACTTCGAATATCCCCACAAAATCGCCGAAATATTTTAAGAAATCTCCCACAAGAACCCAATGTCCCTATCTTACAGTTTTTGTCCTTTTGATCATCACAAATTCCCTATGGTTGGAGGAAATCCCCACATCTGGCAAGCCCGATAACTACTATAAATATTCACTCCATAACTCTTCTTCCCACTAATAATACTAAAAGCATTTCCCTTCTAGTATCCTTCCTCCTCTTCGAACTACCTTAATATCGATTATAAAGCAAATGGTTGCGCAAAAATTTGCCCTTGGCTTTATTGATATGAATTTAAGGATGGATTGTATATCAAACACATACTTACCTACTACATAAGGGTCTTGTATAAAATCTCGTTCGTCTATTGTTATGAAAACTTACCTGAAAATAATTCCAAGAACTTCTCCACGCCATAATTTCCGGGGAAACGATACGTTGGATCCTTGACGGCATTCATGTTATGGACTTTAATGCGTTTTATCATGAATGTGATGTTGTCAGGTTTGCCATCATTGTTGAAATCTGTAACAAAAAAACACACACACAATGTGAAAAAATGTGAAAGGACAAAATTATATAGATTCAGGATAAATGTGACAAATATCCGAGTGAATAAAGCAATGTGTATGTAGTATGGCGACGATACACAATAAATTTCAGTTTGTGACAAAACAAATCCGATTTAAATCTCGACAACGTTTTTTTCCCCGGCCAGCTTTATTCATTTCCGCTTTCCTGTCGGCCGTTCTTCCTCCGTTGTGGCGGGGAGTGGACACAAAATCGCAATTTTCGAGGTGAATAGAAAAATATGCAACAGCAATGTTGTAGGTCGAACGAGGGAAACTTTTTTTATTTTATTTTATGCAACATCCAATGTAAGCACATGAATTGTGTGGTGATGCACACACATACACCAATATTGTTGCACAGAGTGCATATTGCAGGATGTGTATACATGTTTGTTTAGGAGGAGAAAAAAGGAACTGGAAAATTGAGTTTAATATTTTTTTCTGATTTTGTATATTTCTAGCCAAGTTGTTGCTGTTGATTTTTACTGGACAAATATTATTTAGGATGGTCTGCTGCCTTTACTCTGGTAACACAAAAAAGTTCCAGCAAAAAATATGTATTTTTCGTTTCGAAGTTAGTTTTAGTCTATTTTGGTTTGCGTGAGTTTTCTGTGGTTTTGTTTGCCCACATACATCGATTGTCAAACTTGGATATTTAAAATCAATTTGTACGTTTTGGAATAAACGAATGTGGACAATAAGAGGCCCCACAGCACATAGCACTTCCATAATGTATTACAAGGAAAATAAATCTAGAATTCGATTTTAATTTATTAAATCCAGATACTTGATCGATTTTTAATTTTGTATAACGAGGAGTGATGTTTTCACTTTTTCCCACTAGGTTTGCCTACCCAGTGCCATCAATACAAAACAATTTTGTGTTTTAACTTTTTTCAATTAAATTGATTTACTTGCATTTTTGTGTTGCCATGTGGGGTTTTATGAATTGAATAAATCTGCCACGAAAACACAAATATAGTACAACGTTTTTAAGAGAAACAACACTCTCATGCTATATGATTTGAATGTTTTTTTAAAGAATTTCCACATTATATTATTACAATTGGAAATTAGGACAGCTAAATATTAGGGTTCTGTTTCTTTAAGGCAGGGTAGCTAAGCTAAAACCTAAATAATTAGTAATTTCATTCAAAATAAAAAAAAAAACTTTTTTTTAAATTGCATATTGAAAAATATATGAGAACAAATTACAAAAATACTTTTATGTTAACAATTTCGGACTTCTCCTGAATAGTTTCCCGTCTTAGTCAAATGTATGGTCATCCAACAAAAGTCAACACAACTTTTTGTTTTAAATTTTTTTTACAAATATTTATATTGTAGTTGGCGATAATGAATAAAACAACTATCCCGGCTTAAATGTTTTCGTTTTGCCAGGGAACCGAACGATTTTTTAAAAAACTTGGCTGATGTCCTTGATTTTTCCTCACATGAAAATATTGTGACTCGCATTATATGACTTATTCTTAATAAGTAGGGTTTGCATTTTCCCGGGAAACGGGAATTATTTTTTCAATTTCCCGGGACAGCACGGGAAATCGTCAACATATTGTTTACCATGAGTTAAGCTTATTTTTTCCAATGAAACATTCACATTTTATTAAAATAAAATAAATATATTTCTCAACGAACCTGTTGCAGAATTCATATAATAAAGCGCAATGAGAGATCAATTCAAATATCTTTTCAAGTTTCAAAATTAATTAAAGATCAGATATTTTTTATTTTATTGGAAAATGTGGACACGACGGAGAACGATCGTTCACATTTATAGTGAGTAGAGCATTAAATGAAATGTTAGTTTCCTTGTCCAGTCGCTTCGAAAGCTTTAATATCTTTATTTTTGGCGTTCGGATACAGCCAAAAATCTATTTTTCTCGGATTTTACTTTTTTTATTTGGAATTTGACAGGAAAAATCCAAAAAAGTCGGTTTTGAGTCTGCATCCGAACGCAGCTTAAAAATATTTTGTCATCCAACTGCAATATTTGACATACCTTATTAAAAGCTATGTGATCTAAATTTTTATACAACATTTTAATTTTATTGTGGAAATTATGGAAAAAAATATGCAAAGAAATATGTAAAATTGTCTACTGAATTCCCACGGGATTCCCGTACGAATTACCCGGGATACGAGAAATGAAAAATGTGCGAAATCCCGCGATGCAAACCCTATTAATAAGTTTTCCCCAAGATTAATATTAAATAATTGTATATCCTTAGCAAATTACTTTCACATATACTCTATATCGAAAGAGTTCTTAGCTATAACAAGGAACTTATCTTCATATATATTTTAGACTGGGCCACGAAACAAATTGCTGCGGCCACACTAAGAAATGACGATTGGATCAAAATATCATGTAAAACCGTGTAATTTTTTTAATGTTGCATTTTTTCGAAATTAAAAGACCATTGAAAACACATTAAATAAAAATAATTACCCTTGTTTTAGAATAACTCATTGCTGGTATTATTGTACCTTTAGAGTAATTACGGATTTTCAATGTGACAACTAAAAACTCATATTTCTTGGAAAAAGTTTGGAAAATGTGTTATGAAAAATAGATAGAACGAAAATAAAAATATTTTAATATTAAATATGGTCTTTCCGAACCTAGATTGACAAACTATTTTTAAAAAATGATCTGATGCGGCGTCAACTTATATTTAACAAATTCCTCTCACAAACTACGAAAAAAAACTATAAACTTCCAATAATATAATAAGCTATTGTAAGACAAAACTAAAAATTTATATTCAAAGTGCTTTTGAGTGTCTTTAATTTAATAATGGACAAAAATACAATATAAAAAATTACACGGAAAACATGATTTTAAAGGCTGTTTTCAGGAGCGTTTAGTTCACGGGCAGCTTGAGCTAGAGACAAAATATTTTGGAAATAGTCACAAAACAATCTGAACTGGGTGGACATTATTTTTCCAGTTTTATGGCTGGCGACCCAGCCTAATATATATGTGGGTTCCTCTGCAAAACGGAACAAAAAATAAAAACATTTCTCACGATTTTTATGCACAATTTGGAAGTATATCTTCATACTGTGTAAAACTGAAGAAGGAGCTCATGCGCCAAAGATTCGGGTGATCGACAGAGAATACTGTTTTCTAAATTCCATGGTGTTTTGGCGCGCGAATTTGCGTTTAAAAGGTATTTAAAGGTATAAGAGTATGGAATTATAAAAATGAAATTAATCAGAATAATTTTTTTTAAGAATAAAAATTAAAAAAAGTAATATATTTATTTGTTTATGAACCCCTTCGATTTTCGATAATTATTTTTTCTCTAGAAGTGGTCCAATTACTTTCAAAAAAAAAAAATAAATTAATGGAATATAGAAGAAACGCTAAGACTGTGTTTTTCCAAAGAAATATTATTGTTCACATATGATTTTTTATAATTTGGTACATATTTGCTATTAAAAAAGGAAGTGAATTCAAAATATATATTTATTCCTTTCACTCCTATGAGGAGCATAGTAACAAGAGTGAATTCATAAATCCTTCATAAATTACTTTTAAATGTAAATATTATCACTGTGTGGAATTAAAAAAAATATGAAAGAAAATATTTCTTCGGAAAACACAGTCTTATGGTTTCTTCTATAACTTAATGTGAGATCCCATAGATTTCTTTTTTTCACTCCAAAGTAAACACATTCGGATAATTCTTATTAAGTAAAAGGGGCATAAAATATATTATGAAAAAAAAAAAATACTGTAAAAAACATTCATTTCATTTAAATTTATTTTTAAATTCAAAAGAAAATACTTCTCAAACGCATCTTCGTGCGTCAAAATTAAATAAAATAGCTTTGACGATTGCGGACTTTCATTGTATATGTACAATTCTAAATACCGCCAAAATATATACCGAAGAAAATAGTTTTGTAGTTTTACTTTTATTGACAAATTGGTATAACTAATTGGCAAGGTTTTGCTATCAATATAGAAAAATATCCTAAGGGATATTAAAAGCCTTTGAAATTCTTCATATTTAAGAAAATCATAAGGTAACAGAAGATACATCAGTTTTAGGTAGAAGAAGGATTTTATAAATCATTAGCTTTACTTTATTTCTAGTTATATGCTAGTCTCTATGGAATTTATGTATTCCCTAGACAAATGAATAAATAAGTATTTGATGTGAAATGGGATATTATCGCATTACCTCTATCATGATTTAATTTAATATTTTATTTTGTTTTTCAAAATGTTTGCATTTTCCTCAACTTTTTAACTATTTTTATGATTTTTTCTGTGAAAGTACAATATATATAAACAATAAAAACATAATATAAAGGGATTAAAATAAAATCCGATACCGATACAAATCATCAAGCAAAGACGTAATCTATGGAAAATTCTAAGGCATTTATGCAAGAGCTAGACCAATGGTTGTAATATAGAGTGATTTTTTTGAGGTTAGGATTTTCATGCATTAGTATTTGACAGATCACGTGGGATTTCAGACATGGTGTCAAAGAGAAAGATGCTCAGTATGCTTTGACATTTCATCATGAATCGTCTTACAAACGAACAACGCTTGCAAATTATTGAATTTTATTATCAAAATGCGTGCTCTGTTAAGAAAGTTCATTGCGCGCTTCCATTGGTCCATGGTCAGTTTAATCGACCCACTGAAGCGGCTATTCGGGCTATTGTGACTAAATTTCGCACCAAATTTACATTGTTGGACATTAAACCACCAACACGCTTACGTAGAGTGCGAACTGAAGAAAATATCGCAGCTGTATCGGCCAGTGTTAATGATGACCACCAATTTTCGATTCGTCGCCGTTCGCACCAATTGGGTCTCTGTTACTCAAAAACGTGGAAATGCCAAAATTGGACTAAGCGGATGGACCACCTAAGACGCAGCCGCGGTCAACATTTAAATGAAATTATCTTCAAAAAGTAAATGTCATGGACCAATCTAACGTTTCAAATAAAGAACCGATGAGATTTTGCAAATTTTATGCGTTTTTTTTTTAAAAAAAGTTATCAAGCTCTTAAAAAATCACCCTTTATGAATACTTAGCCTGCGGAAATCGACTTCAAATTTGAGATAGACAGACAGATATGGATATATCGTCTTAGAATTTGAAGTCGCTTTACGGCTGCTAGGAATTAATTAAGACCATGGTTACTTGGAGAAATGTTCTTAGCGAATTTTTGAAAAAATAAATAAAATTTATAGAGGACCAAATCAGTGCTGTTAAATTTCGATTACGATTAGTAATCAATTACATTACTTTTTAAAAAGAATCGTAATGATTATATAATCCACTATTCAACAATTTCTGATTACTAATTGATTACGATTACAAATAATCAAAAAATAATCAGGATTACTTGCGATTACTGAAAAATAATCAAAAATGAGTTCGACTATTTTAAAAGATTACTTTTGACTATTTTTGATTACTTTTGATTTTTTGTGATTACTTTTGATTATTTTTAAAGGAATCTGGTACATTACATTATTATGGTGAATCCGCTAAATAATTGAAAATCTGAATTAAGCAAGTAACATAAATAAATTAAATTCTGCTACAATAAAATGAATAAATAATGAATAATAATTCTCATTTACATAAAATTTGAATTGGCTTTCATTAAAACTATTTTTTTATTTTTGATTATTTTTCAGTAATCGCAAGTAATCCTGATTATTTTTTGATTACTTGTAATCGTAATCAATTACTAATCGTATAAAACTGAATGTAATCGTATTGTAATCATTACTTCTACTTTAAAAAAGTAATCTAATTACTAATGATTACGATTTCTAATCATTACTTAACAGCTCTGGACCAATTTTGCAAATTTGCATAAAAATAGAAGCCATTGCGTTGATTTTTTTCTAAAATCGTATCGTTTGTATGGAATGTCTCATATATATATCGCCTCTTGTGATTTAAATTCGATTTTCGAGGTTTCCTGGTTTCATAGATTTAACTTATACCCTCATCATTCAGATATAGAAAAAGACTTTGTCAAAATAAAATATAATGAATTTGAAAGGGAATTGCAATGGATGGGGCTATGGAAAATTAAATGAATTGTACATAAATAAATCATACGAGAACATATCAGGAAAATTTATTCCAGTTTTGGACATACCCCCTATTGGTCAATGATGTCTCTATTAAATTTCCTTTCGCACATTTAAATGTCGGTTTATATCTCCATTATGTTGGGGCCCTTAGCCGTAATTTCTATTGTGGGTCATTTTCTTCTCTCTGTTGGCTTCATATAATTTGTAATTTTAGAAAAATTACCACATAAATTAGGTATTTTTCAGAAAATTTATACGAATATTTGTTGGAAGACTTCTAATCTTTCACTCGGTTTATTTAAATTTAAATTAAATTATATAGATTAAATGCATATTTTATTTTAATTTCATTAATTATTATTTTACCACTTTTATTATTATTATACATATTTTTAACAATCATTAGTGAGAATTTACCAAGATCGATTCCTATAAGATTCCTTCATATTTGTTTTTTAAAATGACCCAAATAAAATAATTTGCAAGGAAAACACTACTCACCTGTATTTTTATAAATCGAATTGGCCCTCTGCACATGCCTCGTTATGGCCTCGATGCTCGCCTCGTCCGAGCCCATCTTCTGGAAAAACGTATGATCGGCCTGCAGGTACAGCATACATGTGATCTTACGATCGTATTGCGTTTTAACCGAAGCCATAGGATCACTCTGGCCAAAATCTCCGCCACGATTGCTCAGCAGGCTGGTCATGAGCATGCTATTGAAATTGGGGTTGTTGGGATTCGGCGCCATCATGATCTCCGGATTATAGTTGTTGACAATGATGTTGGGCTTCTTGGTGGCACCATTCTTGGTGATGATCTCCACATGGGTCTTGTGAATGGGTCGATCATTGCCCATGAATATGGTGGTCCAATTGTTGTTGAAGCCGCTGCTGTCGTTGAAATCATCGTACGCCGAGCGATTGTTGTAGGTGCTCACTATGATGTTCTTGTGTTTGGTGTAGGTTTTACGCATATTATTGTTGTTGTATGAAATGTCCCCATTGTTGTTGTTGATGTTGGAGTTACTGTTGTAATTATTGTTGTTGTTGTTATTGTTGTTGCTGCTGGGACTATAATTACTAACAATTATATTACGATTGCGATTGTATTTCGTCGACGTCGAGGACGGTGAGGACACTGGTGGTTGAGTAGTTGCGGCCGTATCGTATGGCCCGGCCGCAGGGTGCTGCTGACCAGCATTACGCCACGTTATCACAGATGCTTGTTGCGTTTTACGCAATTCTTCTTTGCTTGTAGCGCTCGAGGTGGACTCGGGATTATTATCCGCATTATGGAAAATACTGTAATCATCATTGTAGGGAACATCCAAATCCAATGGCAGCGGTGGATCGTTCCTATGGCCATCGCCAGATGAAGCCAGCTGTAAAACAATACAAGAAAGAAGGAAAACGTATTATAAAACAAAACCCCGAACATGAAATGAATGAATTACACTCAGCACAAAGTGTACATTCGAGAGGATAAAGAGGATAATGACAATGGCAAGCAGGCAGGAAAGGACACACAAAGGCAATGCCGCAAAAACTTCATAAACAACGTTGCAAAAAAGAGAACAGAAATCCCTGGAAAACGCTTAAAACGTAAACTTTTTTCTGTCATCCCATCCAGCATATGTTGTTTCCGGGGGTTTGCTCGTTTTTTTTCTTCACCATTTGAATGATGAGAATGCAAAGAGTGAATGAAAGACTTACTTTCATTATGGCCATGCAATACTGGCCACAGCATAAGAGGATGTCGACTAATAATTTTAGTTATGGCATATGGCAAAGGACTTAAAGGATATATAATAGTGACTGAAGTATAATTTTATATTTGGAAAGGAGACCTTAGAGAAATTGCAAACTTATTAGTAATCACAATTAAGAGGCTTTAGAATGAATCATTATTTAAAATTAGATTGAACATGAATTCGAAAGATTTCATCTGAATATGAATTGTCCTATAATTTCGCGTTCCTGTGTTAGGATAAGGTTACCTAATATGTTTGCAAAGAATTCATCCTTGCCGGTAACACCGAGCGAAACTACTTTTTGGACATGGACAAGACCATAGACTAGAGACAATATGTTGAAAAACTGTGAAATCAATTTTACATTTGGAGACCTTTTCTCCTTTTTACAGGACTTCTAATTTCCAAAGGATATATTTGTCTCAACTATTTATTTTCATTCGTTCGAGAGCCATACACAGGCGATATAGATATCAAATTAAAGACAAGAGTGTATGTTAAAAATACTACAAATTCCATGCCTCTATCTGTATTAGTTTAGCATTTACAATCATTTCAAATTCCCCCCCATAAATAGTAACAGATGAATAAACTAAATAAATAAGTGGGACTATGGAAATTGCTGTTAATACTAAACTAATACAGATATTTAAAATATTTTTAATAGATATTCTTCTCCTTCATTTGATACCCATATTGTCTTTGTGTGACTCGGTAATGTATGCAATTCTCGACGGTGACATTTCAGCACTTGTCCTAAGTAAGTGCTCTTCGACGCTAGCCAGTCCACCTCGCAAACCCTCCCTACAATGAAGAGATCTTCCCAGCATGTTAGAAGGTGCTAAATGGTAATTTTCTCCAATGATCGACAGTATGAATAGATCTACAAGTTAACTGATGTCCATCCATCAGTTTGGTGAGATTAAGGTCCTTGCCCTAGATATCTCCAAGGCATTTGATAGAGTCTTGGAATTTGCACTGCGCTCTCCAAATTTGTGGAGAGTATGGTTAACCAACATCTTGTAAATTATTTAGAGACCAATGACTTACTAAATGATCGATAGCAAGGCTTCCGTACAAATTGACCAACAAGGGACCTGATGCTCCTGATGTCAGGTATTTAGAGACCAACAACTTACTCAATGATCAACAGAAAGGATTCCGTAGGAATCGATCTGTGAAAGGCCAAAAAACGCTACTATACAACTATGTAGTCGGCACATCCTCCAGTTTGGTGAGAGTAAGGTCCTTGTTCAAGTTTTCTCCAGAGCCCTTCTTGCAATTTCTTCTGCACTCTCTTGTGAGGTATCTAGATACCAATGACTTATTTAGTGATCGATTGTATGGTTTCCATAGGAATCGATCTACGAGAGTCCAAATGACGCTGCTATACAACAGTGGAGTCGATCCATTCACCCGTTTGGTGATAGCAAGGACTCTAGATATATCCAAGGCTTTTGAGTCTGGTACGGTGCACTCATTTTAAATCGCATATTATTGGGTGTTGACAGAGATCGCACTGTATGTATTGTCTTAGATGGGTTCTCATTCGACGAGCATAGGTTGACCGTATGAGTACCACAGGACTTTGTTCTTTCTCCCTCTCCTTGTCTTATTTTCATTGACGAAACTTTGATAGAGTCTGGCATGGTGCACTCAAATCAAAGCTCATCGCTTTTGATGTTGGTAGTGACTTCTCTCGATTTATATCGAGCTTCCCCAAAGGTCGCAATATACGTGTTGTTGTAGATGGGCTTTCATCCTACGAGCATAGGTTCACAGCAGGAGTACCACAGGGCTATGTTCTTTCCTCCTATCTTATCTTATTTTCTTTGACGATATTTCGGATCGGACTTTGAATCCAATTTACTCATTCGCGTATGACAATAATATCTGTCATTCGAACACATTCGATCATAGATCAAGTTTTTAAGAAATTGAGGACAAAAGGCGATTGATGGATGAGACACTTGGTCATGATTTACTGGCCTTTTCTGAATGTAGTCGAGTGAATAGAGTGGATTGTTGGGTATCTAATTCTATTATATCTCTTGATCACCGTCATAATGTGGGATGTGTCTCAATATCTACACTACTTACATCAGGCCTCAGATGCAGTACAACTCATATATGAAGTCGGGTGCTACAAGATCTGACCGTGTTCAGAGGAGGGTGATGGTGTTGATAGGTCATGGTTGGACATCCAATTCTATTGACTGTATAGCTGTTCTATCGATACTATCATGTTGTTCGTTCTTCACATATTCGTGATCTTATCCCGGACGTGAGGACGTTAGGAACATGCCAGGATATTTCAATATGTACACTACCAACATCAGATCTACGATGAAATACAACACCCATATATGTCAACATCTTCCTTGCAGCTACTTGGCGGTGTTCAGAGGAACGCGATGGTTGGGTATCTAATTATTTTGTCTCTCTTAATCAATGTCGTAATGCGGGATGTGTGTCGCTATCAATACTTTAATTGTTTGATAT
This sequence comes from Polietes domitor, assembly GCA_947397865.1. Classification (NCBI taxonomy): domain Eukaryota; kingdom Metazoa; phylum Arthropoda; class Insecta; order Diptera; family Muscidae; genus Polietes; species Polietes domitor. Next base: position 266,437,480 of record OX377618.1, read on the forward strand.
TCGTGATCTTATCCCGGACGTTCGGTAGAGATAGATGACTTTTCAACTGTCTAAGCGGTGTAAGAAATACTTATATCCATCCTATCTTCTCAATATCTACACTATCTTCATCAGACCTAAGATTGAAGAAAACTCCCATAAATGGATCTTCCTTGGAGCTACTTGGCCATGTTCAGAGTAGGGCGATGGCGTTGATTGGAGATGGTTGGATATCCAATTATATTGTGTCTCTCTTGGTCACCGTCGTTCTATCGATACATTCATGGTGTTTGTTCTTCTGATATTCGTTAGTGATACGCGGCATTCCAGGAACTCTCACCCATTTGTTGTCGATTGGACTACCGGCCGCACTACACAAAGACAGAATGAATTCGTTCTTTGCCTGCGCAATTCGTATGTGGAATCGATTCCCGGCAGATATCTTTCCCGCCAACTACGACATTTAGAGAGTCAAAGAATATGTCAATAGCACTTCTCCCTCTATTCCTTCTACCAATTCCCGTTCTTCCTTCCTCCTACGCAAATTATAAGAGACATCTCATGAGTGTTGGTTCAATGAATCAAATAACGACGGCGACAATGTGACAATATTGTCGCTAATGTATTTGCCGATGATTATGTGACGACATTGTCGCTGATGTGGCCGTCGTCGACAATGTGACAGTATTATTACTGATGTAATTGTCGAAGACAATGTGAGGACCTTGTTGCTGATGTGGCCATCGACGACAATTGGGGTATCTTTTGTTGAATTGATGTTAATTTGCCACAGTTTCAAATATCAAATTTCTTGTGCACTAAAAAACAAATCCATTTCACGTGACCATTGCTCCAAATACGAAACATATGAGCAAATTCCCATGAATATAAAAATGCTTGAAATTCCAGATAATTAATAATGATCAAAAGTTCTTAAAAAAACAATATGAATTTCCATGTTTTAGAAAGGATTACTGACCGAATATAAATCTTTCTGGGAAATGAAGTCCAACGGCAGGCAAGCGTTCGAAAAAGTCAACAACATTTCATTTCATAGCTCGTTGCTGTTGTTTTTTATTTGTCCAGTAATTCAGTCACTTAGTACCTTGCCTCGTGTTGGCTTAGCTTTTCTTCTGCTTTAGTTTCAGTTTCGGTTTCATTTTCTATATCATATTCGTTGCCTTGCCGGTGAATGTTAACGTGAAGTGAGCTGCTGCTCCTCTTCAGTTGCGTTCGTTCCCCTTTGAAGTGGTTTCTGCTGGTTGGCGTCATGGTTGCCAGTGGTGGTGGTGGTGGTGAGGGGGGACCATCGTTGCCGTAAGCACTCTTACCAGAGGAAAAAAACATAAATGACGTTTTAATTGGATTTATTTGGCCAAAAGAAAAATTACCCTTTCACATCTTTTTTTCTATTTTCATTCTGTTTTTTTATGTACTTGTGTGTGTGCGTGTTTGTTTTGTTCTTCTCATGCATTCATTTCATTCATTCAGGCGGTTTCATTCGTTCGTTCGTTTGCGTTGTTGCCGTTGCCGTTGTTGTTAAGTTTCTCATCACATTGTGTGGTGTTGCATTTTCCAAAAGTTAGAAATTGCAACCGCAACCACTAATGTTTAACACAGAATATGGAACAAAAACAAGAAAAAACAACGGGTAGCTGGAGACGAAGACGAGACCCCAGACCAAGCAACTTGCTGGCCACCAATACCAAAGGCACCATCAACCATCCTTCTCTGCCAGCGATATCACAAAGTTTAAGCCCGCTTAGTCATTTTTAGTGTCCTTTTACATACACACACACGCAAACTTTTGCAATTTAAAATGAACATTAAAATGCCTCTTTGCCCGTCCTGGCCTTTCCTTTTCCCACAAACACACGCACTCTCTCTTTTCCTTTCGCTCTGCCATGGAGTGAAAGACATTTGTTTTCGTGTGTCTCAGGCTATACATTAAAGCCACAGACGTTATGAGGTCACTGCATTATGAAGCTTTGTATTTTAACCAGCAACTTTCTGCTGACAATTTGCCAGGGTGTCGCTTATAAATGCAGTGCATTGCGTTGAAGGAAGGAAGATAATGAATAGGACGGCGGATGATAGATGGTATAGTGTTTGTTGAGATCTGCTTTGAATCTCGGAATATTGTAATTGGCGAGAAAGATGTCTGCCGGAAGTCTATTCTGCATACGGATTGCGCGCTAAAGAGCGATTTCATTTGTAATGCCTAGTGCAATAGACAATAGAAGGTTGAATGTCGCGTATCTGTACCGAAAGTTCTCAAGTTCGGGATGAGACTACGAAAATCCGAAGAACAAACACCATGAAAGTATCGATAGAACAGCGACACACATCACAAACGGTGATCAAGAGAGAGAGAGAGAGAAAATAGAATTAGATATCAAACCATCACCTATCAACACCATCACCCTCATCTGAAAACGATCAAGTAGCTCCAAGGGAGATCTTACAGCACTCGGCCATATAGGGTAGTGTAGATATTGAGAAGATCGTAAGGAGTGAAATATTACTTCTATCAGCTAAACACTTGAAAGTCGTCTATCACTACCGAACGCCAGGGAAAAGATCAAGAATATATGAAGAACAAATCTCATGAAAGAACCGATAGAAGAGCGACACACATTACGGTGGTGATGAAGAGTCACAATCGAATCATAAAGTAACTCCAAGGAAGATCTTGTCATATATGGGAGTTGTATTCTACAAGAGGCCTTACGCAGGATGGGATTATGAATATCCGAAGATCAAACACCATGAAAGTATCGATAGAAGAGCGACACACATCCCACATTATGATGGTTGATAACCAGAGACAATATAATTAGATATCCAACCATCGCCTTCCTCTGAACACGGTCAAGTAGCTCCAAGGAAGATAATGGCATATATGGGTGTTGTCAGGCCCGTGCGCAGGATTTTCCCCTGGGGGGGGTTTTCATCTACACTCATAAAAAAGTTAACACTATAATGAGTTAAAATAAAATTTAGGAATCCAAGTACATTTTTACTAAACATAAGCAGAATTTTGCTAAAATTTTTCTAAATCTAAGCAAATTTTTCCTAAAACCAAGTAATTTTTTACTAAATATAGGCAAAATTTTCATAAAAGTAAGTACATTTTTACTTTACACATACTTAGTTAATTTTCCAATTTTTAGGAAATTTTTACTGAAGCGTTTGGAAACCACTCATATTTTATTGCCAGGATCTTCGAGAAATATTTTGATACATTCGTCCGACTATCAGTAAACTCAAAGGAATATGTCAGTAAAAGAAAGCAGAAAGTCTACTGAAAGAGCAGATTTTCTGCTGTTAAAAAGAGACAGCAGATTTGTATCTGCTGAGACGGTAAAAAAACTGTTTGCTGTTTTTAGCAATATATGTGATACGCATATTGTCCCAAGCTAATATAAAGGAAAATTCGTGCTAAACTCGCTTATGAACGCTTATCTATTTTCATATTTTAATTAACAACAGCCAATTTTAGCAGACTGCACACTCTTTAGCAGTGTGAATGGTGATGTAAGATTGCAGAAAACTACTGTTATGTAAAAAAAACAGCTGTAATAGCAGAAAAGGGTATGCTGATAGGCAGCAGACAATCGCTTTTATTAACAGACTTGTTAATAAAATGATGGTTGAAATTACATACATATATATCGAGAGCTTATATTTATAAGTGGCTATGAACAAAAACATAACTTTCCAGGAGAGCGAAACAATGATTTTCTCCTAAATTTGAAGAGAAGTTATTAATCATTCTTCTACAGTTTAATCTAATTGCTTTCGAAATTTCCTATTATTCGCGGTTTCATGGTTCATAGCCACTTTTGTATGTTTAAATGTTGAAATAAGCACATAACCATTTATGACCAAATATATAAATAAAATTTATTATAAACTCGATGATGTTTTTCATGAAATCTTGGCAATGTTGTATAGAAAACGCATTTTCTGTGATATACACAGCGAATTTAAAGATTCCAGCTTCATCCGTCAGATTGGTCGCTTGTAACATATATGTAGCCAGTCGCGAAAATCTCTGCAATTGATGAAAAATCCATCTTTTCATACACAAATATTCCCCATGATGTCAGCAATCACATGCCAAAGAAATATTTCAGTATTCTCAATATAATAAAAAGTTACGCCGGTTTTTCTAAATATACTTTTCACAATTTTTGACTTTACAGCCACCATTTTTCCTATTTTAGCCTGATAACTGGGTAATCAAAACGCTATTAACGCGAAATGATGGAATTTGATAGTACGATATGCCCTAAATCTAGAAAAATGTTTTAAACAAAATCGTTGTAGCGAATTATAACCTTCGGTTTTATGCTGCTCCATTGTTGAACTATTTTATTTCTATTATTTTTATGTCCATAGCCACTTATGCAGTCACAAACTTACGTGCGAGGGGATAGCCAAATCAGAAAAAATAATAAAATTAAAAAAAAATGGCTTTAGAAAAAAATCTTTTCCAAATTTATATGACAGATGACATCCAAATCTGTTAATAGTTTGTCATCAGAAACTCATTTTCGAGAAAATGGTTCATAGCCATCATAAATATAAGCCCTCGATACATATTTTGAAGAAATATTACACAAAAAACGATCAAATTCCTCGGCACTTAACCCTTCAGTCCCGCATTTTTTCTATGATTGGATATGTTTTTTGACAAAGTATGGGTCTAAATAGGATGTCTAAAGAGTTTTGGGGTTTTTAATATATAGGACATGAGTAACAGGATGTTTACTCAAAATTTTTATACGCATATTCCGATTAAATAAAAAATATTTGGAAATGTTTCTTAATTTTTATAATATTAAATATGCATTCGAATAACAAATACAGTTTTTTTGTATTTGATGAAATGCAAGAAGAAACAACTAGAAATTTTAATTCCAAAAAACCAAATAATTGGTATTTTAGAGTTTCGTTTTCCTACGTAGATCCAAGCTACTGAATTTGTTGTTTCTCTTTTGAATAATGCTTGTTACATATGTACAAAAAATACTTACTTTGAAAAATATTTGACATATGTTATAAAAATAACAAATTTTTTAGTAAGTTAAAACTCATTTCTTACTGTTTCGCAACTTTAAAGTAGATTTTAAAATAGAGACCTGCACGAAGAAACGAATTTTTAGAGACGTGAACATCGTTTTTTTTTTGGGAAAAATTTGTTTGTTTGCAGTAAACATGTTTATGTAGTTTATGTATATCAAACAGTTTTCTACGTTTGTCGAAATGGATTTGTGTTATAATTGCAAACTCCCAAAACATTGGAAGTAACAGAAACCGTTGTTGTTGCATATGTGATGAAAATAGGACACATCGGTTCAGATTTAGATACAGCTCCATAAAAATGTGCAATTGCAAATGTTACATCTTAGCGCTCTACAAGCATTAAGCAAATTATTTGCTTTTATTAAGAATATTTTTGATTTCATTATGGTATCATAGTGATACTTATCTACACTTTTTTAAAATTACTAAACGATTTTGTTATTAAATTTTCAAACTTTTATTGCAGTACACAATTAAAAGTTCGTAAGATATAGCTCTAGAAGTGGTATCGATTAATAAAATGAAAATTTTCCGAACAATTTGGTGTCCATTAGCGAAATTAGCACTACACAATCTTGAAATTGGCACAATTCGTTTAGTTTGTTTGTATTTTTCATAACCTTTGTCCAAGATTTTTTATGTAATTTTCATGATTTTACTGCAAAATTACCATTTCAGACGAGTTATTTTAAAAAGACCTTAAACATTCTATATTTTATTGCTTCAGAAAGTCTAGAAGTTATTAAAAAGTATATGTTCGAAACCTCTCTGGGGGGGTTCGGGGGTTCGAAACCTCAAAGACTGATCCCAAAGGTCGTCAAGGAAAATAAGAAAAAAGAGGGAGAGAGAACAGAGACCTGTGGTACTCCTGCGGTCAATTATGATCGTCTGGTGAAAACCCATCTACAACAACATGTTTAGTGAAATATCTGAGGAAGCTCCATATAAACCGAGCGAAGTCACTACCAACAACAAAAGCGATTAACTTTGATATGTGTGCGCCGTGCCAGACTATATCAATGGCCTTGGCGATATCTAGAGCAACGAGCTTACTCTCACCAAACTGATGGATGGATCGACTGCAATGTTCCAACGGCCTCCGTGGATCGATTCCAACCGAAGTAATACTGTTGATGGTGATTAATCATACTCTTCATAACCTTGGAGAGCTGAGAGCAAATCGCAATCGGGAGGTAGTTCACAGAGTTAATTGCCTCACCTTTTTATGGATCGAAATTAATGCAGCAAAACCTATCTGAAAGTACACTATCTATCAATGATCATCAAATTCCCGTTGATAGATTCCTACCGTGCCAGACTATATCAATGGCCTTGGCGATATCTATAGCAACGACCTTAATCTCACCAAACTGATGGATGGATCGACTGCAATGTTCCAACGGCCTCCGTAGATCGATTCCAACCGAAGTAATACTGTCGATGGTGATTAATCATACTCTTCATAACCTTAGAGAGCTGAGAGCAAATCGCAATCAGGAGGTAGTTCACCGAGTTAATTGCCTACCTTTTTATGGATCGAAATCAATGAAGCAAAACCTATCTGATTCTGAAAGTACACTGTCTATCAATGAGAAAGTGTCTTAATACTTCACAAGATGGCGATTAACCATACTCTCCATAACCTGAGAGAGCGCAGAGCTAATAGCAAAACTTTATCAAAGGCCTTGGAGATAAATATATAGAGCAACGACTGTATTTTCACCAAACTGGTGGATGGATCGACCACATTGTTCTGACATGAACGTCAACGATTTGCCTCACCATTTTAGGGATTGACTGAACATTCGCAATAGTCAAATGTGGAAATGCAATCGAAATCTATAAAGTAAAATCTAAGTGATTGCCAGAACATGCTCCAAATTTGCATTTTAGGTGGAAGAGAGAGACCAGCCAAACATATTTCAAAAATATTTCCAAATTCCACACGGTGAGTTGGGATTTACATTGTGAAACTACTTCTTTGACTTTCTTCCCTGGACAATTTTCTAATATTCCAGACTATTGACTTGATACTGCACGACTTGTTGCAACGGAATCATGTATAATTGATCCTCAGGAATGGAGTTATTACAATGAAGCTAGGAAGGCCGAATGAATATGTTAATTTTAAAGCATAATGGAACTATAAGATTTTCGTTATGTGAATTACATTACTCTTCATAATGCAAAGACCGGGACCTGTGAACGCAAACTAACATCCTTACAATATTATTATACTACTCGTCGTCGTCATATAGGGCTTATAATGAAGTACTTGCCGAGTCAAAAACAGGAAAAAAGGATGAGTATTTTGTGGAGACCCCACTAGTACACAAACTAGTGGCTATATACATTCGCATGTGTGCGTGCCTCAGTGTGTTGCACCATTTGACCTCGTTTTCTAAAGGAATGAATATGTTTTAAAAATGTCTACGTCTGTGTGTGTTTGTGTGCGGCAAGTGAAGTTAAGCATGTTCATGTAATCGATGGCACATCAATACATGAATAAGTGGCTGACAATTTAATTCCTAAACCTAGAGAAACGCATTGTTTGGGCTTTTGGGGTTTTACTGCCTCCCGTCGCCCTCTCCAACCAACCTTCACATCCACTTCCTTTCAGGGGGAAGCATATAATCGACTGAATAATTTATTATTTACCATATGTTAAAACACATCGATTATACACTCGTACAGACGAGATTAAAATCGTGGCTAGGCAAGAAAATGAAAGTTTTAATGCAACAAAAAAGATGTAACAGAGAAACTATTCGGTATGAATGGAGTAGTGAGAAGGGGGAACAGGAGTCTTGCTGATGGGAACTGGTTATGGTTGGCAGACTACTAAGGCAGAGGAGAAGTGTAAAGTAGGTAGGTCGTATGGCTTTAACAATTGCTTTTATATCTGTGTCATTTTTAATTGAATCTGTGAGAAATTTTGTCGATATCTGGCTCAGCAGATAATTACACTTCATTAGGTTTTCTAGGTTCCTCTTTGCGACGCTATGAAGTTGTAAAATATTTCTTTCATTAGATAACGAGCCAGACAGGCAGGCAATTGTTTTCGTTACATAACTTAAAGTACAGTATAGTTTCTGAAACTATAGACAGTATCATCTCAGAGAATTATTATGGTGTAGGCTAAATTGAAAATGCAACTAATTAAATTTAAAATCTGTGTAAAACCAGTGGATGATATGTAATAACGATTTCTTAGATTTTTTTTTGTAATAACAACATGACCCACACATATGTAGTCACATATCGAAGAAAGATTTGTTCTCTGGATTAAGGCATGATTGACCACACACAAAATAAATATTTTTTGTGCAAATAGCCTTCGGTTAGACTTATGGATTTTGTCCAGATTTGCGTTGTCACTAAACCATTTGGTTTCACACTGAATTAATTCAATGATGGTCATTCAAATTAAAATCATTGGAAAACGTTGTTTGTCCAGACCACAGCAGGAGGGGTTTCTTGGATAAAAGTGAAACTTTGAAGAACTTGTTTTTTGATTGCATGCGTAACAACGAGGTGCAACTGCAAGTTATCAAGTAAGGCCAAGGTGTTTTACTTCTTTTTAATAATGATTGAACCACACACAGACTATTGAAGAGCACCGTGGTTGACGATTCTGAGCAGTCTTGTCAAGAGTAGTAACACAATGTGTTTACTTTCGATTGCAAAAATTATATATTTTGGTATATATTTGCTACTAAAAATTGAGTGAATCGATAAATCCTTCAGAAATTACCGTCAATGGTAAATATCATTACTGTGTAGAATTTTTAAAATATAAAATTATTTTAGTTTTTTCGTTTTTATTTTTTTTTTGGTCTGTAATCAATATTTGATTTGAACTCGGATATTGTCCTGGCTCAAGACCATTTTGCTTCTATATTTAATAGAATGCAAATTTATTTACAATACATGTCATGGTGACATTTATTACTTGGCTGCAGACTACCACGATCATGGTTTCGAACATGTCAAAAGTCTTTTCAAGTGGCTTCGCAGCGACTTTTCAACATCAAACCCGGCCTCTATAAGGAGATAATTCACACAAACGAACGAGAATCACAACTCACTTGCCGAATTTGCGTTTAAAAAATCGCATCTTCCAAGCATCTCATTGAGTTGCATATGTAAGTATGAGTATATGCAGGTATAGTTACCCAGCAATACTTCTGCCGTGCCAACGCTCATTTGTTTTAGTTTTTTCGTTTGTATTTTTTTAATTATTATCTTCTATAGCATTCGATTCGTTTGTGGTCCCACAAGAAAACAAACGCATTTTCGCGCGTCAATATATTTTAACTGTGTCAGAAGTTATGGAATTTAGAAAATTGTGACTGTAACCAAACCACTGCTTTTCGGCGCAGTATACTTCACTATGTATAAGATTTATGATCAGCAAAAAGAGTATTTATTTTTGCAGAGAATCCCACATACATAGTGGACTGGGACGTAAACCAAGTTTGTGTTTTCACCACCCAGGAATACAATTTTTATTGTTCAATAATGATTCTTAATATTAATTTTTCATAGAAAGTACAAAACATAGCGAAAGTAATTACAGCCTCTCCATCGGGATTCGGATATTAAAACAATATGTTTTTATGTTTACTCCTGAATGAATTGGAAATATAGTACTGTGTGCAGTTTTGCTATATTCAATTCCATATGTCTGCAAAAGCAAGTATTGTGGGCATACAATTTGGGTTTATAATAAAGAAATCTTCGTTTGGGAACCAAAAATCACTCAATTAATCCTATCACTCACGGTGTCAAATTCGTGCAGGCAAAAGTTAATCTACAATAACGAGAAATCCATCGATCTTTAGAAATATGTATTTCATTCTTTAATGACTTTTGAAAGAAAAAAAATCAAAAAGGTTATTTTTTTTATTATTTACTACAACCAAACTGTATTTGCCACAAACACATTTTGGACGCATAATACAAATAGAAAACCACACTTTCTAACAAAACAAATTTGAGTGAAAACGTTCTTAAAAAGTATGAAAACAGGTCGACGAAGACGAAGAAATAAATTATTTTTTTTATTTCCAAAATCTGTAAAATAAAAAAATATATTTTTCTGCACCATCTGCGTAAAAGTATTTCAAAAATAAATATTAAAATTAAATATTTCACTTTTCTTTTAAATCGACTCGAATCGAATCGTAGTCAACCTAAATTCTAAAATATGCCCGATTCATAAATCATCCTTTGAAACAAAAAAATAAAACAATTGGTGAACGCGTTATTGCGTGTCATTTGGTCACTGAGTTCGTACGATTCAACGGCTCTGGTCAACACTATGCAACACACATTTTTCTATATGTAAAATATCTATGGATAGACGCAAAAGATTTTATGATTTTTTTAATTTTTGTTTGAATAGCAATGAAAAATGTCGATATAAATTATTATTATCGGTTTTTTGTGCCAGCAAGATTTTGTCAAAAAAATCCATAGGATACCTTTAATCGAACATATAAGCGGGTGTGATCGGACCTATATTTCCAAAATGATAGTACAAATATTGAAGGTACCTTCCATAAATAATGCTACGCTGATTTTGTGAATCAGTGTGCACGCAAACAACACAACAAAATAAATTTGTAGGTCTCGGATTCAAAAATTTTATTTTTTGTCGTTTAGTGTAATGCGAAGTGGGCGCTAAGATAGTGTGATTTAACGATTTAATATTCGAATTTCACAAGGTTTATGGCAACATATCGGTTCGAGTCTTCTCAACTAAAGTTCATAAAAATAATGTCAACCTCTGGAGCGACACATTACGAATGCTAAAGTTAACAGAAGTCAGCAAGAGCCTTAAATATAAATACAGGTAGCTATGGGAGCTACCAATACACAAACATACCATAAACGTTCACATCGTTGCAGCAACGTGTCGGATTGTTGAGGGAACGTAATATTTCGTTGCTAAACGAAATGGCCATAACGAATGTGATTCGTTGATGCAACTAACGACTTTTCTTTCAGTGTATGGAAGTTTTTCTTTAATACAGGATAATAAGCTGCAATAACAGAAAACTAAATACAAATTAAAATTTCACTCAAAAAAAAACAAATCTTTTTTAAAATTGTCGACAAAAAATTGAAAACAAATTTAAAAAAAAATAATTTTGTGTTAAAAATTTTGGGCTTAGCCTGGATAATTATTCAGTGGTTATGGTTATCAAGGTCAAGTCCAAAAAAATCAATACAAAATAATTTTTTTGAAAATATGTTTTGATACAAATATTTATATTGTAGTTGACGACGATGTAAAAAATTTAAATTTTGAGCAAAAAATTAAATTTTTATTAACGTTTTTGTTATCCCGACTTAAAGAAAACCCGCCCTATTATTCACTCTATGCACTCCATTCGGCTGCTGTCGCTCACGGTTTTACATATTTTTTGATTTGTTGTGTTGTTTTTAAATTTTTGTATTCGACCTTTAGTATTTGACTGTCATCTGTTGTCAAAGAACTGTTTTGGTTTTCTTTTCCCAATTAGAAGTTTGTAACTCTGAGCGATATTTTCGAGATCTGTTTTCGCATTCATTCGTTGTGTTGTGTTGGTCTGTTGAATGCGTAGCATCTCAAGCGTCATGCGTTTGTGGTAGTTACTCTCGCATTGGAGTATACTCACTATCACTAGATCAGTCATATGGTTCTCCCTTGCACAGTGGGTTGTGAGTGCCGTTTTTTGGGTCGTTTTGTTGTGTTTAATTTGATGTCTGATTTGTGTCCAGATAAACGTGTTTTTAGTTTATTTTTTGTTGTGCCAACATAAACCTGAATGCATGTTTCGGTTTCGTTACCGTTTCACTTAATTTGTTATATATTAAGTTTTGATTTTTCCATTTGTCGGTCTTTGATTTTAAATATGTAAATAATTTTTGAAAGAAAACAAAAACAATTCTTTGACAACAGATGACGAGGAAGGAACAGACTCGAGCTTGAATACTGAACTATCAAATTATACAGTTTTTTTGATGTGTTTTTGAAAATATTAAGGCAATAATTTTTGGAATGCCCACACACACTTCGTGACAGTAAGTGGATCATTGGTATTTGTAGCAATGAAGGACTATTTTCCTTTTAGTTTTCACAATTACTCGTTTAGTATGTCTACTTTAGGTTCTGACCACATATTCTGTTTGTTAGACTAATAGTTAGACTAATAATTTCTAACAAAATCTTAAAATGTGTGTATTTTTATGTAAAACTAGAAAATTAAACAAAACAATGACCTTTATTACACCTGAAGACATTTCTCTAAGCGGAAATATTTTGAAAAGGAAATTACAGTAAAAAATTCAAGTATTTTAAATAAGAAATTGACTTTAGGTCATTGTACATCGTTTAGGAGAGAACATTTCATTTAATTACAATTGAATGAAACCTTGCCAACCGGTTCTAATTGTATCACCTAATAAAGCAATGAATCAATCGCACATTAAATTTCTCTGATACAATTGTGATAACAAAGAAACATTTAATTACGCATTGTTCTCCAGCGCATCGCATCGCACACCTGATGTACAGCTTCAGAGAATATCTGTCCGGGTTTTTATCTTTTATTGTCATTTCCGATGAAATTTAAATTTCAATAATAAAATTCTATTGATTTTTTTCTTTCATTTCGCCATTTCATTCCGGCACCAAATGTGTGCCGTTCTTTCGATGGTGTAAAAAGTGTCATCGTCACATTCTCCTCTGAGAGCGAGAGAGCACCAGAGGGAACAGCAGCAGCAAAAAAAGATGAAAATGTATTTGACTCTATTATGCAAATTTTTGTAAATTAACTGTCAATCAAAACAAATACATACATACATACACATGCATATATCGACATACATGTATGTATGTATGTGGCAATCAGAATGCGGAAAGCGTAAACGAGAGGGGTTTGGGAAAATATGTAAAATTCACAGCGATACTGGAATACGCGGAAGAAACTCAAATACACGCATATACAGATATCTATACGTACTACACCATTTCATAGAGAAAAAGAGGTTTAGTTTTTGAATTTGAATTTTATTAAACATTTTCAGTTCTTTTGAATGGTATTAACACCGTACGACAATTTAAAAAAAGTCGTTACAGTTAAACCGGATGATATGCTTCTAAAACCATAAACCAAATACAGTTAATTGGCGTTTTCAGATTTTCATTTTAAAGGATAACATTTTTCAAATATATTTTTTTTAATTTTTATTTTCACCCTAAGATATCGATAAACGTATCAAGTTAAAGAGGAGAATGTCATTTAAAAATACTTTAAATTTTATGTTTCTATTTATATAAGATTAGCTTTAACAGTTTCCCACTTAGTTTATTGATATTTTATTTTTTGAGAGAGAAGACTTTCCCAAACATAAAATACATTTTCCATATAAATTTCTCAGTATCATTCTTTCTTGCGAATTTGCACATTTTCTCTTGGAAATGGTGTCTCCGCCCACGGAGTGTGTGACACATGTACGGGGAGACACTGACGGTTAAAACGCATTTTAAAAATTGACAAATGGCACCACTCAATGCCGGCAAATGACACTCTGCTCGGCGCTTCCTTTTGTAGCAAAACCTGCCTGGCTGCTTGGCTCTTCGTCGCCTTTAAAGGCGGAATGTTGTTAAAATGCGAGCATTGGCATTGATGGTGACAGTGGCAATGGCAACAAAGAAACACGTTAATGCCCATAACAATGCGTCGAATGGGATGGATGCCAACGCGAAAGTGGCAATAATAAAATTTAAAATAAACACGCGTTCCCCGGCCGTAATAAAGTAATCACACGCTCAACTTAAACAAAAAGGTACAACGTACTCACACACACACACGCACTAGCACCACGTACACTCTCAAATAGAGACACCTACAACCAGTTCAATATTCGACAGAGCACTCAACTGTAAGAATGGATGGTGGAATGAATGGAAGGACGGACAGACGGACGGAAGCTGACAGTCACAAATGAAGACACTCGCGAATGGTTTGACGTCTGCCTGCGTGAATATTTATGTGTAGGAATGACTGTTAAAAAGTCTACTCATAGCTCAGAAAGAGATCCTTTCAAAAAAAGAGAAGAGGACTAGCGAAACATGTATACATTTGTACGCACACAACTACATGTGTATAGGCGACAACAAAGAAATAATTTCATTTTCCTGTCATTGACTGTAATTGCCAGGGCAGGCGGAATATATGTATGGATGTATGCAATACAATACCGATCCGGTACGTATCCTGGATATTTGTTGTGGGGAGGTAACTATTTTTTCCATCAGAATACAGAGACTCATGTACCCTTAGTACAGTCTCTGAGTGCGTCTCTGATATTAGGCGTTGGTTTTTGACTAGACTGAATTTTCAAATTCCTTGTATGGAATCATTTGACATTTCAAGGTAACATAAAGGTAGCAAATAGGATGGAATTGAGGCCACATTCTTTAATTTATCTAAACGCAGGGTATGTAAACAGAACAATGGAATTTAATGTTTATTTCTTTAACTTATCTAAAGCTTGAAACTCCTTGATGATATGTAAAACTCGTCCACAAACTCTGAAGTTGATTACCAACAATATAGGTATGACCTATATTACATGTATTCTTTTTTTACCCCCAGCTCACAGTGGAATATTTTTATACAAGCTGCGGCAAAAATTAGAAGGAATAGAGCTAGGACCTTGAAATTTCGCACACATACCTCAATTATCCTCAAATTAGATGAAAAACAATAATTGTTTAAATATCGCTCACAACCACGTCTACCTCCCTTATAAGTTAAAATAAAAAAAGTTATAAATTTCTTATTTATTATATATTTTAATACAAATCATTAACAGTCATTTCATTTGAGTACACAATTAAATAAAAATTGTCAGTGCCACGCCCAAAGCCCAAATAAAATTTTAGTTTTTTACAATTTTTTTATATTTTTGATAAAAATTATTTTAATTTTTGATTTGAACTGGGATATTGTCCTGGCTCAAGACCATTTTGCTTCTATATTTAATATTTGTAAATAAATTTGCATTCTATTAAATATAGAAGCAAAATGGTCTTGAGCCAGGACAATATCCCAGTTCAAATCAAATATTGATTACAGACCAAAAAAAATGCAAACGAAAAAACTAAAACAATTATTTTAATTTTTAATCGATGACAAACGCTATTATAACTTTATATATAACTTAAGATTAACATCGGCCCAATATGTTCAATTATGCTCATGCGCTCGATAAAACCTTACCTCCCTAAAGTATGCTTTAAATAAATTTTCCAAAATACATTACCAGAGAACAACGAAGAAAGTATTGCTTCATTTTTGACTTAGAAGGTTTTACCATTTCAGTAATTAAATCAATGTTGGCAGCTATAAGCAGAATATTCTTTTTTAAACGAATAAATAAGACAATAGTTTAACAATATTTGTGAATACCGAGGCATCGGTCGGCCTCGCGAATTTAGTTTTATACTGTAGAAAATTAACAATACTAAAGAAATTCAACCTTCAAGTAAACCACTTTCTGAAAAGAAAGGCAAAAACGTAATTACATAATTTTTAAAATGCAAAAGAACACCTCAAGAGCTCCTATTTCCTACGAACTGAACGAAATTGCAATGCGATACATGGTTCCCGAGATACATCCTAATAAAGTAGCCTCTATTATGATGACATTTTCAACTATTTTAGCATTTATGAACTTTAAATGCATCCACAGCTTAATTTAGCCTCGATATTGGCAATATATTTTAGAATATGCTTAATAGGAATGTTCTTTACAAAATTCAGTGATCTGGGCGCATGGACTTTGGGCGTTTTGAAAGTTTACATAGGTCATTTTAGAGAGGAGCAATATTACCCCCAATTTTTCAAATTCTAATGATAAATCGAATAGGAAACCTCGTGATCCTGACATTTTAAGTATGCAAGTGTGTACTTAAAACACTACGTGGAACATTTTAACCCTCCAGCTCCACAATCCGGAGGTCTTTTTGGTACTTTTTCTACAAAAGGGTTAAAATCACCCCTAAAACAGGAGTTGAACGAGTGAAAATGTTCTACAAAATTATTTGTCATAAAATTCTACTACAAATCTCTGAATATATCAAACTCTAAGTTGAGTTTTGAGTCATAAATGCGTCAAAATATAAATTAAAATTTAGGGCTAATTCCGTACTTTTTCCGTATTGGTGCTAAAATGTCACACAAAACTAAATTTTAGGGGGGTGGTGTGAATGAAAAAAATATTCTACGTCAGATTTCACTATAAGTCACCGAACAAAAGAAAGTTGTATATATAATGCATATAAATCAAATCAGTACCAAATTTAAACAGGAAATTATTTACAACATTTTTCATTTAGCTCTTGGTTGATTTTCAAAAAAAAAAAAAAAAAAAAAACAAAAATACTATTATCGTTGCATAAAAGAAATTACAATTATGTTTCTTTAATTTTTTATTGTTTTTAATCTGTTTTTTACTGAAATTCTAATTAATTTCTCAAAAAATCGCCAAAAAAGCCAATATTTCACCACTTTTAAACTCACGCGGTCAATAAAAAAGACACCTAAGAACACTACTTTAAAGTTTTAAAAAATAATTAATTTGATCATTTCGAAAATCAAAATAAAATAAATAAAATTATAAAAACTAAAAAATGTAACGCGGCTATTCCACATCAATATTTTAAAATTAATTGAAATTGACTTCAATGCTAGGTATAGTGCGTTAAAAATGGCCAAGTACTTCAGTAGTTACAGGCGATTGAATGAACATACCTTTCTGAGAAAAAAATATTTTTCACAGTTAAGTTGATCATAACTCGAGAAAAAAAAATATTTTTTTTTTCAAAAATACGTATTCAACATTTTTATGAAAATAATACATACACAAATGTCTTTTATTTTATTTTACTGTTGAAAAACGAAACTCTATGTCCATAAATAGTAAGCTTGCCCAGGAAATAACCAATCATAATTTTCAAAACAAATCGGCATTTTCGGCAAAACTGAAATTTCAATATGCAACGCTCATAGTATTTCACAAATCAGAAAATTTTGCTTATTTATATCGGTAAAGTATATCAGCTGATTCTTCAATTGTTTTTGTTGCAGCCCTTAAAGTGAAATTTGACATAAAATATTTTTTCCATTCCCACTATCCCTCAATAATTCAAGGACAGTTTAGCAGCAATTCGGAAAAAGTACAAAATTAACCCTAAAATTAATTTTTAGTTTTTACTTATTTCTGACTTTTAAGTTGATTTTTGAGTTTATTGAAGAAGTTTATTGTAAATATTTTAGTAGAACATTTAGTCCCGCGAAAACTCTGTTTTAGGGTTTTTTTACCCATTTGCAGAAAATGGACAAACGACCCTTATATAACGACCCTATAACTAGAGAGTTGAAATATTCCACAAAAATGTCCATTGTAATGGTTTAAGTAATATTGCTGAAAACATCCTATACTTAAAATGTAAGGATCACAAGATTTCCAATGCCAATTCATCATAATAATCAGCAAAAACAGGAATATTGACCACATCTAAAATGACCTCCATACATAAGCTTTTTAAACGTATCTTATTTTGTATTCCCTATATAAGAGAACCTTGTTTTTTATGCTCCACAGTGTAAACATTCAACCCACATCTTACACTCCTTTTATGGTGATGTGTCCTTTTTCCCTATTCCTTCCAAAAGTATAAGGAAATAAACAAAACAACCACATGTCTCACGGTCATGATGACACTCTTAACACCTGTTCAAAAAGAAAACACTTCCACAAGACATTTCGCCACTCTACTTACCTCTTCTGGCAGCCATCTTTTAACTCGTTCTTTTGTTGGTGATTTGACACCATCTTCTTTCCCACCCTTATGACTTCTCAACTCTTCATCATCGGACTTTCTTCGCTTCAACTCATCCATTAACATGCTGCGCCTCAGTCTCTCACTGGCACAGTGTTCGGCCGATGAGGATTTGGTCGGCTCCTCCACATCACTCAATTTATAGATGATACTGTGCACACCCGTCTCTTTGAGATCCGCCGAATACCGATGCGAAGGTTCAATGTAATAGTGTTCTGTGGGTGTTTCGATGGTGCCATCGATAAGGTTGTCATTGGTGAGTATGGCATGTATGTGAGAATTTTCATCATCTGCAAAGGGGGAAAAGGAAACGTTTAAAGGTTAAATAAAAAAATCCAGACAAGGTAAATTGAAAATCAAATAAATACAAAAATCAACATTTTTATATATATAATTGACAGCTAAAACAGTTATAATTGGTGGGCTTAATTTTTAGTCGCAAGTTAGATTAGAATGAAGTCACTTGAGAAGGGATTCCTTTTATATATTTAAAAAACAGCGATAAATGGAGAAAATTCATTCGAAGGTCATTAACACCAAAAAATCAGAAGATATGTTAGTTTAGAATATGGGCCGAATATCTAATAAATATAAATATAATATATAAATATAAATAAATATATAAAAAAAATCGGGATAATTTGAAAATATAAAAACCATTCTTGCCACTTATATATAATATCAACGATTTTCATTAAGCTTGAAACTTTATCCTAAAAGTATGGATTTCGAAAATCCATTATCATTCGCATTCACAGTGGAATGTACATACGTAACTTTAAGTTTCTAAAGAGTGATTTTTTTGAGGTTAGGATTTTCATGCATTAGTATTTGACAGATCACGTGGGATTTCAGACATGGTGTCAAAGAGAATGATGCTCAGTATGCTTTGACATTTCATCATGAATCGTCTTACAAACGAACAACGCTTGCAAATTATTGAATTTTATTATCAAAATGCGTGCTCTGTTAAGAAAGTTCATTGCGCGCTTTCATTTTATGGTCAGTTTAATCGACCCACTGAAGCGGCTATTCGGGCTATTGTGACTAAATTTCGCACCAAATTTACATTGTTGGACATTAAACCACCAACACGCTTACGTAGAGTGCGAACTGAAGAAAATATCGCAGCTGTATCGGCCAGTGTTAATGATGACCACCAATTTTCGATTCGTCGCCGTTCGCACCAATTGGGTCTCTGTTACTCAAAAACGTGGAAATGCCAAAATTGGACTAAGCGGATGGACCACCTAAGACGCAGCCGCGGTCAACATTTAAATGAAATTATCTTCAAAAAGTAAATGTCATGGACCAATCTAACGTTTCAAATAAAGAACCGATGAGATTTTGCAAATTTTATGCGTTTTTTTTTAAAAAAAAGTTATCAAGCTCTTAAAAAATCACCCTTTAGTAACATATGTTTGCACGCCCACATAGTAAGAGAGATATATCAAACGAATTTCATGATTGGTACTATTTTGATCCCCCTTCGGCCTGGTTCCAATTTTATCCCTTTTCTTCAAGTTGACCCTACAAGAAAAATCGCTTTATTTTTCGGATCTACGTAGTGAGAGTAAAGTATTAATTACTCTAGCTGCAGTGGTTTGTTTGGTACCACTTTTAACCCATTTTCACATGTCCCCTCTTAAAAGTAGCTATTAAACTAGTACTATTTTTATCCCTTTTAGTCCAATTTCATCCCCTAAAAGTATGGATTACGCTATAAAAGGATTGGGCTCACCAAATATTAAGGGCAGAAATCCTCAAAAAATGTGGGTATTTCATGTCCTTTCTAGGGGAAAAATTTCTCACTGGACTGATTTCGTCCTGTCTGAGTCTTAAAAAATTATTTTTTGAATACATTGAGGCATACTGATTCGTAAAATCAATAAATAACACACTTTTAAAATTAGATAGGGCTTCATTTTTTATTTTATAGTATAGAATTTCAAAAAAAATACCAAGCTTTAGCTTAAATCGATTTAGTCATACCTGATGACGACATGTATTTCTACAAGAAGGGTCATAATTTCTACATTTATCCATAGAATATTTTTAAATAGTCCTTATTTTCTTCCTTAATATTCTGTTATCTAATTTGAAAAATAATTTTTTCTTTTATTTAATGAAAATTTTTAAAAACGCATGAGTTTTTTAAAGAATTATTTCGCGCCTACAAAGACTTGACTTTATCCATAGATTTTATTATATAGAATATTTGATATCAAAAATTTCTTGTTACTATATTAGCTATTAAAAAAGAAACTAGATATTTTTCCCATTTTTTATTTACATGATTGCCATCTTTTTATATCTTGCCATCAAATAATATGTTTTCGCAAAAAAACTCAATTTTTTGGAGACTATTCCCAAATCTATATCGATTTCCAAAATGAAATCACATGTATTAAAGACACCTTCGGCGAAACTTGGAAATTTAGATTTTTTATGAAGAATATTTGTTATTAAAAAATTGTTATTAGTATATAAACTAATAAAAAATAAAACAACATATTTTTTTTAATTTTTTAATTTTTTTCTTGTCGCCAAAAAAATAGTTTTTTAATCTCAATTTTTTTGGAGATTATTCCTAAATCAGTATTTATATGTGAAAGTGAAATTCATTTTTCAATGAACATGTAAACGTTTGTTATGGAACATAAATGAAATTATAAAAATTAAAAATGCCTTCAGCGAAATTTGGAATTTTAAATTTTCTTTATGTAGAATATTTGTTATTAAAAATTGTTGTTGGAATATTAGCTAATAAAAAATAAAACAAAATATTTGTTTCCCATTATTATGATGTTTTCCTGTAACTGCAATATTGAGGACATATATATATTAGAGTGGCTTCAAAATAAAAGTAGTGGATGTTCCCGACTAAAATGAAAGATTGGTTTGTTTTATGTGTTCTCCCAAAATATGGACGTGTTCACAATAACGGTAAGAATGGTATTTAGAAAAAACCTGCTAGAAATTAAAATCTGGTCCGAGGCTTATCAAACCATATTGAAGACTTGCATTTTAATCAAGAATAGAGGGTAGAATTTTAACATTTTTGTGCAATTTTTGATGCATTTTTTATAAAAACCGCAATAACTTCCATATTTTTAGTTCGATTTGTGTTTTTGTTGGATCGTTGAAGAGGTATTGATGACCAATTCCAATTTTTAGATCTTCCGAACCCATTAAGGGCAATTTTTTCTTACTGTTGGTTCTCAGTGGGTTAAATGTGATGTAAAAACTGAAATATGGGGTTATTTGCATTGTAAACACATTCTAGTCTTACAAAAAGCTAATTTTTGAAAATTAACATCTGCAATTTGGTCTTTCAATGCATAAATTGGGAAGAAAACTTCACATAAGATGATACAATAGGGTCCGCAAAATAATTTTTTTTATATGCTATAAAAAAATTACTGAATATTTTCTTAAATTTCTTTTTTTATTTGAAATTACAATCCTTCCGGTTGTTAATGGAAAATAATTTCATTCAAATGGCTGCCTCGGGCATCCCACAAATAATAGTCCAACGGTTGAATAGTTGAACAAACACGTTAGATGGCGGACCCTTACATAGCTCCCATACCAATGTCTCCTATGATTTACTTTTTCCGCTCTAGAAACCACATATTGGCGTTAGATAGCGGACCCTATCTGTCCTTTATACTGGGTCATATGCAAGTTTTTAATATGGTTTGATAAGGCTCTGGTCGGATTTTAATTTCTAGCGGTTCAAGAAAAACCTGATTTATTGAGGTTATTTGATTATTTTGGTTACGAATGGACAATGATAAAAGCGAAATATTTTGCGAGAACACATAAAACAAACCAATCTTTCATTTTTGTCGGGACCATCAACAAAATTTTTTCCTTCCACACAAAAGAAGCCACTCTAATATATATATATATATATATATATATATCTGGGGTATTTTTATATATTGCATAATATATTAGCAATCGCTTTAGCGCCTTAGCTCTTGCTCTAAGTATGTGTAATTTCAAAAGTTAATTTCATACAAAATCGATTTGGAACCACTGTGTGGTGCAAATTATTTCATGAAAGTATAATGCATACACTTAATACATTTCGTGGCAAAATTGTTTTATTTATTTGGTCAACAGCACAAACTTGTTCTTAATGAAATTAAACGAAATTAATTTTGTAGCAGTGATGGAGATCCTAAATATGTAAAAAAATAATAGCCTATGAGATGATAGACTATTGTTATATTGAGGGGACGATATCATTTATAGAATCTCCGGTGTAAATTTCTACAACGTTGTCAACGATAGTTCAAAATTATCAAACCTCTGTACAAATATAATTCTTATTTGGCAACCCTATTATTTTATAAATAAATAGAGTGCAAGATGATTTTTAGATACCATCAAGATTTCTTCTATTGTTGGGAACGATTTCAAATCAATACATACGTAAATAGGAACAACTTGGTCCCTTGATCTTCCACTTATTCTAAATGATTGAACTATATTTCCTGTTATCTTATAAAAAAATTTCATACAACCAATATCCTATCCAACTCGTTTACATTTAAAACAAAATCTGTCAAAATCTTAATCTTAACCCTTTGGCATTCAAACACAAAAATTAAATAATTGAATCTGCACGAGCTCCAAGACTTATGGCAGCTGTCAACAGCAGATTACAGCTGCATAAATAAAGGACGGACTCGAGATGACGGTAAGGAAATCAGCTCTTAAATGAAATAACTTCCATAACCCCGGCTTACTGGCAGCCATGGATCAGTGTACAAGTTGTGCTGGTTCGTAGTTACTTCATAAAAAGTGGGATATTCTCTCGAACAAACATTTTTAGACAACTTTAGTGTTTGTCTAAGGGAAAAAGTTCCACTAACTTGGGGCGGACTAGAACAACAACAGCAACAAAAAGAAACTTTGGGCCCTCTCCGACAAAGTGTGCGGTAAAACAAAATAAATTGTCAATGACATAAAACTAAACCCGAAACAAGAAAAACAAAAAAGAAAGCACCACAGCAAAAATTCCATAAAATAATTCTTAGGAAATCTTTTAAAAAGTACAACAAGAAAAACCCAAAAAAGAAAAAGTAACCTCCCTGCAACCAAAATCTATTCACTAGAGAAACCTCCAGCCGCCACCCTCCCTCACAGGGCAGAACATGAGCGAAAAGTATTGCAGCTGGAAAGGACAAAATTGTGGGTAAAAAGTACACAACGACAACAAAAAACTTTATGCATTAAATCAATTTGCCAACAACAATAACCAGCAGAAGAAGGAAGAGAAGAAGGAGGGCGACGACTAGACAAAAAAAACCTCATTGTTTTCCTTGTGATTTTTCTTTCTGGTATGCGAAGGAAAAACAATTTCGTTTTTTCCTGTCCATTCTTGCCATTCCAATTCTTTTCGTTCTCTCTTTCAAATGAAAGGACACACTCACACAGTCGTATATCAAAGCAGGACTAGGTTACAGTGGGTTCAAAGGAAATATTGCGCCGAGAAATTGCTCCGCCATCAGGAGGGAGTTGTTGTGCTATGAGGTGAGTGGGGTGGTGGTGAATACATGCATAGTATATTAGGCGTGTTTGATTGGCAATTCACTTATCAGTCCAGTAATTGGTTTCAGTTCGATAACTCTGCTGTTAGTGTTGACAAAAATTTCAGAAATGCTTTTATGTTCAAACCGATTATTGCATCACAAAACAATTTAAAATGTTTGCAAAAATCAATTTAGCTTTGCGGTGATGATAGCATAAAAGGGATTTGAAAGGACAAAAGTGGAATCTTTGGTCATTTGGTTGGTTGATTTCAACTGGTGACTAGTTTAGATAGTAGGAAGGACACTTGATGGATGTTTAGTCCATACACAAAAGTTGAGCTGGGTACCTATAATTTTGAAATTTAGTGACAATTGGAAGATAATTGATGAATTATGACTGAAATTTGCACAAGCGTCATAGCACGACCCTCAATATGTTTCGAATTGTCTTCGTAAAAACCAAATATTTGTGCAGATTTTTGAAATGTGGTAACCGAATTTATGAAAATGAATCGTTATTGGACAAACCAACCCGTGTACGTTCTCGTCCAGTGCGTTCAATCGAAAACATTGCTGCTGAGAATTTCCAAGAACATTCATCAACATCAAATCGTCATCGTTGTCAGGAACTGAATATATCTCACACTTCTTTGAGAAGAATTTTGCATAAAGACCTCCGAATGAGGCTTACAAAGTTCAATTGGTCCAACAACTCAAGTCTCATGAAACGCATCGGATGGTCATGAGACTTGTTTGGCAGGAGATGAAGAATTTTACCGGGAAAGTCGTGTTTTCAGTTGAAGCTCATTTTCATTTCGGTGGCTATGTAAATAAACCAAATTGCCGCACATGGGGCTCAGAGAACCCACATGTGACTATTGCGATGCTAATGTATCCTCAACGAGTGCCATGCGCAACGAATATTTTTTCCAAAAATTCAAGACAATGACATGGACGGCATTTGGTATCAACAAGACTGGGCCACATGTCACACAGCCAACCATATTTCACGCACTGTTTTTGAAAATCGAATAATCAGCGGATATTGTGATGTCAATTGGCCGCATCGGAGTTGTGATTTGATCCCTTTGGATTATTTTCTGTGGGGTGCCATTAAGGATAAATTTACGCAAACCATTCAGAGACAATTGAAGCATTGCGGTACGAAATCGAAGTAGCCATTGAAGAGATTCGAGTCGGAATAATCGAAAATATACTGAAAAATTGGGTTGATCGGGTGAGGTACTGCCGAACCAGTCGTGGTAGTCATATGAATGATATTGTGTTCCATTATTAAATGACAAGGTTCAACCTTTCCACTAAAACTAGAAATTTGAAAAAATGATCAGTACTTTTTTATAGCCGATTCTAATTTAAAATTTTAAATGGCCCACCCTGTAAGGGTCTCGTTTCGCTAGAATTGTGCAATTTTTCATAAAAATAATTTATTTATGATTGTCTCCTCTAGACTTCTAGACTTTATAAAAACAAAACACATTTGGTTTTATAATATTTATTTATTTGGACAGGGACTGCCATCTGTTTCAGTACAAGGTGAGTTAACAACTAAAGAAACCCAAGAATGGCAATGATGGCGTTACCATTAACACCACTTATTTGTTTTTATTTCGAGATAGATCGATCGTCAAAAAACATTTTTGGTATTTATTTTCCCCATTTTAGGAATTAACGAAATATTTATTTGAGAATTGAATATCGAATAACTCATACAAAAATTCTACAATTCCTAAAACGGGAAAAATCAGATAAAATCAGGGGCGAATCAGATAAAATTTCTCAAAAATTAAATTTTTGTGATTTATTTTCCCATTTTATGAAATGAATTTCTTCAGAAACACGACCGATATTCCTTTTGATGACGAATCAGACACAATTTCTTAAAAATCAAATTTTTGGGATTATTTTAGGAATATCGAATATCTCACACAAAAATCCTGCAATTCCCAAAACGGGAGAAAAAATCCAAAAAAATGATTTTCTTCAGAAATATGATCGATCGAATTATGGAATGATGACGAATCAGATACAATTTCTCAAAACATAAATTTGTGGACATTATTTCCCCCATTTTAGGAATTGACGAAATATTTATTTGAATATTGAGTATCGAATATTTCATACAAAAATGCTTCAAATCCTAAACAGGGGGGAAATTTTAACTTTCTTCAGAAACATGACCAAAATTCCTTTCACTGACGAATCAGACACAATTTTTAAAAACTGAAACATGACCAAAATTCCTTTCGCTTACGAATGAGACACGATTTTTAAAAACTGAAATTTTTGGGATTTATTTCCCCCATTTTAGGAATTAACGAAATTTTTATTTGAGTATTGAAGTTGCGGTATAGATATAGGGTGGCATTATGATTTATTTAATGAATTTATTATTTTATTTAACGTTTGTATTTATTAAAATTTAGATTTAATTATATATTGGAAATATGTGCGCATTGTAGATAATATATTTCAAATGGTGGCCACGTTTTTGGCTTCAATCTGCTCTCTCCAGAACATTTTCCATTT
This sequence comes from Polietes domitor, assembly GCA_947397865.1. Classification (NCBI taxonomy): domain Eukaryota; kingdom Metazoa; phylum Arthropoda; class Insecta; order Diptera; family Muscidae; genus Polietes; species Polietes domitor. The sequence continues at coordinate 266,463,544 of OX377618.1, forward strand.
TTTTATTATAGTCTCAGATCAAAAGGGTCATAACTCTACACTTATCCAAAGATTTCCCTCTAGTATACCTTGTAAGGTATTCTGTTTTCTACTTTTTAAAGGGAATTTCGCACGATATTTGAAAATCATTAAACGACTATATTTATCCAAAAATGTTTTATAAATAGACATTATTTTCTTCGTTAGAATGCTATTTATGAAAAAAGTAAAAAACAAAGTACTTGTTGCCGAATTTTTGTGGTTTAACGATTTTTTGGTGATTGTTCATAAACTTCTGTCTCTATGTGAGTCATTCACAACATTTGTAGCCATTATAATTGTTTTTTAACATATATTCGGTCTTATATATCCACAAAATGGCCCTTTGTTCCAATCTGGAACCATAGGAATCACTATATATATGTTTTTCCAAAATGAGAGGACAAATATTAATGGTGCCTTCGTCGAAAATATAAATTTTAGTAAAAATTACAAAATATATATCCACAATTTTTTAATAATTAAAACAAATATACATCGGAAAATGTTGTACACAACTCTTCGACCCTATGCTCCTTATAGGAACGACCGGAAAATATATAAAGTAATGTATTCGAATTCTTTGTTATTTGCATCATAAAGATTTTCAAAGTTGTTTTAAAAAAGGAAAAATATATGGGATAGGTATGTACTCATAGTTTACCAGTAAATAGCAAAAATACATTATCCTATTTTAAAGGAAGTCAGTAGATAAAAATGAAGTTATGAACTATCGCGATATCACCTCATAAAATGTCATTTATTGCCTTTGTAGCAAGAATAATGTCCCAAATGCCATAAACTAACAAAAGGATTTAAAATTATATTTCAATATGATGATCATAACTCTTTTACCAATGGTACTGGTAAACAGCACTCCATAATATTTATATACATACCTTTGCTTTCTATGCAATTTATTTAAATTTGCTTCCAAAAAGTTTGTCTCGATTGTCTCCCAACAATCGATCATTAACATCATAATTTGTCCACAATGAATCCGGGAACGGGCACACCGTTGACATACATAAATAAATCATGCTCATGGATGCGATATCTTGCAACATATTTCGCCATAAATTGTTGACATCACTACTATTACTGTTTTCAAGTAGCTGCCATCCTTTTTAAAGGACAATACACCCGCATACTTGTACTCGTACATCGACTTATGATTGTGTGTTCTGTTGGCTGGTTCCTTGTCTTTGGAGACTTAAAAGAAAATGCATTTTTTTCTTGTCCTCCATTCCTTCTTAATATTTATTTGTATTATCTGTGTGTATATGTTTCATCCTTTTTCTTTCTTTCTTTGGAAATCGATAAGGATTTATGATTTTCAATAGCCCAGCAACAATATTGTGAAGTGCACTCAGACTCAATGGACTATCCTGTGCAACCCCACCCGTGCAATATAATATCTTGTCCAGCACTCGAAGAGCAAACCAAATCGAATGTCTGGTGAATTATGGTGTCTTGTTTTATAGCTGCACTTCTTGCATCCTTTGAAGTTACAGTCCTGCGTTGCTTGTTTCTTTTAATGTCAACTCCCAGTATGGAAGTGGATGGGGAACTCCTATCGAATAGCACAATGTTAACATTGATAAAGTATCTCAAATCATTTTACAAAAGCTTAACTTTTTCTGCAGCAATCTGTTTTATGATTTTAATCTAACTGTCTGTGAATGTACACGGCCCGGTGGGTGGCTGCGGGTGTGTACGTGCGTATCTCGCATTGTGTTCAAAATTTATTATTTCATATTTTCGGCAATATTTATTCAAACGTGAAAAAAGTCTACAGAAAAGTTTTGTTTTGCTAAGGAAATGGCAACAACAAAAACTGCTGCTGCAGCTGTTACTTGATTTATTTGAAAAGTTTAATTGAACCTCAATGCATGCGTTCACCGGTCGCACCACCACCACCACCACACCCCCATCCTAGAAGGATTGAACTACGGAATGTTGGTTCATTGCATGATTGAGGTGTGATGCCGTGTCATGGTATTGCCGGCCAGATTGAAGGCAATTTTCGTTTAGAGTGACAATGGGGTAACTTCATAAATCCCAGAGAGGTCAGTTAAGCCTGATCGATGGCATAACTCGATGGGATGTTGTTGCATCAATCAATTTTAAGTGTGGCCTTTGGTAATAGGTGAAAATTGTTGAACCAGGAACGGTTATTGCCAAAAAGAAAGATGTTTAGTGAGGCACGTAAATCTTCACAAAAGCATCGTTTAAAAGTGACGTTGCACAGTGGGTCTAAAAAAAGTGTTTTGGGGAACATATTTTTGTAGAATTACCCCTTCAAAAATGTTCAAATAGAGGAACAGTTCAGAAATATTGACAGATAAACTCATGCGAACGGATTTAGTTAAATCGAGTGATTATAAATCGATTGGTATAATAATGGACGGGTTCGGATTACAGATAGGGGTAACAACATATGAAGGATGCACTGTGAAATAAACATTGGCTTATTTGTTTTAGCTTTCTAAACTCAAAAACGAAATTAAAATTTTGTACATATATTCTTTTTTTACATAAAACTAAAATTTTCAACGAAAGTACTTTTAATATTTGAGCTGCCATTTTGGAATTATAACTCCGAAAACAACCGCTTAAATGTTCAATTAAAAGTACTTATGATGGCTACAAATGCAGCAAATGCACTTAGAAACAGTGGTTTAGAAACAGTCTCCATATAATTAAGAAAAAATTGATTTTTTCTTCAAAGAAAATCAGTTTTTGCTGCCACGAAAAACCCATAAAAATAAAAAAGATCGAAAAAAATATTTTTGTTATTGTTTAAGAGATAACATTCTAACGAAGAAAACAATAGAAACAGTGGTTTAGAAACAGTCTCCATATAACTAAGAAAAAATTGATTTTTTTTTTCAAAGAAAATCAATTTTGCTGCCACGAAAAACTGTTCAAGAGATAACATTCTAACAAAGAAAACAATGTATGTAAAGGATCTATGAATAAATGTAGAACTAATGACGCCCTTTGTAGATGCAAAAGAATTAAAAAAACGTGATTTTTTACTTTTTCTTTAATAGCGCTAAAAACTATTTGCAAATTGGATAACAAAATATTTTGTTTTAATTTTCATAGCGAAGAAAAGTGGGTTTAAGAAAATCTATGAATAAATATAGAATGCATGACTGGGCTGAATTTTGTTTCTATGTGATAGTGAAATTTGCAGAATTTGTAGTCAACAGAAGTGGCTTTGATTCAACATATAAGAAACGTTATCGGTCTTTTATTTCCCAAATGAGAACACAAACATTAAAGGTAGCTCGACGCCTAGTGTCTTCAATTTCATATATTTTTTTTTTTGAAAATCAGAAAAGGGAATAAGGGAAATAGAATAATATTCAGAAGTATGCATTTACAAACTTTCATTAAATTCGGAGAACCTAAGGAAAATATATGTTACAGAGAGGAAATTTAAGAAAAATATAAAAAATATTAATCTGTTGGTTTATCATTATCCGTGTTGTCCGTTGCACATGGAATTAGTCGTATGGATTGCAACCCGAATAGTGATAAACCAACCGTCTAATATTTTTATATTTTTCTTATATCTCGTCTCTATATACATTTTTTAATCGAATGAAATTTTATGACTTCTACTTCTTGAAACTAAGAAAATACAAATTAAAATTCAGAAATATAAATTGAAAAAATAAAAATTGATTTTTTTCTCATTTTCAATTGTTCATTTTTTCAATATCAAATTGTATATCGAGAGCTTATAAAAGTGGCTATGAACCATTTTCTCGAAAATGAGTTTTTGATGCCAAACTATTCTCAGATTTGGATGTCATCTGTCATATAAATTTGGAGAAGAACATTTTTTCTAAAGCCATTCTTTTTCAAATTTTTCTGATTTGGCTATCTACTCACACGTTAATTTATGACTGCAAAAGTGGCCATGAACATAAAAATAATACAGTTCAAAAATGGAGCAGCATATAACCGAAGGTTGTAATTCGCTACAACGATTTTGTTTAAAGCATTTTTCTAGATTCAGGGCATATCGCATTATTAAATTCCATCATTTCGCGGTTAATAGCATTTTGGTTCCCAAGTCACCAGGCTAAAATAGGATAAATAGTGGCTGTAAAGTCAAAAATTTCGAAAAGTATCTTTAGAAAATCCCACGTAACTTTTTATCATATTGAGAATACCAAAATGTTTTTATCGCATATGATTGCTGAAAAGTTGCAGAATCCTGAATGTAGAAAGTTTAAATATAAGCAATTGCAACCGCGAATTTTGGTTTTTACAACAATTGCAGCGGTTTTTGCGATTGACATATATGTTACAAGCGACATTGGTTATTAATACACAAACAAAAATTCTGTCGGATCCGTTGGCTAGATCGCGAGAAAATCATAAAACAAAAATGTCATGTTTGAAAATCATTTTATCCATATTTGCCGCGAAAATGAAAATTTTCCAAAAATATCCAATTTGTATTTTTTGTTTACCTACCGCCATATCCACTTTTTGTAAAAAATTTGGAAAAAGGGATACAATGGATGAAGCTGGAATCTTTAAATTCGTTGTGTACATCCCAGAAAATGCGTTTTCTACAACATTTCCCAAAAAAAACGTTATCGAGTTTACAATAAGTCTTATTTATATATTTGAGCATTAATGGCTATTTGCTTACTTCAAAATTCATAGTTCTCAATTTTAAATGTGCAAAAGTGGATATGAACCATAAAACCGCGAATAATAGGAAATTCCAAAAGCTTTCTAATCGTAGCAATTAGTAATCATCTTTAGATTAAACTGTAGAAGAATGACTCGTAATTACTCTTAAAATTAAGGAGAAAATCAGTTTTTTCGCTCTCCTGAAAAGTAGTGTTTTTGTTCATAGCTCTCGATATTCTCAAATTTTGATTTCCCTTTCCGAATTTCAATTTGTAGTATCTTAATTTCAATTTTCATTTCTCATTTTCAACTCGTGTTTTCTGAAAATGATGTAGAGATATTCCACTGAAAATGGTAAGTTCTGTAGACACCCAGGGAGCTACATTAAAAATATATTAGTTCCTCTATCAGAAAATAAGACCTCATTTGCAGAAGGACGATTTTTAGTAAATTGAAAATTTTGGATTTTTTCCAATTTGAGAAGTAATAGCTCGAACAGTTTCCACATTGTTTTTAAATCAACAGAACATGTAGATGTTTATTTTATTTGTTAATGGCCTGACAATTATTCAAAGTCGTAGCTTCGTAAAAGACAGTGTCCTATAGTTTTTTAAAAATATTGTACTCCGTTAGATACTTCAAACTGTAATACAACAGTTCCAGCCCACCATTCACACACACACATTAACACACCCTTTTCTCAAACGGTTTTATCACCGATTGAAACTGACAGGCGATTTGGGATGTGTTCCCACTAAAAGGAACTGTATAAATGTTAATAAACTGTTTAGATTAGACAATTTTGGAGGTTTCAACCTCCCCAGTCAAATTGTGACCCCTTGGCTGCTGTTAACCCACCCACACAGAACTTCATATTTTTGCCGAGCAAAGACTTCAAGTCGAGTAGAAATAAAAAAGGAGACATTTTTTTAATTTCAAATCTTCCGGAAACTGAAAAAATTCTGCCAAAATTGTACTTGAACCTTTTGAAGAAGAACAAAGGAGGACACACGTTCTGTACGACCGACAAAATAACGTAAGTTAACTTTAGAAAATGGAATGTATACACACATATAAGGATATGTGTGAGTATGTGTATATATGTATAACGTAACTTTATGTATGCACGAGTATATTTATCCTCTTTATATTTGTGTTAGCACTCGGGGGATTTACGAGTTGGAGCACACAATCAACCAAATATGCCAGTGAATACTAAATATGTAAGAATGTGTGAAGAGTGTGCGGGTGTCTATGTGTATGTGTATGGCCATAATGTACAGTACATTGGAGTGGATCACGGCAATGCATGAATAGCTCATCTTTTGAATCCCATTTATTAGATATTTTGTGTGTCTACTTCATTTGTTTCGGGAAACCTTGCATTTTTGACAATCATTATAAAATAATCCGGAGTTGTTTTTCTTTTTATCGTAATGGGACCCACTCTACTGTACATGCAGTAGTCAAAATGTGAAAAACGAATAAAAATCGTTCATTTTTATATTGTGCAAATACTCGGTGCTCTTTATGTGAAGAAATCCCCTTTTTTAACATTTGATATCCTTGCTGTAGTTGGTTGTTGGCATTGCCATGCCAGTGCCCGGAACGTTGCCGTTGCCGTAGCCTTTGCCGGTGATGTTTTGTTATCCGTTAATACGGAAGCTGTAGCCTTCACGTGCATTTTTACGTTGTGGCCGTGCTCGCGTTCTTGCTTCCTTGCCCCCCGACAGTTGGACGTAGTCAGGTTGTTTTGTGTAACGTACGTTCCCAAAACACCCCCTCCCCACGCCAACCTCGGCTACCGCCTAAGTCAAGTTAATAAAGTTTATTTGTGTTAGGCATTCATTTATCCCCCTCTCATATTGAAACGCCATTGTATGGCAGTGTGTTGTATTTGTAGTTGTATTTGTATTTGTGTGTTTGTATTATAAAACATATTACTCTACTATTACGAGTGATGCCCTATTACAGTTTATTACATTCAAGGGTATACGAGTCAAGGGTATATTAATTTCGTCCCAATGTTTGCAACACTGTGAAATGACCATGGACGGGTGGAAGGTCCTGCTGCGTATTCAGCTCGTAACAAATTTATAAAGGTCACTACAATTCAAAGAGCACAAATATTTATGATTATGTAGGGAAGTCCAGTGATGGTCATTGGCTAGTTTTACCTTTTGTTTTTGTGCTGGAAATCCTTGGGTTAATGTCAGTCTGTACTGGAAATACATGTTGTACTAAGAGGTCTAGTTTTTCATCATATCAGAATGATTTAGGATTTATCCGAAACTCAGTAGTTAACATCTTTATTTCCCTCTTTAGGGCGCATGGGACGCATAGAAATTTTATTTAGGTAACTCAGCTGCAATCATTTGTTTGTAAAATCTAACTGCATAACATCTACATTGAGGAGTTGTCCACTCTTTGTTTCAAATCACTCCTAAATGTATCGCTAGACATGGGGACTTTTATGGGAACGAACGAGCAGTCGAGCATCAAGAGCCCTTGTCTTCATGTTCTACCCAGACTGAAATAATTTCAGGAGGAGTAGCATAAACACTTGTGAAATATCGAGATAAACCTGGCCTACAATAGATGGAACAAAAGTATCAAAACTGTGACAACAAAGAGGAATTAGATAGAGTCGAGTACTTCTTATGCCAGTGCCTAGATATTTATTTATTTATTTCAATAGTCTATGGAGACATATCCTTACAGACTTGCTTAAAAACTAAAAGTAATATAAATCTAAAATTTCAATAAATTTATTGATAGGAAGCGATAAATCTAAAGCGAATTTCTTATTAATTAAATTGAATTCTTTCAATGATCTCAAAATAGGTTCATTACAAGAATAATTATTTCTATGCACAGGAATATTAAAAAATCAAAGAATCCTAGCAGGAACGTTGAAGCCAATTCTACTAAGGAGTAAAGGACAATCAATAAGTCCGCAAATCAACTTGTACACAAATAGAACAGAACTTTTCGCTCTTCTATTGGCCAGGGTTTCCAAATGTATAAGCTTACATCGAGACTCATATGTGGGAAAAGGATTGGAAAAACTTAAAGAAAATAAGGCGAATTTAATAAATTTTCTTTGCAATCTTTCAACACGATCACAATTTACATCATAAAATGGATTCCATACAATGGAAGCATATTCAAGTTTTGATTTAACAAAAGAAGTATAGAAAATTTTTCGAGTATATGGGCCATTAAATTCTTTACTATTTCTTTTAATGAAAGCAAAGACCGCATAAGCTTTTGGCAATACATAATTAATATGAGCATTGAAATCTAACTTCGAATCAAACAAGACACCAAAGTCTAACAACCGATTTACCATTTTCAAACATTGATTATTGATATTGTACTGCGAATCAATCCTTCTAGTACGTCTAGTAAATGGAAGGTGATAACATTTAGAAATATTCAAAGGAAGATTATTTTGTTAACACCAATGGAACACCCTATTCAAATCTTCCTGAAGAAATGCAATATCTGCAGAATCTGAAATATCTAAAAATATTTTAATATCATCCGCATAAATTAAATATTTAGCAAAATGAAAGCAACTAGCTACATCATTTACAAATAAAATAAAAAAATAAAGAACCTCAAATGCCACCCTGAGGGACCCCAGAGGAAGCTACGTACATATAGATTTAAACCCGTCAACAGACACAAAACAAACTCTATTAATGAGATATGATTCTATCTATATGAGATACATGGAATCCAATTTTAGCCAATTTTAAAAGAAGAAATTTGTGTAGAACTTTATCAAAAGCTTTGCAAGAATCTACATAAATATATATAAAAAACCCAAGGCAGATGACGCATGGGAAGTAATTACTACAAAGCATTATCGAGATTTCGTAAATTGATTATTAGAGATCTAATCAACTATCTCAAACTTGTCAAACATTGCTTGAATATAACAAAACACGTGCTAGGGCCCACCTCAACCAGTTCAGAATAAACAAAGAGAATGTCCAGCAGTAATAAATCCATGGCTTAAGGCCCTCGAGAAACAACTACTTCAATAAATTAGAGATCTAATCATAGGTCTCAAGAGTCCTTTCCGAGTGGTGTGGTCCATTTAAAACGGTGCACTACTTATAAATGTCAGATACCTAAACCAATCAAACAAGTACGTGTCCTCTTAGGTGAGTTCCTCGTCAGAAGTCACATAATTGAGACATGGTTTTGATCTTGTGCTGATCATAATATCCAGGGGTTGTGACCATTCAGGTAGGCAGATAAACGTCAATTTCTTATGTTCAGGATGAGTTGGCTGCCTAGTATGTTTGTAGGCCTTCTCGTACCCATGCATAGTTCCCTTGGGAAACAATTACTTCAATACATTTAGATTTCAGAAATTAATATTGGAGATCTAATCAAATATTTCTGTCTTTCAGGCGAGTGCTTTCGTCCACTCTAAACGATATCTTAAGACACGCACCCATAAGAAAGAGCGACCCCGTAAACCAAGCAAACATTAACGTGCCTTCATAGTTGAGTAGTAGGGACCTATAAATCGACTTTCGACTAATCGATTTTTGCGAGGAAAAAGTCGAAATCGATTTTACCATTGCCAAAAGTCGACTTTTGTTTTCGACTTTATGCATCAACGAATTTATATTATTGAATACCGATTTTACCTTTTTCGCTCTGTAAAGCACATTATCTTGAAATTTGGCACAACAACCAGAAACATTTATGCAAAAAGTGGGTAAGATAGATTCAGATTTATATATCCAATATAAATGTCTCTTGATTTGGTTTTGATTTGGTCTATTCGTCTTTTCATTCATTTGCAATGTCGTCTTTTTATTTATTTGCAGTAGTCGAAAAGTCGATTTTTCAAAAGTCGATTTTTCAAAAGTCGAAAAGTTGATATTTCATATATATATGACTATTCATATATTTCCAAACGTCAAAAAATCGACTTGCTCCAACTATAAATCCCTGAGTAGTCCGTCATGGTTTTATTTTCCCATAATATTCAGAGAGGAACTATTCCAGGTCAGTATATTTTCATATATTTGCAAAAGTCGAAAAATCGACTGTTCATATATTTCCAGAAGTCAAAAAATCGACTTTTTGCTCCAACTATACATCCCTAGTGAGTAGTCCGTCATGGTTTTATTTTTCCATACTATTCAGAGAGCAAGTATTCCAGGTCAGTATAGCCATTGTCAGAGATTCCTCTCCTTGCGATCGTCACAATATCTATTTGGTTGTCAGCGAAGATCCTACCCTTTGTAGCTTCATCGTCGCCATTGAACCAATTGAACGTATAATCAGCAAAGTTTTAGGATTTGGTAGGTGATCCTCCTTCTTGTTTTCTTCATTGAACCGATCGTGGCTTTAGACCCAAAGTTATGATCTGACAGAAGAAAATCTCGCTTACAGCTTCTCCAAAGAACTTCATGATCCAGAAATCCGTTCTTCGATCCATCTATGAAATTCACTACGTATAAGTAGGGAATTGTACGCTTAGGATTATTTTAAAGAATTCAAACTGAGAACAGTTTTATGATCTGAGAGGTGATCCTCGCCATTGCATACATATAGTAATGGTGGCTGCAAGGCCAGAGTTCAGTACAGAGCTTTGGCTTTTCCCCATTAACCACTGGATGTGCATCATGATAACGCTAAACTCTGACTGACAAAAAGTGTTGTGGTCTGAATTCGAGTTTAGCCTTTTGCATCGAATCACGAAATCCGTTCTTCCAGGTTCACTACATATAACCAGAGAAACCCGATCAATCACGATTATTCGTAATTGTATGTGGAATATCAGGGACCAGACGGAGAGATGCATCTCTCGTCCACAGTTTGGTCTTCTCTGTTTAACCATTTGCACTTCATTATAACGTTAAACTCCGACTGAAGAAAGTGTTCTGGTCTGAATTCAAGCTGAGTCTCCTTCATTACATTAGTGCTCTCAGCACACACAACATGGTTTCGAAGTCCGTTTTGCATCCATATTTGATCAGTAAGTGTAGCATTCGGTTCATTAGATGGAAACGGGAACTATTCACATAGTATTGCTCGTCTGGAATAACTACCGTGTAGTTTGCGAAGACTGATCATTCGAAATTTCCTAGGACATTTGACTTTTTCTGAGAAGGCTGGATTTGCTAATTTGTTGATGTTGATCTGCCGCATGCTGTCATCCATTCGTAAATATCTTGTAGACGATTTGTAAGTGTAGCATTAAGTTCGCTATATGGAAACAGGGAACGATCCACTTCGTCTGGAATAACTGTTCGTGAAGTCTGGTCATTCGAAATTTTCATACGACATTTGATTTTTTCTGAGAAGCCCGCCAGTCGGAACTGCGCAGCCAATCCCTGGACGAATTAAGCTTCCCCGTCAAGTCATTCAAACATGTAGAGAGGAGTTTTGTCAGAGATTATCTTAATAAACAGCAGCTAATTGCAGGTCCGACTATTAACCCCGAAACTCACCACCTTATTAGAGGGTATATGTATAATTCGTAGCGGCCGCACTTAAGTCCATCTTTACTTGTTTTCCCTTGGAGTTACTACTGTTTGCATAGGGAATATGTTGAACAGTACGACTAGGCAAGTGTATGGCTGTGAGCTAGTGTACATTCTGTTATTCCGCCTTTTTTCTACCGTTAAAACGTTTTATTTAACCAGCAAGGGAAAGACGGAATGCCATACGAAAACTCACAGCATGTTGCACAACCAGCCAACCAAGCTGGCTTGGCAGGCATGGGGCAAAAAAAAAGAGCGCAATTCCTGAACATTAAAGCTCAGCGCAAGAATTTTTTGGGGTATTTGTTTACATTACAAAGATTCCTTTACCTCGACGATGTCCCGCCACATCAGCATTCTCCTTCGTGTCTCATCTGTGTTGGGATGCCACCAACGAATAGGGGGAACTTTAGCCACCAACGAAGAGGGGGAACTTTAGCCACCACCACCTGTTTCCAACAATTTTCCCATTTTCCACAGCGATGGAGAACTTGAGAAAAAAAGCATTTTAGCAAATAATGCCTTTCACAATAGAGCTATGCTGGGTGATATGTGTGGTGGTATGTATGCAGGGAAAGGGTTATCAAACGGGTGTTATATTATCACGATATTTAGTCAGTTGAATGTATATACGGAATTACATGACTCTAGTTACGGCCATTTGGTTGGTAACATTTTTATCCCCGTTATCCCATTATACCGCCTTAAAAGTACGACTTTCGAAAATCACTTTATTTTACGTGTCTACCCAATTAGAGGGATGTACACTAGAGCGTACCAGGTTACAAGTAAAAAAAAAGTTCGCCGTACACCTTCGAATATGAAGTATTATTGAAATGTAGTTTCAAAAAAATTTTTTTATTTTTTTATGCCGAACGTAGGGGTCGCCCTTTTACATTTTTCTATATAACTTCTGCATTTATAAACGGATTTTAAAGTGTGATACATCGATGTTTTTGTCTCGACAAGGCCGATTTTTTTTGTCTTTAAAGTCATTGAGCTCCTTGACGAGACAAAAACATCGATGTATCACACTTTAAAATCCGTTTATAAATGCAGAAGTTATATAGAAAAATGTAAAAGCGCGACCCCTACGTTCGGCATAAAAAAAATAAAAAAATTTTTTTTGAAACTACATTTCAATAATACTTCATATTCGAAGGTGTACGGCGAACTTTTTTTTGAGGTACGCCCTAATGTACACTACAAATTTCACCATTCTGGCTGTGGCCGGTTAGCTGGTACCATTTTTATCCCTCTGTTCCCATTATATCCCTTGAAAGTACGGATTTGGAAAAACCTTTTTTATTTTTCGTGTCTGCGTAGTCAGAGGGATGTATACACAGAATTTCATGATTCTAGATTCGGCCATTTGGTTGGTACAATTTTTATCCCTTTTTGCCGCTTTACCCCCTAAAAGTACGAAATTCGAAAAACCCCTTTATTTTACGAGTCTACGCAAGTAGAGGGATGTACACACCAACTTTCACCATTCTGGCTGTAGCCGTTTAGCTGGTACCATTTTAATCCCTCTGTTCCCATCGTATCCCTTGAAAATACGAATTTGGAAAAGGAATATATAGGAATTTGGTCAGAATATATACACCGAATTTCATGATTCTAACTGCGGGAATTTGGTTGGTACAATTTGTATCCCATTTTTACACCCTAAAAGTACGAGATTCGAAAAACCCCTTTATTTTATGTGTCTACGCAATCAAAGGAATGTCTACGCTCAGTTTCATTATTTTAGGTACAGCCATTTGGTTGGTACTATTTCTATCCCCTTTTTCCCATTATGCCCCCTTAAAAGTATGACGTTCGAAAATCTCTTTATTTTTCGTGTCTACGCAATTGGAGGGATTTACACACCAAATTCCATCATTCTGGATGTAGCCGTTTAGCTGGTACCATTTTTATCCCTCCGTTCTCATTGTATCCCTTGAAAGTACGAATTTGGAAAAACCTTTTTATTTTTCATGTACGCAGCCAGAGGAATGTATACACTGAATTTCAAGACTCTAGCCGCGACCATTTAGTACAATTTTTATCCCTTTTTACCCCCTAAAAGTACGAAATTCGAAAACCCCCTCATTTTATGTGTCTACGCACTCAGAGGAAAGTATACACCAAATTTCATGATTCTAGCTGCGGCCATTTGGGTGGTACAATTTTTATCCCGTTTTCCCTTTTTACCCCTAAAAGTACGAAATTCGAAAAATCTTTTTATTGTTCGTGTCAACGCAATCAGAAGAATATATACACCGAATTTTATGATTCTAGCTGCGGCCATTATTCTAGATTCACCCGTTTGCTGGGTACCATTTTTATCCCTCTATTACCTTTTAACCCCTTAAAAGTACGAATTTGGAAATAATACTTTTATATTATGTATCTACTCAATTAGTGGAATGTACACACCGAATTTAGTGTTTCTAGGTGTTGTCGTTTGATAGGTACCATTTTATCCCGTTTTGCCCCTTTTCACCCCCTTCAAATAAAAATCACTTTATTTTAAAAGTACGAATTTGGAAAAATACTTTTATATTATATATCTATTCAATTAATGGAATGTACACACCGAATTTAATGTTTCTAGTTGTTGTCGTTTGATAGGTACCATTTTTATCCCTTTTTGCCCCTTTTCACCCAAATAAATTTCAAATAATAATCATTTTATTTTTAAAGGTTTTTAGGAGTTTTGAGTTCAAGTATTTTTAATTAGAAATTCAAAATGTGTAACCCTAATTCAATAACCCTTTTTTACAACGAAAGCGTATAAGCATGTGTGGCTATGTGCCTGAATGTCTGTGTCCCTATGTGTGCGAGCATCTAAGTTTTGCCAACTCTGCTGGATGAACAAATAGAGAAGAGAACACAACGAGAGTATAAAGATTCCTGTGGTTGTTTAGAAGAATTTCTTTTTAGCAAAACAAACGCATCTCTGCTAATTTTTTTATTAAGGGTTACTTTTTCTATTCACTGGGTACTGTGTGTATGTGTGTGCATGTGCACGTTGGTATCTATATCAGTATCTGTGTGTGAGTGTGTTTGGGTAAATGTGAAAGAATTTGTGAACAATTAGATTTCGGGCCCTGTTAAGAATATTAATTAAGCACATAATTAAGCTGAACCAACTCATACATGCTCCACCCCCCCCCCTCTCTCCCGTTCAGCCTCACATACGGACGTGTGTGTCTATTTAATAGGATATGAAATTGAACTGGAGGCTTATGGACTTATGGCATGAAATTTTCGAAACATGTTGAAGACAGTGAATGCTTGAGTTCTTTCTTTTTTTGCAGATATCTTTCCAAGTGGGTGTGGGTGTTTGTAACTAAATCAAGCAATCAATCAAACTGTTCCCAAGTTTCAATTATGTAAATTGTCTGGTTTTTCATTACAGACATAATGAGGTTAGTTAGAAGACACTTGAATGGTGGTACGAGCAGCTGGGGAAGGGCTAGAAAGGGGCTGTTAATCCAATTTGATGCTGATGATGTTTGTGCTCTATTGATATCCCATAACACGTACGTCTCAGAGAAGTAATTGTCTTCGGCATAAGATGTTTTGAGTACAGATGTGTTATTTTTAACAAGTTTGAAACACAAGCTGCGATAATTAGAAAAATCGTGTAAATGCAAGGCGATGATAGTGCGCAAAGCTTGGAGATTATGGGAAAAAATAAATATATATTTTTCCAAGAACTGGATTTGTTGCCGGAAATAGTGAACGAGTCACTGTGGATATATTGATTATATATGGATTTTGGATTATATTGATTTGGAAGGTAGGAAAAATATGTACTCAATTGCAATTCGTCCTGGTCTTTTTGTCTGGCATTTGTAAAATGATTTAATTTTAAAGGAATATCAATGGTAACACCGTGCGACAATACTTTCTGGAGTTGAACAAGACTATAACCACGTGAAAGTAGACGTCTTTTTTGGGTGAACTGTGTCTTTAGTTTTCCATTTGGCGATCTTTTATTTTTATACCCTACACCTCCAGGATGGGGGTATACTAACTTTGTCATTTCGTTTGTAACACCTTGAACTGCCGACCAGAGACCTTATAAAGTATATATATTCTTGATCGTCTTACAATTCTAAGACGATCTAGCCATGTCCGTCCGACCGTCTCACACTGTGGTAAATCACAAATCTAGCTGGACAAAATAAAAAAAAAAGTTGGCAACATTCCTTCTGATCGTTTAATGAGCTTGTCAATACAATATATAACTGTAATTCATGTTTTGTTTTGTTTGTTTTTAGCTCTGATTAGAAAAACTAAACTTTAAAGTCACTTGTTGTCAACACGTGCATTCAGATTTCAAAGAGAAGCGTATTTGTTGTGTGACTTTGTTTTGTGATTGAAAAGGCTACGGTGATTTTATTGTCATAATTTTTTTTTTTATTATTATTAAGCGATATTTCAAGGAAATATATTATAAATTGCATTTAATTATTTCCATTGTAAGTATTAAAACAATTTTATTTTTGTGAGAAGTTCAGAAAGTGAAAAAAATAAAACATTTTCTTTTTTCAAGTAGAGTTAAAGCTGTTTATTACGCATAGTTCCGGTGTAAAACTATATTTGGGTGAATCTTTCAAGTGTTCACTTTAAGGTAAATCAAAAACCCATTGCGATTTTTTGCGACCGCCATACATTTTTTTTCACTTTTCCAGTATGACCTCCACTTTTTGAAGAATGGTTAAAAACTCCCAAAATACAGCGCAAAGATGCCTTATTGACATTAATAATGGATAGATATGGTCTTCAAGATATACCAGAAGAAGTGAAAACAAATCTTAAGGCAAATATAAATATTATTTGTTTTAAGCTAGGCGAAAAATGGATAAAAAGTGGAAGACATCATGGCCGTTTTTTAAAATCAAATTCAGTTTGGCTTGATGAACCGTATGTATTGCCTGAAAGTGTACAACCGAAAAGATGTGAAAAAGCTGGAAGAAAACCGAAAAACTTTGATGACTGCAGTGAAAAATCGAAAAAAAAGAAAGATACAAAGTCTTTTAGATTCAACTGACCATCGAGAAATTATTAAAGCTAGCGAGATAGTGTTTCGCAAAATGGGAAAGCGAGATTCAGCCACACTTGTGAAAGATCTGTCGGAAGCTTCATCCAGTAAAGGTACGGAAGTGAAAAAAATTTGTAAGAGATTTAGCTCTGAGCCTGTGCCTTTAGTGAGCCTTTCTCCCGATGAAGCCTTATCTTTAATGGTTGATGCTAATTTGTCGAAACATCAATACGACGTTATTCGGCAAAAAGTCAACGCAAAATGCAAAAATCTTTTTCCCTCCTACACTAATGTTCAAAAAGCTAATTGTTATCCAGCTGAAACAGTAATCACTGATATGTATGCAAAAAGTTCACTCCAGTCATTAGTGAATCATACTGTTGAAAGGCTTTGTTTGGCTCAAAAAGAGGTTTTACTCGGTATTGATGAACTGAAAACTGATGAAAATCGTCTTAATATTTTGATAAAATGGGGATGCGATGGGGCTCAGCAAAAGCAGTATAAACAGAAGTTTTCTTCGGAGGAGGGCCATACAGATGAAAGTTTATTTAGTATTTCAATGGTTCCTATTCAAATGAATTTAAGTTCTACACAAAGAAAAATTATTGTATGGCAAAATCCTGCTCCTTCATCTACAAGATACTGCCGTCCTATCAAGTTTGTTTTTGCCAAAGAGTCCACTGAGTTAATTACTCAAGAAGTTAATTTAGTACAGCAAGAAATTAGAGATTTGTCTCCAACTCTTATCAGAAATGGCGAACAAAGTTTTCTTGTTGAGTCTACATTTATGCTTACTATGATAGACGGTAAAATTTTTACTGCACTATCATCTTTAACTTCTTCTTCTCAAACGTGTTTCATATGTGGAGCGAAACCGAGTGAACTAAATAAACCTTCTGTGATTTTAAACAAAATTGTCGATGAACGATCTTTAACCTTTGGAATGTCTCCGCTACATTCATGGATCCGTTTTATGGAGTGTGTATTACACATAGCATATAAGCTTCCTATAATGACCTGGCAAGCTCGAGGACCGGAAAATAAAGCAAAAGTGGCTGAAGTAAAAAAAATATTCAACAGAGATTTCGAAATGAGATGGGGTTGCTTGTAGACATGCCAACACAACACGGAGGTAATACGAATGACGGTAATACTGCTAGACGGTTCTTTAGAGCAGCAGAAAAGAGTGCAGAAATCACTGGTGTCAATAAAGAATTAATTGAACGGTTTCATATTATTTTGGAAACTTTAGGTAGTGGTTACCCTATTGATGAAGATGCTTTCGAAAGTTTTATTGTTGTCACACGAAATTTATACTTAAAGGAATACCCATGGTACATTATGCCAGTTAGCGTCCATAAAATCCTTTTTCATGGAAAAGACATAATAAAGTCTTGCATTCTTCCTATAGGACAGCTGTCAGAAGAAGCTCAAGAAGCAAGAAATAAGGACACGAGGAAATTTAGAGAGTTGTTTACGAGAAAAACATCGAGAATAGACACAAATACAGATCTTTTCAATCGTCTCTTAATTTCTTCAGATCCCTTTATCGCACGTTTGCGTCACACTCCCTTTCGAGTTCAAGGTTTGATAACAAAAGAAGTTCTTTCATTATTATCTGTTGATGCTTTTGAGGAGGAAGAATCTTAACGATAAATATGAAAGTGAATAAATTAAAATCTCTATGTGTATTTATGTGTTATTATCTGTATTATTAATGTAATAAAGGAAAAATAAGTAACGAAAACAATTATTATCAAATATTTATTAAAAATATTAAAATTATTTTAATACTAAAAATTAATTTTTGACCTCAATTTTATTTAAAAAATCTTCTTTTTAAAAAAAATTGATTTTTGATAATAATTTATATATTTGAACTCATTTTTTATATAATTCATAAGTGAGAAGTGAACCCAACGCGATTTATTAATTTTGTCCAGCTGTGCGTCTGTTGAAAGCACGCTAGCATCTAAACGAAAGGAGCTAGAACGTTCAAATTGTATATAAATGCGTCTTATAGTCGTAGATCGGTTGATATTGAAACGGGGCGAAATCGGCCCAAAGGGAATTTTTTTTTCTCTCACAAGGACTATTTAAGTATGAATAATGAAATTCGGTGTATACATTCCTCTGATAGGATAGACCAGTAAAATACACGGATTTTTCAAAATTCGTACTTTTTGGGGTTAAAATGAAAAAAGGGATAGAAATAGTACCAATCAAATGACCGCAGATAGAGTCATGAAATTCGGAGTATATATTCATCTGACTGTGTAGATACGGAAAATAAATTGATTTTTCGAAATTCGTACTTTTTGGGGTCGAAATGGAAAAAGGGGATAAAAATAGTTCCAACCAAATGACTGCAGCTAGAGTCATGAAATTCGGAGTATATATTCCTTTGACTACGTAGACATGAAAAATAAATAGTCATGAAATTCGGAGTATACATTCCTCTGACTGCGTAGACACGGAAATTAGACGAATTTATCGAAATTCGTACTTTTTGGGGTTAGAATTAAAAAAGGGGATACAAATAGTACCAACCAAATGACCGCAGCTAGAGTCATGCATTTCGGAGTATACATTCGTCTGACTGCATAGACACGGAAAATAGACGGATTTTTCGAAATTCATACTTTCAAGGGATACAATGGTACAGAGGGATAAAAATAGTACCAACTAAACGACTACAGCTAGAATGATGAAATTCTACTTGCGTAGAAACGTCAAGGGCTGTACCTAGAATAATGAAATTCGGTGTATACATTCCTCTGATTGTATAGACAAGTAAAATACACGGATTTTTCAAAATTCGTACTTTTTGGCGTTAAAATGAAAAAAGGGGATAGAAATAGTACCAATCAAATGACCGCAGCTAGAGTCATGAAATTCGGAGTATATTTTCATCTGACTGTGTAGATACGGAAAATAAATTGATTTTTCGAAATTCGTAATTTTTGGGGTCAAAATGGAAAAAGGGGATAAAAATAGTTCCAACCAAATGACTGCAGCTAGAGTCATGAAATTCGGAGTATACATTCCTTTGACTACGTAGACATGAAATAGAAATAGTCATGAAATTCGGAGTATACATTCCTCTGACTGCGTAGACACGGAAATTAGACGAATTTTTCGAAATTCGTACTTTTTGGGGTTAGAATTAAAAAAGGGGATACAAATAGTACCAACCAAATGACCGCAGCTAGAGTCATGCATTTCGGAGTATACATTCCTCTGACTGCATAGACACGGAAATTCGAAATTCATACTTTCAAGGGATACAATGGTACAGAGGGATAAAAATAGTACCAACTAAACGACTACAGCTAGAATGATGAAATTCTACTTGCGTAGAAACGTCAAGGGCTGTACCTAGAATAATGAAATTCGGTGTATACATTCCTCTGATTGTATAGACAAGTAAAATACACGGATTTTTCAAAATTCGTACTTTTTGGCGTTAAAATGAAAAAAGGGGATAGAAATAGTACCAATCAAATGACCAAAGGGGGTAAAAATGGTACCAACCAAATGGGCGGCAGCTGGAATCATGGAATTCGGTGTATACATTCCTCTGACTGCATAGACACGCAAAATAAAGAGTTTTTTTTTTCAAATTCGTACTTTTTCTTTTACGACAAAAATTGGTTGAATCATGAAGTTAGGTTATATTGCACTATGTACGTCTGATAATGGATTTTCAAAATTTGTACTTTTGGAATTAAAATAGAATGGAAATACAACTAACTGTAGGACCCACTATCTACCAATATTTATGGTATTTAAACTTTTTGAAAATATAAATATAAGAATACTTATTTTTTGAATTGACGTATTGGTAGCCTTGCCTTATAATATTAAACAGTTCACCATTTTCTTTGTTGGCGTAGCCATTAAGCTAGAAATGTGGTCGAAAAAGCTTTCCACCAAAAGAAAGTGAATCAACACTATAAAAAATGCCACGGCAACTTGATCTATAAAAAATAGCACTAAATGAAACTATTTTTTCTCATTCTAAATTTATTTTCATGTTACTATTAAAAAATCCTTACAGCTTATACTCTTCATATGCGAATAATTAATTTCCCTGAAGAAGACTATGATATTAAACTAATGTAGCAATTATTACGGACTGAAAATAGCCTGCACATCCTTTAGAATATCATAAAATTTCATTCAAGTCATACAATCTTCATAGAATCTGCTTTAAATTGCAAACCCTTGAGCTTTCGCATTGCCCAAAAAGGATCATTTAAAAAGTTAACACCATAAATATCATAAATAAAGTGGACTTGATCCTGTTAAAAAATAATTGGCTCATAACCAGCACCAAGTATAGACATACACACGAAAAGCCCTCACACGCACAAATATGCAAATGCTAATTATTATGCTTTTACGGCTGCTGTTGATGGCAAACATAAAAATCACGTCTATCCAAAGACTGTACGAAACACACACTCATACGCACTGGCATACAGACACATGCCAAGTTAATTGGCATATACAGACACAGTTACAAACACATACAAACAGACACATTAGAGACAATGGCAACAGCACAAAAAAACATTACCATATAACACATATTAAAATGCTGTTGTTCTTTTTGCTCGGTGGGTACTGCTGTGCGTGTGTGTGTTTGTACGTTTGTTTGTTCGTTTTATTTTTTTTTGTATATCAAGAAAATAGCATTAAGACAAATAAACATAAAATAAGCTTAAACCGCCTAAAGCTATGCTACGAAACAAAACACGACTACTACCCGGACAATGGGGCCAGAACACGAAAGAAAACAAATAAGCAAACAAACACACAAGAAAAGAGAAACAGTAACAACAACAAACAACAATGCTCCGACAAATACACAAATTGCACGAAATTTGAAGCAAGTACCAACGTACAACTCTTAATTTAGCTCTTTATTTGTAATGTCCTTAATAACTACTAACACATATTCTGCTCATATAACGCACACACACATGCACACACTCCTACTGATACACATGTGGGCAACTTTACTGGTTGTCTGTCTGTCTGTATGTCTACTGCTGGCAAAATAAAAACTTTGCAGAAATATATAGCACGCATTTTCGTAATTTGCTTATACTACACAAATGAAATTTAAAACACTCAATGCTGTTCGGCACATATCTTAGGACCATAGCAACATTATTCAATAATAATAATAAAATCAGTTTTGTGAAGAATAGGTCATTTATATATCCTTATGTCCAAACTTACAATTAGCCGGGGAATGTTTTACATCAGCGACAATCCAAAACTCCTGCGTACTTTTATTATTGTGGGTGTATGAAATTTCCCAGACAATCCCAAAATATGTATTTACGTATAAAAACGATGTTACATAACTTTGCGCATTTATAAGCGAAAATGATGACCACATTAATTGATTTGTATAAAATAGCTGAATTCCCAAAGTGGGGAAAATGTGTTCCAAAATGTGGGATTTTTAATAAAATGGCTGGCAATCCTATATCTAATATTTTTATATGTTTTGATGAATTTTAAGTGTTTTTTACTTAATTTTTTTAGAAACCGAATTCCCAAAGTGGTGAAAATGTGTTCCAAAAATTGGGATTTACTAAAGTGGTCGTCATTCCCTTATTCACCATTTTTTTTTATGTTTTGATGAATTTTGACTTTTTTTTGATATCAATTTAAACTAGTAAATCAAAAAAAAATTTTTTTTCAAATCCATGCTTTATGCAAGCAGAATTCTATTGGGCCTAGAAATTCTTTTTTAGTTATCTTTTGTAGAAGGAAAAATTACTGCGTTTTTAATTTGTGGTTTGTATGGGAGGTACCACGCCCCTTTGTCCATTCCCGCTCATATTTGCAGCTGCACTTAAAAAATCCACACCAAACCGACGTACCAAATTTTGTTCAAATACCGTTATCAGGAGCAGAAATAATAGATTTTTAATTTGTGGTTTGTATGGGAGGTACCACGCTCCTTTGTACAATCCCGCCCATATTTGCAGCAGCACTTAAAAAATCCACACCAAACCGACGTACCAAATTTTGTTCAAATACCGTTATCAGGAGCAGAAATAATAGATTTTTAATTTGTGGTTTGTATGGGAGGTACCACGCCCCTTTGTACAATCCCGCCCATATTTGCAGCAGCACTTACAACATGCACACCAAACCGACGTACCAAATTTTGTTTAAATACCGTTATCAGGAGCAGAAATAATAGATTTTTAATTTGTGGTTTGTATGGGAGGTACCACGCCCCTTTGTCCAATTGGTCAAATTTTTCCATTTCCTTGTATTGCCATCGAAAATGATTAAGTGTGCAAAATTTGAGCAAAATTGGTTGAGAAAAAAGCTTTCAAAAATTGATTTCAAATTTTGTGGCACACAAACATATATAGAAAGTAACCTTATATAAAGCATGGAAAAATGGCCAAATTCCCAAAGTGGGGAAAATGTGCTCCAAAAATTGGGATATTTACTAAAGTGGTCGCTATTTCTTTATTTACCATTTTTATACGTTTTAGTGAATTTTTTGTTTTGACTTCAATTTAAAAAAATGGCCAGAATTCCCAAAGTGGGGAAAATGTGCTCCAAAAATTGGGATTTTTACTAAAGTGGTCGCCATTTCTTTATTTACCATTTTTATGCGTTTTCATGATTTTTTTTGTTTTTTTATACTTCAATTTATAAAACGACCGAATTCCCAAAGTGGGGAAAATGTGTTCCAAAAATTGGTATTTTTACTGAAATGGTCGCCATTCATTTATTTGCCATTTTTATATGTTTTGATGAATTTTGACTTTTTTTGAAATCAATTTTAAAAAATGGCCAGATTCCCAAAGTGTGGAAAATGTGCTCCAAAAATTGGGATTTTTACTAAAGTGGTCGTCATTTCTTTATTTCCCATTTTTATACGTTTTCGTGATTTTTTTTTTTTTTACTTCAATTTATGAAATGACCGAATTCCCAAGGTGTGGAAAACGTGTTCCAAAAAGTGGGATTATTACTGAAATGGTCGCCATTCCTTGATTTACCATTTTTATATGGCTTGATGAATTTTGAGTTTTTTACTTCAAATTAATAAAATTTTTAAAATTGTAAATTGTGTCAATGAAAACTTCATCTTACTTCTTTAATGAAAACTGCAATAACTCTGTCAATTACTAACGGACAATTAAAAACAATATGGCATCTTACTTCTTACTAGACGTTTCTTTTAAATAAATTCACAAATAGTATGATACCCTTACAAAATAATGTGTAAACACATTGCCAAAATTTTGATAAATACCAAAAATTTAAAATATGTTTGCTGATCCTTTTCATAAACAAAAAATTAAAAAAATGCATTTAAAAAAAAAACAAGTAAGAAGGCGTTAAGTTTGGCCGGGCCGAATCTTATATACCCTCCACCATGGAGTGCATTCCACAGTATTACCAGCAGATTAAAGGATGCCGACTTTACATAGAAGCACAGTACCATATTACGAAAATTGTGATATTTTTATGCACATTTATATATATATATATATATATTTGTTTACTATTTCAAACTATAATGTATACTTATGCGCACTGTTTAAAATCGACTACTATATATAAATAAAATGCTGAAATTGTGAAAGTGAACATGCCTAAATATTAGGCGATTGTCAGTCGCCATTAGAAAGAAGCATTTCCATATACAGACAAAGTGATAAGAAAAGTATAAATTTTAAAGATATTCGCCCCATTCTCCGCCCAAATGTACAAATTTCGAAAAAAAACCCTTTTACCATTTTTTGTCGTAAAGGCAACAAAATAAAGTACGAACTTGGAAAAAAATATTTTACGTGGCTATGCAGTCAGAGGAATGTATAAACCGAATTCCATGATTCTATCAGCGGCCATTTTGTTGGTACCATTTTTATCCCCTTTTTCCAATTTTGCCCCCTCAAGAGTACGACTATCTAAAATATCTTTATTTTACGTATCTACACAATTAGAGGGACGTACTCACTGAATTTCATCATTCTAGCTGTATTTGTTTAGTTGGTACTATTTTTATCCCCTGTAGCCATTGTATCCATTGAAAGTACGAATTTGGAAAAAACGTTTTATTTTTCGTGTCTACGCAGTCAGAGGAATGTATACTCCGAATTTCATGATTCTGTCTGCTGTCATTTTATCCCCTTCTTCCATTTGAACCCCTAAAAGTACGAATTTTGGAAAGTTCTTTTATTTTACGTGTCTACGCAATCAGAGGAATGTATATATCGAATTTCATTATTCTAGGTGTAGCCGTTAGGTTGGTACTATTTTTATCCCTCTATCCCCATTTAACCCCTAAAAAGTACGAATTTAGAAAAAATACTTTTATATTATGTATTTACTCTATTAGAGGAATGTACACGTCAAATTTCGAATTTTAGAAATCTGTTGTCGTTTGATAGGTACCATTTTTTTTTATCCCTTTCTGGCCCATTTCGCCCCCTACAAATAAAAATCACTCTATGGTTCCCTTTTATGCTATAAAGGGAATGCGCATTGCAAATATCAAGTAAATACAAGCTAATATGTTCAAAATATATGCTGAAATACTCTAAATATTAGGGGTATTTTCAGTCCTTGTGAGGGAAAAATTTTTCCCTCTGGGCCGATTTCGTCCACTTTCATTTTCATTTAAGAAAAATTTGAACCTCCTAGCTCGTTTCGTTCGGCCGCTATCGTGCTTTCAACGGACAGACGGACATATCGTCTTAGAATTTTATCAGAATATATATACTTTATGGGGTCTCCGATGAATATTTCAAGGTGTTACAAACGGAATGACAAAGTGAATATACCCCCATCCTGGAGGTGGAGGGTATAAAAATATTGTGTGTTGACTTTTTTGGACTTATCCTCGATAACCATAAATTTGACTTACACTGGATAATCCAGTCTAAGTACAAAGTTGTTAACATATTTTTATTTATAAATTTGTTTTCATACACACATTGATATTGCTGCTGGCGAAAATGTTAAAACAATATTTTATTTTGAGTGAAATTTTAAAATTTTATTTAGATTTTTCTTATTGCAGTTGACTTTTTGCAATGGTTGACTTTTAATTTGTCCGGATTTTTAATGCATGTTTGTGGGAATTAGTAAACACTTTTAGATTTAAATGTTTTTGAATTAACAGATTTGAATGTCACCTATTCCTATTTTTTCATCTTACGAACGTTTGGTAATGGAAAGGAAATGGTTATGTCATCGCGGATCTGCTAAAATGAGAAAAATTTCCCTCCAAAATATACATTTACTTTGGAAAAGTCTACCAAACGATTCCATTAATTGCTGAGATGGGCTAAATTAGAAAAAGCATTAAACTCACAATGAAAAATGGTTTTACGAATTGTCTGTAATTTATTTCAATTTCATTACAGCATCAGAAATCGAAATGTTGAAAATGCATTGAGACATTTAATCGATTATTATGCGCATTGTATGAACTTCTGTCAGCCTATTCTGCACATTGGCTAGAATATTGCACTACAATTATAAGCCATGATCAGCAAAATATGTGAAGTGTGTTTTCATCTGAAGTTATGGGAAGGAATTTTGTTATTCGAGAATTACGAAACATCCCAGCAAAAACAATCATTACCCAGTAATGTTGGACATAAGGCTAAACCAAAAGTCTTTACTACTTATTTTTCGGATCCATTTCTAATTATTTTTTGTAAACGGGTTGCAAAGAGTTACAAAAAGTTGAAAAATAAGCAAATCCACATACGCTAACAAAAATTTAATAAATAAGTACTGGTTGATAAGTTGTAGCGGACCTTAAATTTATTACTTGCATTTTATAATTTTTACATACATTTTATAATTTGATTAACACCTTTTTACACTCAATTCAAAGAATATCACTACTGTCTTAAATACATTAATTGCATTTTCGCCCACTGTTAAATCCATTCTCTTAAATATATTATCACTCATAATCTCATATTTTGATTTATTAGAATTCTCTTTATTACTCATTTACTCGATATCATTCGCTCCTTGTTTAACATATGTGTCACTCAATTGTTACTCATTAATATTTTTACAAACACATATTATCATTCGCTCCTTGTTTAACATATGTAATTATATTAAAGTGTCACTCATTTATTTTGTTACAAATACATACACTGTAGTTATTGATTTATGTTTGTGACTCTATTGAAAATCTTTATAACAATGTGTCAATCCTAGCTTTAAGCCTATTCCATGAGAAGCTGTCTACGAATAAACATCTTAAATATTAAAAGCGGAGTTTTTTTATAAAACCTATAAAAATCCTAATAAATTAGTGTATTATCCAACTTGGGCGTATATCGTCTGGTTGGGATTTGCATTAAAAGGATAATAAGTACATAATAATTGGTTATAATCCAGCTTGGACGTTTAACGTCTGGTTTGGATTTAGCCCCATAAAATTATAAAATAAATAAAAACCATAAACTACCATAAACTGAGAAGGCATAACTGACTCCTTGCTCAAAAGGATAGTTTACTCCTTCTACATTGGCGCCCAACTAAAGAAAACTGGTTGAAAAATAAAAATATTTCAATCAAACCCATCATCAAAAACTGAAGAAATACAAATTGACGGAATTTTATTACGTAACACTGTGCTGTTTTTGCAAAACCACGTTTTAACACTCTTAAACTGCCACAGTGATTCTTGTTGTTGTTGTTTAAATAAAGATCACCGTCGTGGTTGCTGCTGTTGCTGTTTGAACGCACAAAATCATTGTCGTTGCTCTCTGGCGTGTTTGTTGTTGTAGCCAGTATTACTGCAGTGTTGTTGTTGTTTTGCATACATCGATCGTTGTTTTGTATTCTCCATCACTCACGTCGTGTGCTTTTCTATTTTTGCAGTAGCAGCATAATAATCTACATCACTCATTTAAGAGCAGTTTATTGTTCCTCAATTATAAGAGAGACTTGCCCTTCACTCTTAAGTGTAAAATAGGATTTCCCAATATCAAAAATTGTAAAGTACACGGGATTCTTTAAAAATGATTAGAAGAAGTCCCCGAAGCACAACTTCAGTCAGCGAAAGCCCTAATGTTGCGGTTTCAGGGCAAAGTGTTTCTGCCACTTCTCGTACAACTCCATCAGTACAAAACCCGGCTGTAAATAATGATATACATAATGATGCACAATCTGTCCCAAATGGTCCATCAACATCTCGTGCAGCTCAATCTCAAGTGTCGGTTAACACGACCGTAAATAATATTAGCAGTGCACAATTTGTTCCAAATGGCCAATCTATATATAGTACAGCTCACATGCAATCTCAGCCGAACTTTCTTTTAAGCGATACCCAATTTCGACAACTTCTGGGTGGTGTATCCATTAGGCAGGAGACAAAGTCCACATTCAGCAATTGTACTGCTCGTTTTAATGGTGGCCGTAATTCTACTAAAGTTGAAGAATTTCTGGCAACGATTTTAGTGTACAAAGATGCAGAAAATATTTCAGATTTCCTAGCACTTACCAGTCTTCCCTTACTGTTGGAAGGTTATGCGTCGACATGGTGGCAAGGTGTCCAAGATGAGGCCAATACGTTTGATGAGGCTGTAGAGCTATTGAGAAAAGCATTTGCATCCGTGAAACCAGATTGGCGCATATTTAATGAAATCTGTCAGGAAAAGCAGAAAATGTTTGAAACTACTGACGTTTTTGTTTGCAGAAAGAGGAGACTTTTCGCTCAATTATCCGAAAAATTATCGGAAAAAACCATGCTAAACATGATATTTGGTCAGCTAAACCTGCAAATTAGGGGAAAAGTATCGAGAGACAGTTTAAATACCTTTCAAGATCTTTTACATCAGGCAAGAGAAATAGAAATGACCATATCTGAAAATAGGCAAGACAATAGAGAAGCAAAGTCTAAATCCCTCGATACCTCAGAAAAGCCGTTCTTGCGATGCACATACTGTAGAAAGAAGAATCATCTTGCAGAAAATTGTTTCAAGAAAATTGAGGCTGAAAAACATAAAATGGTGAAAGCAAATGATACCAAACTTAATTGTTATGGATGTGGTGCAGAAGGATATTACCGCTCTAATTGTCCAAATTGTAACAAAGAATATATTGCTGCTCGAGAGCAGACATTGGATTTTATCTCGTTACACGCTACTTTGGTCGGAAGAGATGTTCCTCTAGTAGATGTTAATATCAATGGTCTAAAGGGTGAAGCCTACTTTGATACCGCAGCTAGAACAAGTGTTGCAGGCTATCATCTTTACCAAAAATTGATAAAGAAAGGTATTGCTTTCCAAAAAGTGTATGCGGAAATAATATTAGCCGACGGGATAGCACGGAAGGAAGTAGTACACTCTGCCATGCTTGACATTATTATCGGAAATCGATTTAAAAAGATTAGATTCATATGTCTACCGAATGCCATAGGTAACAGGACACTGCTTGGAATAGATTTCCTAAAAGACTCTGGAATCGTACTAGATTTAGCACAACATTCATGGTGCTTTAAAGACGATCCAAGGACAAATTTTGCTTTTAAACGTAATACTCCACAAATCAATTTGTCAATGGTTGAAAAGGTTAACGTAAAACCAAATGACGTTAATGATTTTTTGTCCTGGTTTGAGAATGGTAATAATGATTATTCGCCAAGAGGTATCAATAAAATATTTGGAAGTTCTATTCCCGAAAACTTCGAAACTTCGAATACAACAGAATTGTTTCCCCCTTTAAAGAGGGCGAAGTACGAAAGTTACTGTGACGAAATCTTCACTTCACTAGAGCTAAATTCGTTTGAAATTAAACTGCGACCTAATGAAGGACCCCATTTGAATAATGCCGAAAGAGAAGCTTTGGAAAACCTAATTGAAGCAGAAAAGAGTATATTTGATGATATTCAAGTACCAATTTCTCAGGTGGAACATCATATTAAAACAGGTGCACATGAACCAATTTCAAATCCTCCTTACAGGTTATCACCAAAAATGAAAACTCTTTTGAAACAAGAATTAGACAAGATGTTGCAGAAAGGAATAATAGAGGAAATAGAGTCGCCTTGGGCATTTCCGGTTGTAATGATACCGAAAAAGGACGGCAGTGTAAGGTTGTGCGTTGATTACCGCCGCCTTAACGCAATTACTACGGCAGATACATATCCTCTTCCGCGGATCGACGATCTCTTGCACTCGGCCAAGACAACTCCATTTATGTCAACACTGGATCTACGCTCGGGTTACTGGCAAATTAAGATAGCTGAAAACGATAAAATGAAAACTGCCTTTACAACGCCATTTGGGATTTATGTCTTCAATCGAATGCCTTTTGGATTGAAAAACGCTCCAGCTACATTTCAACGTCTGATTGATAAATTTCGAACTGGTTTACCCGATATTTTAATTTTGGCATATCTAGACGATATAATTATATGTTCAAAAGATGTGAAGTCGCATATTTCTGATTTAAAGCAAACATTTCAAAGACTCAGAAAGTTCGGTTTTCACCTGCATAGAGAGAAATGTTTCTTTTGCAAGCCGGAGGTAAAATATCTTGGCCATATACTTACACGAGCTGGTTTGAAAGTTGATCCAGAAAAAACAGAAGCAATAAAACAACGACCAAACCCGAAAAATGCTAAGGAAGTCCTGTCTTTTATGCAAACGTGTTCGTGGTATAGACGTTTTATTCCCTCATTTGCGAACGTCGCAAAGCCTTTGTCTGATTTGACAAAAAAGAATGCGGTTTGGCAATGGACAGAAAAGCAGCAAAGTGCATTTAATGAATTAAAAAACTTGTTAACTTCTCCACCCATTTTGCAGCAAGTAAACGAAGAATTACCATTTGTGTTGAAAACTGATGCGAGCAACTACGCGCTTGGAGCTGTTTTACTCCAGGGGGAGAAGGAATCAGAACGGACCATCGAATATGCCAGTAGGTTATTGCTACCGGCTGAAAAAAATTACTCAACAACAGAACGAGAAGCTCTGGCTGTTGTTTGGGCCGTACAAAAGTTCAGGGGTTACATCGAAGGTTCAGAAGTGCTGATCCTTACAGATCATCAACCCTTGAAGTGGCTTTTCAGCTTAAAAAGCCCAACAGGTCGACTTGCCAGATGGGCACTGCAGTTGCAGACATTTAATATCAAATTTGGATATACACCGGGGCGTCAAAATCTTGTAGCTGATACACTATCGCGACCTCCATGCCGACATCAATCACACGACAATAGCAAATGTGAATGTTTCTCAATGCATATTGATTTTCCCAGAAAAGGAGCTGAAGATTTCAGAAAAGCTCAAATGGAAGATCCTGACTTGCAAATGATTATAAATTCATTTGAAAACGATGACGAAAATGTCATTAGATACACTAATAGGGGGTATATTATGTTGGATGGCGTTCTATACCGATTTTGCTCAGAAGAAGAATCTGAAAATGGTCAACTTGTGGTACCAAAATCTATGCGAAAGAACATCCTATTCAATTACCATGACAGTCCAACAGCTGGTCACTATGGCATAGAAAGGACAATAAATAGAATAACACCACATTATTATTGGCCCAAAATGAGATCAGAAATAACTGACTACATAAAGGCATGTATCGAATGCAAACGCTACAAACCCTCAAACACGAAACCAGTAGGTCTACTTCAAACTGTATGCAGCAATAAAAGATTTGAAGTTATTGCAATCGATCTATTTGGCCCACTTCCAAGAACCCTTCAGGGCAATCAATGGATTTTAATTGCGGAAGATCTGTGCAGCCGATGGACAGAACTTTTTTCATTAAAAGTAGCATCAGCCGAAAATGGTGCACTCATTCTGCTTAACGAAGTCTTTCTAAGATATGGTATACCTAGAAGAATCCATTCCGATAATGGACCACAATTTGTCTCTGCGGTAATGCAAAAGCTAACGTACTGCCTTGGTATTCATCAATCATTCACACCCGTGTACCATCCTGAGGCTAACCCAGTTGAGCGAAAGAATAGGGACCTTAAAGTGCAGTTATCAATTTGCGTCGGACAAGACCACACCAGTTGGGACATGAAATTGTCATCGATACGATTTGCGATGAACACGGCAAAATGTGCAACAACTGGCTATTCTGCTTCCTATCTTACTTTTGGTAGGGAGTTGAGGACTCCCTGTGAGATTGAAAATGATTTAAGAGCCATCGTGAAGGCAGAAAATTTCGTTCCACAAATAACACCTCACTTGCTTCGACTGGCCGATGCACTAGCATTAGCCAAAGAGTCAGAGGAAAAGATGCAAGATAGAAATAAATTGTATGCCGATTTAAAGCGAAAACCACAGGACAATATTGAAGTTGGGGACAGAGTTCTTATTTCCACACATATCCTTAGCAAAAAGGACAACAATCTAACGTCAAAATTTGTACCTCGACGTGATGGCCCATATATCGTCATTAATAAAAAGGGAACGTCCTGTTATACTATTGCATCAATTGCTAATCCTGATACTCCAATAGCATCGTACCACGCATCCGACTTAACCTTGTACGAAGGACGAGCGGAGAATCCTGTTTACCCAAGGACACGAAGAGCTCGCCACCAAAATAACGTAAAAACAACGAACTGCATCAACAGTAATGCTTCAACAAACAACAATGCAACAACCGAACCAGTCAACACCAATAAAAATAATGGAAAATCGAACGACGATGCAACAATGGTTACAGTCCGCACTAGCAACAGTAATGCAAAATCCAATAACACTTCATCAATTGATCCAGCCAACCCAGACAATGATAACACAACAGTAGCTCGTAGAAGATCTCAGCGTCAAAGGAAGCCACCGTCGAGATTGTAATATGCTGCCACATCATCGGGACGATTTCTGTAGCAGAGGGGGAGTGTGTAGCGGACCTTAAATTTATTACTTGCATTTTATAATTTTTACATACATTTTATAATTTGATTAACACCTTTTTACACTCAATTCAAAGAATATCACTACTGTCTTAAATACATTAATTGCATTTTCGCCCACTGTTAAATCCATTCTCTTAAATATATTATCACTCATAATCTCATATTTTGATTTATTAGAATTCTCTTTATTACTCATTTACTCGATATCATTCGCTCCTTGTTTAACATATGTGTCACTCAATTGTTACTCATTAATATTTTTACAAACACATATTATCATTCGCTCCTTGTTTAACATATGTAATTATATTAAAGTGTCACTCATTTATTTTGTTACAAATACATACACTGTAGTTATTGATTTATGTTTGTGACTCTATTGAAAATCTTTATAACAATGTGTCAATCCTAGCTTTAAGCCTATTCCATGAGAAGCTGTCTACGAATAAACATCTTAAATATTAAAAGCGGAGTTTTTTTATAAAACCTATAAAAATCCTAATAAATTAGTGTATTATCCAACTTGGGCGTATATCGTCTGGTTGGGATTTGCATTAAAAGGATAATAAGTACATAATAATTGGTTATAATCCAGCTTGGACGTTTAACGTCTGGTTTGGATTTAGCCCCATAAAATTATAAAATAAATAAAAACCATAAACTACCATAAACTGAGAAGGCATAACTGACTCCTTGCTCAAAAGGATAGTTTACTCCTTCTACAAAGTATGTTGGTTGGAGGTTTTGTTAGAATTCGGAACAATACTTTCTGAATGATAATTTCTCTCCAAATTTACCACGAAATTTTAACCGACATATGTTTGACTGTAAGTCTGTACAACTTTCGGATTTCCCCAGACAAATCGGTATGAATGCTTTCTTTCAGACTTATTTATGACAACTTTATGTCCAATTTTTTATCAGACACCGAAGAAATTCTGCACTGAATCATTGGGTCGTATATATTATATAGAAGTGAAGTAGATGCTTAAATTTCCATGGAAAAATAAATGTTAGCGAAAACAACGAGCTTTCTAACCACTATGCCTCGGCCAGACTACGTACTACTGTCAATGCCAAGTCCTGCGATACTCTTGACCAAATCAAATGTGTAGTGGTCTCTGCCACTCCACATATAATTATGTACAAAAGTGTTTGTTAGTACCAGAGAACCATGTGCCAGATAATGCCAAATGACCCACATATGTGTGTGTGTGTGTGCTATTACGTTACGTAGTTCGTACGTGTAGCTGCGTTCATCTGAGTTCTGTTCATAAATCCGTTTTCGGTTTTAATGACTACCGACAACTCTTCTTTGCCACATATGCTGCTACCTATTTTCAGTTTTGCTTCCTTTCCTTCCTCTCTATGCTCGGAACGTGTGTCCCAGTCCGTGTCTGTGCTTGTCGATTTGAATATAAGCCGGCATGGTACTTACATATATCGCTGCATATGTGTCTGTTGTTAAGTAAGGACATTTACTGGTCTTTTTATGCATTTGCGGGGATCGGTTTAAAGCTTATGTAACGCACATGGCCACACAAACACTTACAATTATGACATAGGAACACACACTCACATACGTACCTGCTGCTTGCTTGTGAGTATTAACTGAACTAGTTGGTTGGTTTTACTTAAAATTTGATTGGTTGCACTTTTTTGTGTGTGTCTTGCTGCAGCTTAAATAACAGAATTTACTACTCGTGTTCAAGAGTTTTTTTTTGGGGCAGATGAACACATAATGACACTTAAGAGAAAACTTGGAAAATTTTTTAATTACAGTCAGTGGCAAGACCGGACGAGTGGGTACTTAACCCTGTCGGACTATAATACAGCCATAAGAGGTGAGTGAACAAATAAATCTCTGATATTTACTGTGACAGTTTTCATGAGTCAATTGCAACGTAAAATGGAATTGGATTTTTATTTAAATATGATGATTTTTTCTGCGAC
Source organism: Polietes domitor (assembly GCA_947397865.1). NCBI lineage: Eukaryota > Metazoa > Arthropoda > Insecta > Diptera > Muscidae > Polietes > Polietes domitor. Next base: position 266,497,643 of record OX377618.1, read on the forward strand.
TACCAACAAGCGCTAGAAATATTGCGTAAATTATATATTGTCAAAGACGCTATCGAAAGAGCTGCTGGAATAATAGATGACTGTAACATTGTGCTGAGCCATAACATTTGGTACATTTGACTCACCTAGAGAGGTGGTAGCAAATTTTATATAATTTTTGCTTTGCCCTCTCAAGCATTATAGGAAGTATATCAACTTTTCCCTTAAGGAGTGGTTATAGGGGGTAGTTATGTTCGGGGAAAATGTTGAGGAGGGAAAATTAATGGGTATCACCCTTACTCTTCTCCCCTCTACTGCGGGGCAGTTTTGGACCTTTCTTTCATAAAAAATATAAAAAAATATGCAAACGTATGAGGGCCACTTTAAGGGTTGCAGTTGGAGTGTATGTGAAAATGTGTTCTGAGAAAATATTGGGGCTGAAAAAATATTGGGTGTTAGTCATAGATTTGACTCCACTCGGTGCCTCCTTGGGGCAGTTAGAGTGGTGGTAGCAAATTTTATAAACATTGGTTTTTGTATTTGAGCCTCATTAAGTAGTGGGTAAGTTTGTTCTGAAAAATTGTCGGTTAAGGAAAATTAGTGGAGGTCGGTCTTACATTAAACCCAGCTAGGGGCGACTCCAGGGCAGTATTGGGCCTTAATGTCTTAAAAAAATTATAAAAAATGCTAAATTGCTAATTTTGGGTTCTGCTGAAGACTTCAGCACAACCTTTGGTCTTGAACCAAAATAAATGACAAACACAAATTATAAAAAATAGAAAAAATCGTATAGGGACCACCCTAAGGGATGACGATAGGAGGTAAGTATATTGGGAGCAAATGCGGGGTTGCGGTGTTATTGCGGGTCGATTATACATTTAACTCTACTAGCGGCCTCCTTGGGCCCAGCTAGGGGCGATTCCAGAGCACTTTTAGGCCTTACCGTCATAAAAAAATATAAAAAATAGAAAAATTCGTATAGGGATCACCCTAAGGTTTGACGATAGCAGGAAAGTATATTGGGAGAGAGCAGTGGGAAAAAATTTTATAAAGAATTATATTTTCTATGAGAGCCCCCTAACGAGTGGAGGTAGGGAGTATGTGTGCTCCAAAAAATGTTGAGGAGGAAAATTAATGGGGGTCGGTCTTACATTTAACCCCTCTGGGGCAACTCCGAGGTTGTTTTAGAGCTTTTTGTGTATTTCTACCCCTTTATCCTCACCTTTGACCCCGATGATCACCCTCTTACACTCCCTTTTTTATCTATTCACTTAGCTAAAGTAAGCCATGTGAGTTAAACTTTTCCAAAGAAAGAGTCCATACAAATTAGTAGTTGATATTTAAAAAAGTTGCCATATTGTGTATTAATTTGCACAATCTCAAATCCCCCTCACCTGTTTACATCATATCTGCCATAGCTATACCTCCACCATCTCCTTTAGTATGCTAAAGCCATTTTATCTGCTGTAAAATTTGAATTTTTATCTCAAGGATCTTTTCGCCACCTCCCACCCTACCTCATTTGACTTTATTAAATAGAATTTACATTTGCATGTCGTGTGCCATCGCTAACACGGTTACTCGATGGCAAGGCAAGCCAGGGAAAGTGAGTGCGAAGAATAAGACAACCTGTAAAAATTGTTCGGATAAATTGTTTTCCGGTTAAAAGAATTTACATTATGCATTCATGCTACGAATAAACCAAAAGTATTTCATCAATATGTATGTCTGTATGTATGTGCAAGTTGCATCGTTCCTGCTCAACGCCATCCTAAGCCATCGTTCATCCTGCGTATCCAACAACAACTACGGGTAGACTAACTACAAGAGGCATCAGGCAGTATGTTGTTAGAAAATGTTTTTTCTTCTTCTTATCAGGTGAGGTATTTATGCTAAATAGTTTTAAGCTGCATGTGCTTAGCTAATACAAAGGGAGTTTTACTAGAAACTAGAAAGAAAGGGTTATGAATTTAGAGCTTTATATTTTGTTTCTTAACAGTGTGACAATTTTGCAATATCATTCATTACACAATATATTTGTTAGACAGTGAAACCTCTCAACGTTCAGATTCAGGTTCATATTCAAAATCTATCGGCCAAAATTCAATAATTTTTGTTTTAGTAGATATTTCTAAGTCTACTAAATCTGTGAAAAACAGTTGGAGAAAGTCAAAAAAGAAATTACGTTTTTTTCAATTTTCAAAATCTGAAAAACGTGCAAATTTGTAATACAAAAAAAAATATTTTTTTCTTCGTAAATTATACATAAAAATAAGTTAAAAAAAAATAATTTTCTTTAAAATCAAAGAAAGTAGTCAACGTGGGGCCGACTTCTGACAAATATCCGATTTCACGATTTTTAATGTTAATATCTCAAAATAATCCTTTGGTCCTTGTCTAACTTTGGTTTCTCACAGAACTCAAAAATGTATAATAAAGGGTGATTTAGCTATTATCTTTTTGGCAACACTGGTTTAAACAGCTGACGCACGTTTCGTGTTTTGTTTCACTGTCAAACATCTTCAGTTTGGTCTATAATTTAACCATGAATCGTCTTACAAACGAACAACGCTTGCATATTATTGAATTTTATTATCAAAATGTGTGCTCTGTTAAGAAAGTTCATCGCGCGCTTATTCCATTTTATGGTCAGTTTAATCGACCCACTGAAGGGTACGTAAACAGGCAGAATTGTCGATTTTGGAGTGAATATCAGCCAGAAGCATTGCAAGAGCTACCAATGCACCCAGAAAAAGTCACAGTTTGGTGCGGTTTATGGGCTGGTGGCATTATTGGACCACACTTCTTCAAAGATGAGGCGAATCGTAACGTAACTGTGAATGGTGAGTGCTACCGTGAGATGATATCCAACTTTTTTTGCCCAAAATGCAAGAGCTTGACTTGTATGACATGTGGTTTCAACAAGACGGTGTCACATGCCACGCAGCACGCGCAACAATGGACTTATTGAGAGGCGGGGCTATGCTAAAGCTCATGTCTATACAGACAAGCCCGCTTCAATTGACGCATTGGAAGACAACATTGAAGCATTTCTTCGTGAGATACCGGCCGAAATGTTGGAAAGAGTATGACAAAATTGGACTAAGCGGATGGACCATTTGAGGCGCAGTCAAGGTCAACATTTGCATGAAATAATCTTCAAACATTAAATTACTATCGATTCAAATAAAGATTTCATGCATTTTTCTGAATTTTATGTGTTTTTTTAAACTTCCCTCTAGCTTTTAAAAAATCACCCTTTAGAACAAAAGATATTGTATTTTGGCGGACGGATTTTGATTCTGAATCACTTATGCGAGTAAAATAAATATATACATATATTTTATGTCCGTGTCCACATAGGAAAGTGTATGCTTAATGGAGGTTCATTGTAATTCAAATTTTAAAATAAAAATTGTTTTTTAAAGGTGTTCACTAGACAGCTGTCCGCTTGAGGGACTGTTCGCGTGTGAGAGGTTTCCCTGTATTATGGTCCATTAGTTATTTTTATTTTATTATTTATATATTTATGTATACAACTTATTTTATGCCTCTACGCGTGATATCCCCTTTATGATTCCATGTTTACACTCCCTTTATGATTCCAGTAGCAGCCATTTGTTCGGTACCAATTTACTCTTTTTCCCCATTTTCACCACGATAGTGAATATTTACACAGAATTTCATGATTTCACCTTCAACCGTTTGGTTTGTACCATTTTTATCCCCTTTTACCACTTTACCCCTTAAAAGTAGGAATTTTGAAAAAACATTTTCTATCGTCTATTCAGTCAGAGGAATGTATATTAAAAGTGAAAAAAATATTTAAGTAGAAATTCATATTATGTGGTACAATTTTTATCCCCTTTCGGTCCTTTCCCCACAAATTTATGTATATATAATATATATACTCATCTACATTCACCGAGGAATGTACACGCGAAATTTTTTTAATTCTAACTGCAGCCATTTGATCGGTACTAATTTTATCCCTTTTTCCCCACTTTCACCCTAAAAGTACGAATGACGACAAATCGTTTTTTTTTCGAGTCTACACTGTGGGAGCGACTTGTACATCGCATGCCTTTATTTTAGCTGCATAATTTTTAGTTGGTACCATTTGTATCTCTTTTCGCCCTGTTTTACCCTTAAATGTAAAAATCAGAAAAATTTACATTATGTTGCGCGTCTACATGACCAAGGGAATATATATACCGAATTTCATGATTTCATCTTTAATCTTTGGTTGGTACTATTTTTACCCCCCTTTTCCCATTGTACCACTTAAAAGTAGAACATTTATAAAATACTTTTATTTTGCTCGTTTATTCAGTCAGAGAATGTTATTCAGTGGACCTTCATGATTCTGGCTGCAGATGTTGGTTTGGTACCTTTTTTATCCCCTTTCGGCCTCTTTCCCATAAAATTAAAAAATATATGTTACTCGTCTGATGAATGTACATGCCGAGTTTTATGATTCTAACTGCAGCCATTTGGTCGGTACTAATTTTATCCCTTTTTTCCACATTTTCGACCTAAAAGATCGAATGGCGAAAAATCGTTTATTATTGGTCGGTACTAATTTTATCCCTTTTTCCACATTTTCAACCTAAAAGTTCGAATGGCGAAAAATCATTTATTTTTCGCGTCCACATAGTGAGAGCGACATATACATCGAATTTTACTATTCTAGCTTTATCCGTTTGGTTGGTACTATTTTTATGCATTTTCTCACGTTTTACCCTTAAATGCACGGTCATAGGAATTTGCACACCGAATTTCATAATTTCATCTTGTGTGGATTGTACCATTTTTATCCCTCTTTTTCCATTTTTACCAATTTGGAAAATTCATTCATTTTACGTATCTGCATATGCTTCTAGGTATTGTCGTTTGATTGGTATTATTTTTTATCCCATTTCGTCCCCTAAAAGTACGAATCACTTTATGGTACGTTTTCACGCTACAAGAGGAAAGTACAAATATCAAATAAATACAAGCACAAACAGAAATCTTAAAAAATATTATTAAATATTAAGAATTTTAAGGATTTTTTTCTATCCTTGTTTGGGAGAAATTTTTGCTCTTGACAAATTTCTCCGGTTTTAAATCCCCAGAATTTAACTGAACTATTTTTCTATAAAATAATATAGTTCCAACTTCATAACCTTTTATATAATACCAGCTAAGGATATCTATGATGATGCTAATGCTGTACGCCATGATGATGATGTTGTATTTAGATGGTGATGATGATGCTGCTGATGGTACACGAGATGGTGAGGATGATGATGGCGATTATCAACTTTATCTTCATACATTAATATGTATTACTACTTTAGACGATCATTATAGTATGAACGCTTTCATGTCCATACAAATAAACTCACACATACACACACACACAAACAGACTGACAAATATTGAAAGGACGTGAAGACTTAGCTCCTCATGCACTTTTCAGTATTTACGAACAAATACTTATGCACTTTTATGTTAGCATGAACGTGTGTACTTTGTACTACTTGTAATTGCAAGGGGGAGGGATGAGGGCAGGATATTTCAAAGTTGATATTTGTATTTGTACAAAATGTCTATGGGTGTGTGCTTTTATTTGTGTATATATGTGTGTGTTTGTGCGGTATTATCCTTTGTGTGCTGATGTATTTCAAAAATTGAGATTAAATACATTTTTGAGGTTATTCACAACTCTTATCTGCACAACAAGCACAACACAGCATAACACAAAAAGGCTCCAGACCCACCTCTAGATCTACCAATAAGAAGTAGGATTTTCACATAACAAAGTTAACGAACGCACACATACACATACACACAACGACGGTTGCTACATAGTATATGGCCACAGCCAACCGAAACTCGAATAGATCAAAAAAGAAAACATTTTAAGCCACACGTTGTGTGATGAAAAGATTTAAAGAGGCAATCAAGAGGAAGATGAGGTATGCATTTCAACTCACACACAAAAAGATATGTCTATGATTCCTTTTAGACTGTTGCCTAAGCCTCAGACCTAGCTGTTGCTCTACTCTGGACGGATATGAAATTTTAAATTGACGACAGAAATTTGGTTATGATGAGATTTTTAAAGCATTTAAACAACAAATGAAATGAATGAATATTCATAGAATTGCAGCAATAAAACTTATTTGGGCGTAGAAGAATATGAAAACCAGTTTCATTATAAAGGGTGATTTTTTAAAAGCTATAGGAAAGTTTAAAAAAAAAACACATAGAATTCAGAAAAATGCATGAAATCATTATTTGAATCGATAGTACGGTCCGTATAATTTAATGTTTGAAGATTATTTCATGCAAATGTTGACCTTGACTGCGCCTCAAATGGTCCATCCGCTTAGTCCGATTTTGGCATTTACACGTTTTTGAGTAACAGAGGTCCAATTGCTGCGAACGGCAACGAATCGATAATTGATGGTCATCATTAACACTGGCCGATATTGCTGCGATATTTTCTTCAGTTCGCACTCTACGTAAGCGTGTTGGTGGTTTAATGTCCAACAATGTAAATTTGGTGCGAAATTTAGTCACAATAGTCCGTTGTTCGTTTGTAAGACGATTAATGGTTATAGTCCAAACTGAAGATGTTTGACAGTGAAACAAAACACGAAACGTGCGTCAGCTGCTTAAATCAGTGTTGCGAAAAAGATAATAGCTAAAAAATCACCCTTTAGTACTATCGTTGTGCAAGTAAACAGAGATGCAGAGATTTTGCACGATTACCTTCAGGTTTGGTGGGTATAAATATGTGGTTTATTATAGACAAATATTGGGACACATCAAAGAGGTCAATAAAGAACTAACTATGTTAGGATCAAACATTTTATGTTGCTTGTCTGTCCTGGACATTTTCGAAAGGAATTGAGGAATTTATTAATATTTTGCGAATTTTTATATTTTTCACAAACTTATGGCGTTTTTAGTTTAGTGATCGATTTTGATTGATTGTTGGGTGTTTTTGAATATAATCAGCTATTTCGATTAAGTTTTTCTTTTTACGAAAGACGTTTTGATTTTTGTAATGGGTAGGAGGAGAACAGCAATCAACTACACACATTTTGTCCTCATACGTATTTCATTATCCTGTGAGGGGATAACTCATCAGTGGGATTTCTTTACATTTGTGCAAATGTATATATGAGTCATTCCATGTCTAGCGGTACAATTTTCGACTTCGATAGCAGCGATTGTTTTGAAAGTTGGTGTATGTATGCTTCTCATAAAAATGTATACAACATTTATTTTTGAAAAAAAAATTGGAATTTTTTTCACCGATTTAATTTAAAAAATATTATTTTTAAAAGGCGTGTTCATTCTATCGCCATATAATTATTTTTAAAATATTTAAGTGGAATGGTTTAGCCGATTTATATTTTTATAAAGTTTTTGGAATTGTGTTGTCATTTATTTTGGTTTAAGACCAAAGGTTGTGCTGAAGTCTTCAGCAGAACCCAAAATTAGCAAAAAGGCAAAGTGAGACCTTTATTGTTGATGCTAAAAGTTGACTGCGCAGTTTCGATGGGCGCTACCCCATCTCATCAGAACGTTCGCAACGAATGTATGACTTAAATCAGGGTTTATATTAGTACCAGCGGTCACATACGACAAATGAGAAGCGCTGATATCTCACTTTGCCAATTCAATGTTATGCATGTGCTCGCAACAATGCAAAGGTTGTTGTTGTACGGTATGTCCCGTCTTCACTGTACCTCATGTGTATTGTTGTTGTTTGTATATATTGTTGGTCAGTTATGTTGTATGTGTTGTCATTTATTTTGGTTTCAGTTTCAGTTTTTGGAATTTTATTTCTTTTATTTAGATTTTCAAAAAAGATTGCATTAATTATTTTTTTAACTTTATAGTTCTTTTTAGTAACAGTGTGAGTTAGGAAGTGGTGAAATGATGGCTTCTATGTTTTAAGATTTAAGACAATATAATTGATGTGTGCGAAATTTCGAGGTCCTAGCTCTATTCCTTCTAATTTATGCCGCAGCTTTTATGAAAATATTCCACTTTGTGGCGTTTGAAAGAGTGTTATGATCTATCTGAAACATTTCCGATTACCATCGACTGTAGGCTGATGGGTTTTTAGAACTATACACCTTTCACTCCACAAAAACCCACAAGAACGTTATGGTGTCCGCAAAAATTATGGTCTGTCAATGGAAAATATTTGTGAACAATTCCTTTCCTCGTCAAAAAAGTTGGATTTTCGAAGATTTTTTTATATTTGGCAATAGAAAAAAAGTCAAAACTAATACATATTTTTTCGAGCTCAAGGCTTTGATTATTTATTTATTTACATATGTATAAATATCCTAAAAAAATATCTTTATTTCAGGGTTTCGATTAATTGATGTCGATTACTTGATCCTTAATCTTTGCTGGAGGACACTTTAATGCATGTTTTGCATGTTTGTTTTGATGTAAACACCTTTCCTATCTACTCTACTTTACTCTATACTTCTATTGAAATTGACAGATATCAATATGACCCAATTGTAAAATCAATACGTCTTTAATTCCCTCGTAAATACCTGAAATTTAAACGCTTTTGGCGTTCACATGAAAAAACTTTCGATACTCTGGTGACGCATGCATACGCATCACTAGAACTAATTGAAATTTGTACAAGAATGCATCACAAGGACAAAAAGGATTCACAAACAAGCGCCAAGATGTTCTGCCAACAAAGATTAATTATTCCCGACACGTTCGAACATCATGCATAAAGAAGAGAGCATTCATGAGAGCAACACATAAGTACATGCGTACGCTGACACAGAAAGACTGACTAACTGATAATATGGGAAAATACGGAAACTGCCATGAAGGACAAATGAATATATTTCAGGACTAGGCAAGCTGCGGCAAGACAAGAAAACCGAAAAGTGATAAGAATTGCGGTTGTTTAGGAGAAGGAGATTTTTAATTTGAATTTGAGGTTGAGGTCCTTACTTTGCTTTATATATGTAACTATGATTGCGGCTGCTCAATTTTCGACCTTAACAAAATTTATAAAAAATCGTATGGTGGAAACCTTAAGGCTTGAATATAGAAGGTATGTATGTTCAGAGATAATGCGGAGGGTGAAAAAATATTTGGGGCCCCTTTAGGAGAATTTATTGAACAGCCTTCGTAAGTCAAACTTTGCGGGCAAAATATAGACTGAAGTCCACTGAAAATATTTAAAATTCGCTAAAATTACAAAAACTATGAAAATATTAGATTTCTCATTTTTCCCAAAAAATAACCGAATTCCCACATGTGGGGAACATGTGTTCCAAAATTGGGGTCCAATAAAAATACTTGGAATTCGCCAAAAACTATGAAAATATTAATAGATTTCCCACTTTTTTCCAAAAACCTCCCGAATTTCTAAAGTGGGGAAAATGTGTTCCAAAATTGGGATCTAATAAAAATACTTGAAATTCGCCAAAATTATAAAAACTATGAAAATATTAATAGACTTCCCACTTTTTTCCAAAAACCACCCGAATTCCTAAAGTGGGGAAAATGTGTTCCAAAATTGGGATCCAAAAAAAATACCTGAAATTCGCCAAACTTATAAAAACTAAGAACATATTAATAGATTTCCCACTTTTTTCCAAAAACCACCCGAATTCCTACGGGGTATGTGTGTTTGAAAAAATGTTGGAGCGACTCCGAGGCAGTTTTGGGTCTTTTTGTGTATTTTTAGCCCCTTTCCCTCAATTTGTACCACGATGAGCGGCCACTTACACTCACTCCATCGTCCCCATTTTATGGTCCATTAATTTTTTTCCGAGCCTCACAAATTTAGGGGTTCTAGCATATCGGAATAGAAAAATCGTGCACTATGCCTGACCCTATCCCTACTGATATGCATATACTTTTTGTTTTACAAATCTTAAAAACATGACTAAACTTAACAAAACACTAGCTATTGGAATTCAATACTTTATCGGCAAAAATCGAAATATTGGCAGTATTTCTTTTCTGATAAAAAATGCAACATTTGGACCCATCAATACTCTAGTTATTAGAATTGCAGGTCCTTATTGGACTCTGTTAAAAATGGGAAAAAATAGAAATAGGATGGACCATTTAAAACTTTAACTATAAAAAAGAGGACTGATTATTTTTTCAAATTTTTGGTTTTATTGAAAAGGTTGAACTTCGTCATTTAATAACAATCACGACTGGTTCGGCAGTACCTCATCCGATCAACCCTATTTTTCAGTACAGCCCGAAATCCACACCAAACTGTGACTCGTTGTGGATGCATTGGCTTCGCAATAGCCACCGGGGTGAAAATGAGCTTCATGAAGGCTGAACTGAAGGTTGATCTCTTCTCGAAAATTTTGTATTCATATTCTCCTTCAGAAATATTGTTGAACATTTCCCACTTCCATTTAAATCTTAAAGACTTTCTCGACCATGTTTAGATTCCATCTACGCTTAATAAATTGTGTCCTTTTTTTGTTTGAAAACTCATTTACATTTTCTTTATTTTCTTTTAATTTTGCCTCGTTTCAAGGCATTTCAAGGCTCTGCTGCTGCTGCTGCTTTCGCCTGTCTTTAGTTCAATATGGATGTTGTACATGTTGGGCGATGAAAGCAAAAACAAACGTCCTTGACCCTTAAATCTCTATTCATATTCCAAGAGGAGGCGGATCATACTCCTTCTTCCCGGGCTGCTGATACTGTTGGCTTTGTGCCTGGCTGGCTGACTGCCTGGCTGTCTGTGCGGATAGCAACACCAAACAGACTGGGCTTTGGCATGTTGTCGTTGACGCTCTTGTTGCCATTGTTGTAGATGATGTTGGTGTTGTTGCTGTTGCCGTTGTGGCACATTCATTCATTGTATATTCAAGTGCGCTGCCACAAAATGACACACACAATTGTTGTAATTTCTAAACACAAGCAGCGAGTAGACAAGAAAGTGAACTGAACAACACAACCAGTCACCAGTCACCGCCATGCTATGCCGTCATAGGCAAAAAGGCCACTACGTCGAGCAGTGGGCTTTCTCATGGAATCAGAGAGGCAACAGAAGAAAAAAACGAACGGAGGAAAGAAAGAAAGTAGGAGCCTTTTACATGCTGTTGCATAAAATTAATTACTCACAATTTTCCTGAATATGTAATCCTTTGAGCATACATAACCTGCGTGTGTGTGTGTTTGAGCATATGCATGTGTGTGTACTCTGAAGATACCTACCATGTCGTCCTTTTACGTATTAAAAACTTTTGCATAAAAACGATAACAACAACGACACTGGCAGCGCAGACTAGAGCAGAGTAATGACAACAGAGACCTTTATATACGCAAGCTCATGGCACGAGCGCAAACACATACACGCATACACGTGTGCATACATACATACAAGTGTGCTTAAAGCATTGGGCTATTGAATTTGGATTTTAGCCGAGTTATATCCGATTTATAAGGCCGTCGAAAGGGAAAAACATGAATGCTCTGCTACTTATTGAACAGCCTTCGAATGTCAAACTTTGTTGGCGAAATATAGCTTGAAGTGTAATGAAAATATTAAAAAAAAAAACTAAAACAAATGAGCGTTGGCACGGCAGAAGTATTGCTGGGTAACTATACCTGCATATACACATACTTACATATGCAACTCAATGAGATGCTTGTAAGATGGCATGTGTGCTTTATTACTTGGTGCGATTTTTTAAACGCAAATTCGGCAAGTGAGTTGAGATTCTCGTTCGTTTGTGAGAATCATCTCCTTATAGAGGCCGGGTTTGATGTTGAAAAGTCGCTGCGAAGCCACTTGAAAAGACTTTTGACATGGTCGAAATCATGATCGTGGTAGTCTGCAGCCAAGTAATAAATGTCACCATGCCATTTGTAAATAAATTTGCATTCTATTAAATATAGAAGCAAAATGGTCTTGAGCCAGGACAATATCCCAGTTCAAATCAAATATTGATTACAGACCAAAAAAATGCAAAAGAAAAAACTAAAAAAAAAATTCGCTAAAATTATAAAAACTATGAAAATATTAGATTTCTCATTTTTTCCAAAAAATACCCGAATTCCCAAAGTGGGGAACATGTGTTCCAAAATTGGGATCCAATAAAAATACTTGAAATTCGCCAAAATTATAAAAACTATGAAAATATTAATAGATTTCTCACTTTTTTCCAAAAACCACTCGAATTTCTAAAGTGGGGAAAATGTGTTCCAAAATTGGGGTCCAATAAAAATACTTGAAATTCGCCAAAATTATAAAAACTATGAAAATATTAACAGATTTCCCACTTTTTTTCCAGAAACCACCCGAATTCCTAAAGTGGGGAAAATTTGTTCCAAAATTGGGGCCCAATAAAAATACTTAAAATTCGCCAAAATTATAAAAACTATGAAAATATTACTATATTTCCCATTTTTTTTATTTAAAAAACAGCCTTCGAAAGTCAAACTTTGTTGTCGAAATATAGCCCGAAGCCCAATGAAAATATTTTAAATTCGCTGAAATTATAAAAGCTATGAAAATATTAGATTTCCCATTTTTTCCCAAAAAATACGCGAATTTTTAAAGTGGGGAAAATGTGTTCCAAAATTGGGGTCCAATAAAAATACTTGAAATTCGCCAAAATTATAAAAACTATGAAAATATTAATAGATTTCCCACTTTTTTCCAAAAACCACCCGAATTCCTAAAGTGGGGAAAATGTGTTCCAAAATTGGGGTCCAATAAAAATACTTAAAATTCGCAAAAATTATAAAAATTATAAAAACTATGAAAATATTACTATGTTTCCCATTTTTTTTTTTCAAAAACCACCCGAATTCCTAAAGTGAGGATAATGTGTTCCAAAATTGAGGTCCAATAAAAATACTTGAAATTCGCAAAAATTATAAAAACTATGAAGATATTAATAGATTTCCCACTTTTTTCCTAAAACCACCCGAATTCCTAAAGTGGGGAAAATGTTTTCCAAAATTGGAGTCCAATAAAAATACTTGAAATTCGCCAAAATTATAAAAACTATGAAAATATTAATAGATTTTATTTTTTTTTTCAAAAAACACCCGAATTCCCAAAGAGGGGAAAATGTGTTCCAAAATTGGGGATTTTTCATTATGCTCTTTTACCGTTTTTATCTGTTTTGATGATTTTTAAGTATTTCTATTGGCCTTCAATTCATAAAATAATCAGAGATGTGAACTGCATTTTTGGAAAAATTTTGTACTTAAAAGAACTTCAATAACTCAGTAAATTACTGAGGAATTTTTTAAGACAAAGCGGCGTTTTACTCCCTACTAAATGTGTTACTTAAATAAATATGCTTGTGATACGGTTGCCAAACAAAAATATTACTCAAGTTGAAAGATGGTTAAGAATTGATTAATAAAGTGTGTTTATTCAGCAAAGTACACAGATTTCTTAAGTTTGCTTAATTAATTAATTCAAATTCGGAAAGAAAGTCAAAATCGGTTAATAACACAGTGCAACACGAAAAATTTAAGGACACCATTACGTGATAAAAGACAAAAAAGACCCGTGGCTCTCAGTTTTACCCAAAGTCATGCACTTTTAATGGGCCCCCAAAGATTTGGGGCTGCGGTGCCATTTTTGCAAAAAGCGATCAATTTCTCACTTATATCTTGCAAACCGTTTGGAATTTTGATTTACTTTCTGTGACAAAGTTGTAGCTCTTGTCATACAAATTGTGAACATATAAAATCAAAAAAACGTCATATTCAAATTCAAAATGGCAAAAAATCGATTTTTTAGCCTGTTTCCACTGTTTGGGTCCATAGGTACCAAACCGTTCAAAATTCAATGAAACAATCAACTACAAAAATGTACCTAAGATCCCAATAAACAACTTTCTGGAACATATGAACTTCCTAGGAATGATTCTTAACACCGTTTGTTAATATTATCCTTAATCAATAGCATGTATACGCTACCTATACACTACAGCCCATAAGATTTGTTCGAGTACTGAAATATTGGCGCGATCGGATTAGGTACTGTCTTGTGCCTGTCGTGGTAGTTATATGAATGATATTGTGTACCATTATTAAATGACAAAGTTCAACCTTTCCAATAAAACCAGAAATTTCAAAAAATAATCAATACTTTATATATATATAATTTAAAGTTTCAAATGGACCACCCTACATGTTGTAAAAAGTTTAATAAAATCGAAAAACTCATACATTTAGAGAGGCTTCTTCCAGCTTTCTTAGAAGTGAAAATATATTTTGCTAGCATTTTCAATTCAATGGCCGGAGACTGTATATAAGTGATGCCCAAGTGCCTACATATTCACATGCACACATATGCGCCAGTTTGTGTTTATCTTTTAAGTCGTTACTCTCTCCACACACACACACGCACGCATGTGCATTCATTCGTGCACTTCTAAGTCTACTTTTTTCGGATAAGTGTGACAGCACAGCATGTGTATGGGTGTGCGTTCGGCAATGATGATGATGGTCTTTGTCATGCCTTAAGGTAAAATATGCTGCTGCATCTGCCAAAAAGCTCAAATACTTGCATTCACTCACGTACGGTTAACTAAACTTTGCTCGGCTTGATGTTTACATACATACATATGTATGTATGTGTGTCTTGGCTATGAGTGTGTTTAAGTGCTGTGTCATTGCCGTTGCCGTAGTATTGTTGTTGGCCCTGCCGGAGCAAGTGCTATTTGCATCCTTATCCTTTGAGTCAGGCACACAAAACATACACATGTATGCACACACTTACATGTATGTATATGTGTATGTAAGTATATTTTTCGATTATATTGGCCAAGTCAAGTCCCTCAGCCAAGACGGAACCGAACAATTGCTCTGCAATCACTTGAAAGGTGCCATCAACTCCCAGGAACGACGACGAACACAAGAAGGAGGAGGAAATGATTGGAAATTGTTATGGAGTTCAATTGAGTCATTAAAACTGTAGCTCTAGGTCAATTTTATTGATGTGCAGAAAGAAACAAATTTAATTTTAATCGAAGGGAGTGCTCTCTCTGTCGATACGTGCAAGTGGAGATCAAGTACCGGAATAATTGAACGTGTTGGTATAGTGCAAATTGCGTTGCAATCACTGGAGAAAATTGGCATATGTTGCTATTACAAAAAATGTAGAATGAATTGATGGGGACAAAAAAACAGCAACAACAAACTTTTGCGTGAAATGGATATATAAACGGAAATGAAACAAAACAAAGAAATCAATGAACGGCATCGGACCTATATGACATATATGACCGTAATTAGATGCCAACAAGACGTCGCAACGTGTGAAACTTTGTGCGTTACAAGAAAACGTGGACAAAAATAATAGTCGTTGTGGAATGACCTGGCCATCAATAAAAATTGGCCAGTGATGAGATTCAGGTACAAAATTGCACCTCTAGAATCGATTCTTGACAACGCAGGCTATTTTATTATAATATTTAATTTTATGGTATTATACTTTAATACTCTATATAAGATTTGATCTTATCTATTTTTTAGTTTTTTATAATAACTAAGATTATAAGATTTGATCTTATCTATTCTTTATTTTTTATAATAACTAAAACACCATTTTGCTTCATTTATTTTTATTCAACATTTCTAATACGCACCGATGTTCCTTCAAATCAATATCAATCATACGCACAGCAGCACCACTCAGCAAAGAAGTTGAAGTCACAATCAACATCATTTTCAATGCTCCTTAAATATGAATTGAGCAGAACTCACTCTAAATAGCGCATGAAATCTGTTTAACAAAAAAACGTTTTCGTTAGAAAAGAAGTTGTATATGAGTCTATTAACCAAACCGAGACAATTTTTCAAAATTCTCTTTTCAAAAGTTGAACCTCTGCTAGTTTTGTTCTGTTATTTGTAAATTAAAATAAACGACCCAAAAACTATGGCTTTAAACATTCATTCCCCCCCATAAATTTTAATGAAATTTATGAATTCCTTCTAATCAGGACTACTAGTATCATTTACTTAAGAAGTAATAATTTATTTTGTACTTTTGCGGGCTATAGAAAGTAGAACTTTTTGGACTTTAATTCGTAAAATTATGCGAAAACGTCAATAACTCAGTCAACTACTGACGTTTTTTTCGTTACTAAATGTGTTATTTAAACAAATTTACAAGTGGTAGCCGTACCACTGTGTGTAAAGGTACGAAAACCGGCTTTTACCCGTAACTCAGGGTTTTGAGGGTGTCTGGCTAATTTAAAATACAGATTCTTGTTCTACTCGACAATTATATCACGTCCCAGAGTTTTGGACTGTCGTATAGTGTAATCGATTCCATAATAAAGCGGGTCGTGTGTAATCGATACCAAAAGAATAAGTTTTTTAATCCCCGAATTCGATTCTCGATTGGAATCGGGATCGATTTAGCAGTCAGAGCTTGTCTTACGCAAGTCTTACTAGCATAACCCGCTGCTTGGCATGCAAAAAAGCCTGTTATTTGTTATTAGTTTTATCCCGCGCATCCCCCAAAAAGTACAAATTCCGAAAAATTCAATTTTACTACGATTCTAGCTGCAATACTGTAGTTCGTACCATTTGTATCCCTTTTTGTCCCGCTCACCCCTTAACTGTACAAGATTCGAAAAATCCATTTATGTTGCACGTCTATGTGGCCGGAGGAATGTACACGCCGAATTTCACTATTCTAGCTACATTACTTCAGTCAGTAGTCAGTAAAAAAAATGTTAAAATTTTCGAATTCGAATTTATGATTGGAACTTCTAATCAACAGTTGTAATATCTCACAAATGAACTGAGTATTTTTATTATTTGTTAATATTTGTGAAGGTACAGAATTGGTCTCTTGGATGGTGAGAATAATTTTCTGAAAAAGTTAAATTGGCATTTTATATAGTTTAGATATATAGTGATATCAAAACTCATCATTCTATAATTTTCAGAGAATAACATACATAAATAAAATTAATAATATAAATAAATATACTTTTTCAGGATATTTTAAAATAATTTTTTCAGATAATATAAATATAAAGAAGAAATATAAATAAATATTTTTTTTGCAAATATTTTAACAAAACACAGTAATTTCGGTCATAATAAACAAAAATATCTATTTGCAAAAAAATGTTATTTCAGTCGTTTTTAGATTTGTGTAACGTTATACAATTTATTTGTTGTAATAAAATTTTTATATGTTTTTTAATTATAATGTTTTAAAATTTATTTAGTTTTAGTGATATATTTTGAAATTCTAACGATTTTTATAGAAATTATTTACAAAAAATGTATCTATTGGTATGTATCTGTAATCATATCTATCGCACTGATAATTCAAAGTAAATTAGATAAGCAATATGAGACAAACATCTTCTTTAATATATGTATTTTGAAACTTGCAATATTACAGGTTTTTAGAGATATTCGCTGTCCTCATTAGGGAACTTAACAGATTTCGATGATTTGTCATCGATCTACATGTATAGTTGGATGACTTTGAACTTCTTCCTGTGGTTTGAACATGTGGACGGCAGGACATGACTATAGCCTCCCAGCAAAAAGAGAGCACCCAAAGAAGTGAAAAAGATGTTTATCTTGTGATTCGGAAGTAGTGAAAATTGGGATCTTCCACCAATGAATTTAACATGGAGTTGTCATAGGAGGGATGTCCTTTATTTTGAAAGACTTAAAAGTTATTTTAAGTGTTGTAAAGGAACCACTTTTTCAATTGTTTCCATTTCGGGTTTAAAAAATGCGAACAGCGGACCTTCTGATTGCTACTACTGCAGTCTAACCATCAAATCATTTTGTTCGATAAAACTGACAATTAGGAACATAACAAAATATTGTTTAATATGAACTAATATATAACGTAAATAAATACTAATTAAATTTAATATTAAATAAAATGAAACTACTTAATTTTACTGATATTATGCATTATTAATAAAAATACCAAATATTTTAAGTACATTAAAAAAACAATAATTTTGTATCTTTTAATCAAAAAAATTTAAATTGTCAAAATTATACAAAATTAAACTTTGTTTAGACCTTCTGGGTGCAAAGCGCACACCTTACCTTTGTGACCCCATACCAAAAAGTTGTTCCCATTCAGTTGTGAACATGCTGTTCATAGAATGTTACGTAATATTAACATATTATCGACTTTTTTGGACGTTGTTTAAAAGTATTTCCTTAAAAGCAGGAAAAATGCTAATTTGGATTTTGAGATTCGATTAAAATGTGCTTCCTACGGAAATACTTCCAATTTTTTTTTGCTGGGCTATGGTGTAGAGTATAAAATGTTGCCTTGCATATATAATTTGACTCCTGCCACTTCAACTAACAGACGCATCAAAAGCTAACACTAGAAACTCTTTTTAAGGCATACAGAGATGTACTGACTTTATTTTATAACAACTGTTTACATTTACAAAACAACACGAACCATCACTACAAGCTTGCACAATACAATGTAATACAAAAATTGGATAATGTTCAATTTTTTTCTTGCGTTGCTTTCTTATACTTTGAACATGTTCCTTGACACGATTCAAGTATTTTCTTATTTATTTGGCAGCAATTTGATGCCGTAACAAAGGTCGAAAAAAAGACTAAATTTTGAGTTTAAAGTGGGTGTTAATATGGAGGATTTGGATTCGACTTCAGTTTATTTAATTAGTAATTCCGATATTTCCATGAATAATGCTAAAATTCTAGAGAAATGCCTGATATATTTATTACACTTTTAACAAAAAATCACTGGATTTTCTTTTGGATTTGTAGAGTAGTTACATTGGGTTGCGAACGAAATCATCTCTGAATATGTATTCCCCATAGACGTGGAAGTATATTAGAGTGACCCAACTCTCTACCAGTAAAAGTATTGCTAGTACTCCCAAAATATAAAGCAGAAATCGCACTATGGTGCCTTGGCCGGCAATAAAGTTTGGAGGGTAGATCCCCAATAGAATAATATTTAAATAGGTGTAGATAGAAAAATGCTCATCAAATTCGGGCGTACATTACTCTGAGCAACATTAATGAATTTTTCGAAAATTGTACTTTTAATGGGGAGCGGGAAAAAGAGATAAAGCTAAGCTGATACCATACAAATTATAGCAGCTAGAACCGTGAAATTCAGTATGTAGATTGCTCTGACTACGAGACGCGCAAAGTAAAGGGGTTTTTTTGAATTTTGTACTCTTAAGGTATGAGAGGGATAAAAATGGTACCAACCAACGAGTTACCTCTTGAACGTGAAATTTGGATTTCATTGAAATTTTGATTTGGTTTTTTTTTAAATTTGTACTTTTAAGAGGGCGGGAAGAGTGGATAAAAATCGTACTAGGCAAGGTTGCTAGAATCGTGAAATTTGGTGTGTAGATTCCTCTACGCTGTAGACGCGCAATATAAATGTATTTTTTCAAAAGGGATAACAACGGTATCTGTCAGTGTTGCAGCTAGAATCGTGAAACTCGATGTGAGCATTCCTCTGTCTTCGTAGACACGCCAAATAAATTGATTTTGTTTAATGGGAATCGGGACAAAAAGGGATGGAAATAGTACCAACTAGAAAAAACAGTGAAATTCGCCGTGTACAATCCTCTGACAACAATAGAAGCATGAACAATTATAGCAATGAACAGCATAAGGTTCAGATGATCGACATAACGTGATTTATCATAAAATGGATATCCACAAAAGGGAAAATTGGATAAATATAATAAAAAAACCAGTAAAAACGGCGTTAAGTTCGGCCGGCCCGAACTTTATATACCATCCACCATGGATTGCATTCCACAGAGGTTGTCGGTTTTCGTAGAAGTGCAGTAATATTACAGGAAAATATAATTTTTTTAATATAGCCAAACCAAACAAATACAAATATTGAAAAAATAATTTTATAAATAATATAATATTTTAATTATTTCAAACCACGCTTATAAGGCAAGGCTACCAATACGTCAATTCAAAAAATAAATATTCTTATATTTATATTTCAATTCCAAAAGTACAAATTTTGAAAATCCATTATCAGACGAACATAGTGCAAAATAACCTAACTTCATGATTCAACCAATTTTTCCCGTAAAAGAAAAAGTACGAATTTGGAAAAAACTTTTTATTTTGCGTGTCTATGCAGCCAGAGGAATGTATAAACCGAATTCCATGATTCCAGCTGCGCCCATTTGGTTGATACCATTTTTACCCCCTTGACGTTTCTACGCAATTAGAAATTCATCATTCAAGATGTAGTCGTTTAGTTGGTACTATTTTTATCCCTGTGTACTATTGTATCCCTTGAAAGTACGAATTTCGAAAAATCCGTTTATATTCCGTGTCTACTCAGTCAGAGGAATGTATACTCCGAATTGCATGAGTCTAGCTGCGGTCATTCGGTTGGTACTATTTGTATCCCCTTTTTCCATTTTAACCCCAAAAAGTACGAATTTCGAAAAATTCGTCTCTTTTCCGTGTCTACGCAGTCAGAGGAATGTATACTCCGAATTTCATGACCGAATTTCGGTCATTTGATTGGTACTATTTTTATCCCTTTTTTATCATTTTAACCCCAAAAAGTACGAATTGCGAAAAATCTGTTTATTTTCAGCGTCTACGCAATCAGAGGAATGTATACACCGAATTTCATTATTCTAGGTGTAGCCGTTTGGTTGGTACCATTTTTATCCCTCCGTACCCATTGTATCCCTTGAAAGTGCGAATTTGAAAAAAAACAAACCTTTTATTTTTCATGTCTATTTTCAGTTTTTGTCTATGCAATCAGAGGAATTTATACGCCTACTTTCATTATGCTAGGTACTGCCGTTTGGTTGGTACCATTTTTATCCCTCTATTCCCATTTGACCCCTTAAAAGTGCGAATTTGGAACAATTGCTTTTGTATTATGTATCTACTCATTTAGAGGAATGTACACACCGACTTTCGTGTTTCTAGCTGTTGTCGTTTAATATGTAGCATTTTTATCCCTGTTTTTGCCCCATTTCACCCCCTACAAATAAGAATCACTCTATGGTGCACGTTTTTGCTATAAGGGGAATGCGCATACCAAATATCAAGCAAATATAAACAGACATGTTCAAAAAACGTGCTTAAATACGCTAAAATATTAGGGATTATTATGGGTATTTTTAGTCCTTGTGAGGGAAAAATTTTCCCTTTATGCCGATTTCGCCCCGTTTCAATCCCAACCGATCTACGACTATAAGACGGAAAATTTGAACGTTCTAGCTTCTTTCGTTTAGATGCTAGCGTGCTTTCAAAAGACGGACATGGCTAGATCGACTTAGAATTTTATGATGTTCACAAAACAGTTTATAGTGAAACAATTACTTGATTATATACATTTAAAAATATTTGCTTTTTTCCGCAGACAATCCAGAAATATCGTTTCGAGAAAGATAATAAAATATCCAAGAAGTAGGTTATGTGGACCACTCTTATACATATGAATGTCCAACAAACTCTATATTTAGTTACTAGGAAATCAACTAAAATGTTATTTAAAATAAAGTATATACGAATCTTGCGTAAAGGATGGGTGTAAACGATCAGTTCTTCTTTTACATTTGAGTCTAAGAAGAAAAAACTGAAAAGTTCATGCATAAAAAATACATATAAAATGCAACAAATAACCCATAGTATAAACGGAAAGGAAAAAAGGATATAACAAGAAAGATTTTTGTGAGAATTCGGGTAGAAGAAAAACGAACGACAGGAGCAGCACAGCAAGAAGCACAAAGGAAACATTAGGAGGGCAGAGAACACCGAATAAAAACCGTAAGAAAGCTTAACAAATGAAGTGGAAATCACTCGAGAATATCCACGCCGAGACACACACAGCACACATACAGCATAACAACACGTAATACCATTTGCAATGCACGTCTAAGCATGCTTGCAACAAAGCATAAACTGCAACATACATTTGCACTCTTACTGGGCCAAAGTCGTGCTGAACGTGTGCGTGTATGTGTGTGTAATAGGATGAATAATAGTTACAGAGCAATGCAGACGCGTGGCACTGCATACTCTTCCTTGATGTGTCCTTTTCCCAGACCCTCGACATTTTGTTGAACGCTTTTTGGACTTTAATATTTTATTATGCTAAAAAGTCATCATTGGATTTTGCTCCATTTAGTGCTCTAAATATGATAAAACATTATGTAATGCCTTTAGCTTAACACCAATAAATGACATTTATTAGAGTAGTTTTGCAGCAGCACACACCTCCTTTCCCTGTGTCATATTCATTCGTTCTGCTCGCAATAGCCTCGAACACCATCAATATATTCCTCGGCGGCAGCGTTAGCTTTCAACATATTTATTCAATGCTTTATGGCTGTGCTCTTCAAACGTGTGTAATCCTTTGGTCACATCATAAATTGTGCTGATGTTACCACCAATAAACCATGGTCGTTTTTGTTCATATTCAAACGAATCGCAAAAAAATATGTAGCACTATGATAAATTGTGGAAAATAGAAAACGAACGAAAGTTTATGACATCGAGGGAGACATTGTATTTTAGAGTAACGAGGTCGAAAGTTTTTGTAGGACGATATTTTAGTGGGAGTTGTGTGAAAAGTGAGGGGATCTTTAAACTTTGATCTGGAAGCTACTTCATACTGAGTAATGCAGACAATTTCGTAACGAAAAATCTTAAAACATCTTAATTCTTAAATGTACTTTTTTAAAGGACTTTTTTCGATTTTCTCGAAATTGACATTTTTTCGAAAAAATCAAAAACCACTAACTCCAGTGGTTTAAGATCTTCTACAAAAATGATCCTTAGAAAATTCCACAATATACTTCTGACAACAAGAATTCTTTTAGACATTACCTTACAACATATTTTTCACTTAGTCACCTACGACCAAAAATGAAAACTTTGTTCCACTATAAAAAACAAACTCTGGTCTGGACTATAAGTTTATTCAGCAAAAAATCTACTCAACAAGCCCTTTCAGAATTATAGGGTCGGTATTATGTTCCACTCAAAAAGTCTTAATTTGTTGGAGAGTGTAATAATTTCAAATTTTCCCTATATTTCAATGGAAATTTAAAATGTTTATTAATATTGAACTTATACAGTTAAGAGCATGACATTTGATGTATTTTTAACAGATATTCTTCACTTTCATTTGATACCCATATCGTCATTGTATGCCTTGGAATAATACGACAATAAATTATATTTTATCCTTTGAAAATAAGAAGAGGAAAACTGAGTACACAGTTCTCTTACATGCGGCGTCTAGTTTCACGTCTATATGGTCTTGTTCAGTTCCAAAAAGTATTGTCGAGTTTCTATTAGAAATAAAAACCTTGACATTTATGAACAGTTTAACAGACAATAGAATTCAATGTTTAAACAATTCAATGGTAGATTCCTTTGTTGTAAGCTGGATTTTCATCACTCTTGTTCGATTGATCTGCAAAAGTCCAAGTCTTTTTGCATTTATCGATAGGTTTATCGATGGTTAAGTCCATCTCAGGTGCAAATTTTGTATAGAAAACAAGTAAGTTGTAGTCCTCGCAGGGCGTGGAGAATACTCCCAACATTCATAGTTAGTCGTAGAAGATTTCAATCGCCGACACAGAAATGATAAAGGTTATAATTTTGTGGCATTAAAAATGTTATCAAATATATATATATATATATATATATTAATAGCACTATTTTTTAAATTTTATATTGTTAAGTAGTACGAGTTAAAGATATATAATTTCTATGCCAAAAGCCCTATGCTGAATTGCCGCGATCAAAGTTTATTATATTAAAAGAGGCCTGAATAACTATCTACAGAAATTGAAATAAAAAAATACTTCTTACTATGAAAAAGTCTATGTACACTAGGACATTAAGGTTTCACAGAAATAATAATGTTGATAAAATAAATAAAATTTTTTATTTTCCTCTGTGGCAATTTCACCACTTCGATTATATCTTGGGACACAAAAAAACTGATCAAATCTTAAGATATCAAAATTTCAAAACTCTATATCCATATATATAAAAGATTTGCGTTACTGACTGACTGACTTATCATTTACCAGCCACCAGACCAAACGGCTGAAGCCAGGGTCATGAAATTTTCAGGGTAGTTCCCAAATATGACGTAGACGTCGGCTAAGAAGTTTAACGAAATTCGTACTTTTAGGGGATAAAAAAGGGACAACAAGGGATAAACATCGAATCTTCGTCCTGTTCCTTGCAATGACCATGCAGACGAGCTGTAAATTAAGAAAGAGACAAAAAGGGATAAAAATGGTACCAAATTAAATATTGCAGCTATATTCGTGAAAATCGGTATCTACATTTCTCTGACAACGTAGACTTGCAACTTAAATGGATTTTTTCGACATTTGTATTTTAAGGGATGCGCGGGACAAAATGAATAAAAATTGTATCAACTAAAGTATTGCAGCTAGAATCTTGAAATTTGGTATGTACATTTCTCTCACCACATAGATATGTATGTTTGTACTTTTACTAACAAAATTATCGTGAAATTTGTTTTGTAAATTCCTTTGATCACGTAGAACCGCAATAAAATTGGATTTTTCGAATTTTTTAGTTTTTAGTGGTGCGCGGGACAAAAAGGGATAAAAATGGTACCAATTTAAGTATTGCAGCTATAGTCTTGAATTCCACTGACAACGTAGAAACGCAATCTTAATGGATTTTTAGAATTTTTATTCTTTTAAGGGATGAGCGAGACAAAAAGGAATAATAATGATACCAACCAATGTATTGTAGCTAAAATCGTGAAAATCGGCAAAAAAAATTGAGATTTTGAATTAGAAACATGAGATCAAGGATGTAAACTGTTGTAATTTTTTGTTTGAAACTGGGTGGAAAATGATACATACGCAGGAAGTTCAGCTAAAATAGTGCAATTCGAAAAGCACATTACTTTTTCAAATTGGTATTGTGGATTTATCTATATCCATCAAAAGAAAATTGAATAAATACTATGACAGGGATGGATAAAACTGATAACAAATAAGTGGGTTTTCCGCGTGCGAAGTACTGCTAGTATATTGTATATGGAGCATTCCACGATAATTTGGACAGTTAATACAAATATTTTTGATTTCCTCCATTTTTTATATTTTTAGTACCCATTTCAAAACACCCCCTGGTATACTTTGGAATCGTTAAATAGTAGTTCTGTTTTCAGTCTTTTGCTCACAACTTCGTCAATAATGGTCCAAATTGGATATTCTATTTTTTAATATTTTAGTTTTTTGAAGTACTTTTCAGAAAAAATATTGAAAAATATTCACAATGTTTTTGTTTACAAATTTTGATTTTTTAAATTAAAAGTTTTTTTAATTGTTTGTACTCTTCGATTTTCTCGATTTTTTTTATTTAAGCATCTATTTATTCTTTAAATTTTGAGGCTTGGTTAAAAGAGGGCCTTTAATAATTAATACTTTTTTTAATTGTTTGAAAATTTGGAAAACAGAAAATAAATTAAACTTAATTTTTTGTATTCTTCTCTTTTCTAAAAAAAATATATGTTTAAACATCTATTTACTCTGTAAATTTTAAGTCTTGGTTGAAAGTGGGCCTATAATTTTTATAGTCCCACTTTCAACCAAGACTTAAAATTTACAGAGTAAATAGATGTTTAAATAATTTTTTTTTTGAGAAAATCGAAGAGTACAAACAATTAAAAAAATAAAATTTAAATTTATTTTGGCTTTCCAAATTTTCAAACAATTAAAAAAATTATTAATTATTATAGACCCACTTACAACCAAGCCTCGAAATTTGCAGAAAAATTGATGCTTAAATAAAAAAAATCGAGAAAATAGTACAAATAATTTAAAAAAAAAAAACTTTTAATTTAAAAAATCAAACTTTGTATTCAAAAACATTGGGAATATTTTTTCTGAAAAGTACTTTAAAACCAAAAATTATTAAAAAATAGAATATCCAATTTGGACTATTATTGACGAAGTTATGAGCAAAAGACTTAAAAAAGAACTACTATTTAACGATTTTTTAAAAGCTATATATTTTTAACGAGTAATCAGAAAAAACTCAAAGTATACCAGGGTTTTTTTAATGGGTACTAAAAAATGTAAAAAATGGAGGAAATCAAAAATATTTTTTTTGACAGATTTGTCGTGGAATGACCCATATATATAGATTCGAGTAATAAACAAATATATGCATATACATAATAAGAATAGGTTATATTTGGGAATATATAACATATAAAACAAAAAAGCTCTGGGTAATATTTTGTCACATTTGTGTTTATACTCTCAACCCTTTGAGTCCCAATTTATTTTTTGGCAGAAGGGAGTTATTTTTGGAGTTTCGGGTTGTGTTGTAGCAGTAATTCTCCACATCGAGAATTACTTTCCATTACAATTTTGTAATTTTTGTAGCATCCTCTATAAATAACTTTTGGTCATATTTGATCTATCACGCACCTGGACAAATTTAAAGCTGAATACCCCTTGGGAAGTACAGTTGCCTGTGGTCGTCAAAGGATTAAGCTATCGAGCGTGGTAGCTTTGAAGTTTTAGTAAAATTGTTTATCTATTTTTAATTTGAACTACTAACTAGCTAAAAATGATTAATTGTAGCTGGGAATGTATACAAACAACACAATTATCTACCGAAAATACTGTGGAATACACTCCAAGGCGGCAATATATGTGACAGCGCATAGAGAAAGGGACCTAAGGGTAAAAAAATCAATTTTCACTTTTTTTTTTTGATGTGG
This sequence comes from Polietes domitor, assembly GCA_947397865.1. Classification (NCBI taxonomy): domain Eukaryota; kingdom Metazoa; phylum Arthropoda; class Insecta; order Diptera; family Muscidae; genus Polietes; species Polietes domitor. The sequence continues at coordinate 266,524,404 of OX377618.1, forward strand.
ACAACATCTGAGCATCGAATGAGACCGATGCCGTGCCCCAAAAGTGTTCCCTCCCAGAGATATGCGCGTTTTATGAAGTGATGGTACACCAAAGATGCACGTATTTAAATCTTTAAAATGACTCTCCTGAAGAAACCCGGTTTTTACCCTTAGGTCCCTTTCTATTTTACGCGTCACATATATGATTTTTTTTTTTTTTTTTTTTTTTTTATACTTTTATTTTCAATGATAACAACTTACAATGTAATAAGTGCCCCAGCGCCACTTGGACATTATTGGGGCGAGTTGGCATAGGTGTATGACTTCATTAAAAAAAAAGTAAGCAATAATACATCAAGTTTTAATTTTAATATACAATTATAATAGATATAAAAGAAAAATTACAATAGAAGCATTTCTATACTTTGTAGTAGATATGATTTTAAACTAGATTTAAATCCTGAAATTCTCGATATACTTTTAAGAGTTTGAGGAAGGTGATTGTACTCAGAGCAGCCGATGTATTCAATACGTTGTTTCGTGGTTTCCAGCCTACATCTTGTCACACGCAAATTCAAATTATTTCTAGTATTAAAAACCAATTGGTTTCTAGAAAAATCTATGGTATGATGACCAATATGATGTACCGATTTGTACATGAACATAAGTAACTGCATTTTGTGCAGACCATGTAAAGGTAAGACCGTTTTAGATATGTTATTATATAGCGCAAGTGATGGATACGTCAAGGGGAGATTGTAAACAATTTTGAGAGCTCTGTTTTGCGTCCTTTGTAGACTTCGAAATTCTGAACACTTCTTGTAACCATAAACTATGGGCAGATAATTCAGGTGGCTGTGTATGAGGCTATTGTAAATTAACAGTTTAGTTTTCTCATCAAATTTATACTTGAATTTATACAAAATTCCAATCGCTGGAGCAACTTTCCGTTTTATGTATTGAATATGTGTATTCCATGATAAGTTGGCCTGAAAATGGATACCCAAATACTTCAACGAATTACATTCATACACTTCTTTTCCACCAATTAAAACACTAAACATATTGCCGCCTCCAGTATAATATGGTCGAAATCTCATCAGTTTCGTCTTTTCGGCATTCAACACAAGCTTATTGATTCTTGCATATTCTAAAATAACACCAGCATCATGTTCAATTTGAGCCTTCAATATTACGTCGTGGTTGTACGGATAAAATAGGCTTATATCGTCGGCATACATTACCAATTTGCCATGCAAACTGAGATTAGCAATGTCATTGATATATATCGTAAATAGCAGCGGGCCTAGTACGCTACCTTGTGGTACGCCATGTTTCACAAGGCCTACATTACTTCTGCAATCATTTATTTCCACGTACTGTTTTCTCCCTTGCAGATAATTTGTCATTAATTGTAATGAATTTCCAGAAATGCCGTAGAATGGAAGTTTCCGCATAAGAATTTCATGATCCACCAGATCGAAGGCTTTCGAAAAATCATAAAAAATTCCCGCCACTCCACCGTTACCATTATCCAGACCATCACACACCATATTAATCACGTTTACAACAGCATCTTGCGTACCACTACCTTTTCTAAACCCAAACTGGTATCGATATATCTGTTTAGTCTGCTCTAGAAAAGTAGTTAACTGACTATGCAAAATTTTCTCAAACACTTTATCAATTATCGGCAATAACGCGATTGGTCTGTACTTATCAACGGTACACGCACCAGATTCCTTAGATATGGGAATTATTTTAGATATTTTAAGAACTTCAGGATATGTCCCAGTATTTAAAATATCATTAAACATACTTGAAAGTCTGGAACATATGACATCACTACATTTTGATAGTGCTTTGCTTGAAATGCCGTCATGACCAGGACTTTTATTAAGCTGAAGATTTGAAATATGCTGCAAAATTTCTTCATCTGCGATATTAGTAAAAGAAAAAAGTTGCTGGCATTGTGTCATGTTGCGAAATATATTATCACAATCTCCAGGTAATTGCACAATACTCTCCTTCAGTAGAGATGGAGCTTGTAAAAAGAATTCATGGAAGGCATCACATTTTCCTCTGTTATCCACTACAAATTCACCATCATTACCTTTAATTTTTATCTCCGATCTCAATGATCTACCGAGATGTTCATTTAAAAATTTCCAACTTTTTTTGGATTCTGTTTAAGAGCTTCAAGTTGATCTTGGTAAAATGCATTCATACATATTTGGTTAGCTTTCTTTATGATTTTGCTAATTTGCTTCAACATCTTTTCTAGACTGGAATTAGCGCCTTTCTTCCTCCGCTTCACCAACAAGGCCTTCTTCAATTGAATGAGCGATCGTAAATTCTCATTAACCCATGGAGTAATTAAGGTTTTTGTCAGTGTATTTTCTTCCCTTTCGACAGTAGCTTCTCTGATACAATTAGAAAACTCACTCATAAAATCACACACATCCACAGATGGATTTCCAGTAAACTGCATGGAATTCAAACGACCTTGAACGTGAACTCTTAATGAATCATAATTACATTGACGGAACATTTTTTTCGTGTAATTAGATGTCTCAGAACGTAAAAGAACTTTACACGATATTATATTGTGATCAGTTAATCCACACTCAATTGAATCAATGTCCAATCTATTTGGAATATTGCTGAAAATATTATCTATCGATGTGCCACTTCCTGGTCTCGTTATTAAATAATGACAATTCTTGTAATCAAAATGGCCCAATATATTTGATACGGCTGCCGATGATGCTGGGTTTAAAAAATCTATATTCGAATCACCAACAAAAATATTTGGGGATCCAGAAATATCTTGTAGCGCATTCTCAATAAAAAACGTGAATGTATTCAAATCACACTTTTGCGAACGATAAAAACTGGTAACTTTCATAGATTTACCATCAATTTTGACATTCTCCAACGAAATTCGAATAGTCTCAATAAATTGTCTGCTTTCACATTCTTCAACAACATATTGGATATTTTCTTTCACAAAAAGCGTTGTTCCCCCATAACCGTCTTTTCTACAGCAATGTACAGAATTATAGCCCGGAATGTTGTATATCTGCTTCATATTCGACTGAAACCACGTCTCCTGAATAGCTATCACATTTGGTAATACCTCAAACTCGGAAATTAACGATTTAAATTTGTTGAACTTATTTATGGACGAAATGCTTCTAATGTTTACAGACAATACATTTAATGCTTGAAGATTTATACTTTCTACATAATCATTAAATGACTCTATATTTAAAAAATAGTTATTAATTAAAACCATTATAATAATTTAATTTTATTTAATATACACAAAATGAGAAAATGCATTATACGCACAATTACGATGGAGACATGAACTGGGATTTGGCGCCATCCTCATCATCGTCATCAGAATCATCTACGGCAATAACTTTCTTTTGCAGCCTTCGGCTATGGGCTTTGTTAGTTGTAGCTTCCAAGATAATTTTGTTAACATCTTCCTCATTCCTGATTACACGGGGCTTAGAAATTTCGTGTCTTTTTGCAAAAATTTTATTTCCATTCGAATACACAGCATGGTAACCAACAGATTTCAATGTTCTGGCATATTTAAATAGCTCTAAGGTCTCCTTACTTAAGAAATCATTCACATATATCGATTTTGTGTTATCGTCTTCCTTAAATTTGGGTTTGGCAGCCATCAGTTTTTCTTTTGCAGCTTTTGAACTGAATTTCACAACAAGACTTTGATTAGGTCTTCCCAGATCCTTTTTCTTTAGAAAATATGCTTCTTCTATATTGTCTTTTTGAATTTCCACACCCACTGTCTTCGAAATTTCAATAACTGCCTCGGCAGCACTCACTTCACCAGAAGTTTTAACTCCACTTATAACACAATCATTCCTTACTCGCTGATCATTGAGCATTTTTACAGAGTCCTTCAGACCATTTATTTCAGTTTTTAGTTTACGGTTTTCATTTTCAATATTTTCAATTTTTTTTTGTTTTCCACAACCCCCTTCAATATTTCATCAAACTTCTTCGACATGAAATTCATTGAATCTTGCAACTCTGTCAGCTGATCAAGTTTATTCAGTTTTGTTTTTATTTCCAGCAGTTCTCCTCTAACTGTGTTATCAGCGCTACTACCACAATCACACATATGACACACGTACTCTTCTGCTTCATGCTCAAGCAAACGTTGGTACTGACGTTTATCCAACTTCGTACACAACACATGAAATATTTTGTTGCATTTGTCACATTCGATGCTGTCTTCCTTCTCCTCTTTCACCTCCATTCCGCACTGACCACAAACTATTTTTGTATTTTTAACGCTTCTACGACTTGTACCCGCCATACTCGATGCTTTCCGAATAGATCGCGCTTTGTTTGTTGATGTTTAAACGTTTGTGTGTTTGATTGAGTTCAATTACACTGTGTTTTAAAATTTTTATTCAAACCAACAACGGAGCTCACTTTTTCTAGGACTGATCAATAGGGTTGCCAACTCGCTTTTTCCGACCAAATTTACCGCCCTTTTTAATTGCACTTTTTTTTAGAAATTTTCTTTAAAATCCAATTGTTTTTCCTAATTGTAGAAAAGACGATGAAGTTTTTTTTTCAAATCAATAGCAGGTAGAATTTCAGAATTTTCTATAGAAAATTGGCGATTGTTTTCCACAACGCGCATTATACATGTGGAATTTCTCTCTGGTGAACAAACATACACAATTTCTTTCGTAAGAAAACAACTTGATCGATTTAGCTGACATTCGAATATATTACATTTTAAATCGCCTAAAGAATATAGCAACCCGAAGTTTCCCGATGGAATAGTTGTTTCGATGGACTGCAGTATAATTAAGAAATTTTGCAAAATGGACGGTTCCCTGACACCAGTTACTCGAGATGTAAAATGGAATTTCACAGAAAACCGGTTACGTATATAGAAATATATGAAGCTCATGTGTTGACCTCTTCAGGATTCTGATATGATGTGTCCTAGGTAAAAGTAATGTTATGATACTGCAATAAGGTTTAATGAGATGGTTTTCCATAAAAATATTACATGTTGGTATACATCTTCCATATAAAATTTAAATAGAAATTGTGTGAATTGCAATATTAATTATTTATTGTTTCCCAAACGACTCTATACATTTCATACTATCCCTCCTACAATAATGAATATGCTAAACCCGGCTACTATTACTACCCACAATTTTATTGCTGTCATTTGCCGCTGCAGTTGTTAGTTGTGTGCCAATATTTCACAGTCGTGGCAATATTTCCAACCAACAGCAGATGCACGTGTTACTTTGGTGGCAGACATACGAATACGGATGAATGTTCGTCCACGTGTCTGTCTGTCTGTCCCTTCCATATACACAGAGCTGCCATCTCAGTTTGCAGCATTACAAAACTGATTAGTTTTGGCTGTGATGGTGCTGCTGCTGCTTCTGGGTTATACCACAACACATATTCCTTGCCAAGGACTAAGCAAGGACTGCCTCTGTGTTGGCTGTTGCGACTAGCATAGTTGCTGCTATGAATGGTTGGTTGTTTGTAAGGTTAGTTGATTGTCGAGCAACGACGTCGACATTGCTCATTAATGTCAATTTGATCAAGTCGAACATGCCATCGATTAGATGGCAGCAGCAGAAAAAATAACGAAACGAGAAGATTGCACAATTTTTCTTCATTTACTCTTATGGATGTTTATGGCCTTCCACGTGAGCGTTGAGAATCCCCCCTCTACTTGATCACTTTCTGCGAAAGAATGGTGGATGGAACACGTGCATAAGGAATAACAACAAGTTTTGATATACACGAAGAAACTAAATGAAGGTATGGACAGCAGGAAAATATAGGAAGCCTTAAAAGACTGCTACATATATTCACCACATTGTATTGTTTTATAAGGAAATATATATACCTCCTCTACTTGCTTTGTTATAAATATATGTGGATGTCATGTGTCTTTTGTGGATGTCATACCTTTGCTGTGGTCGTTTAGTAGAAAAAAATCCTAGAAAGTCCTCTATCGAACGAACTGACTTCAGCAATTAATTTCTTATTTTTTTTATTGTACTTTCCAGGTGCAATATTTAAATATCATGGCTTAGGTTAGGTGATCGTTAAATAATATTTATTGCATTTGCTGTAGTGCAGCGGGGGCTTTGGAGAATTTTATGCAAAATTAATTTTGAAATTAATGGATGTGTGTTTATTGCACTGAATGATTTATTCACAATTTATTTTCGTTTTAATCGCAAACACGCAATGAGTGGACAGATTCAACAATTATATTATAATTAAAGTATACGCATAGTAGAATATGTTGTTGGCAATAAATAGATTTTGCAGATTTTAGAATTTATATACGGATTCAATAAAATGTTTTCTATTTTTCAATTTAGATCCAATAATTTTAAGTCGAGTTTGTGATTCCATACTTTTTCTTAGATTTTTGATAGTTTTTGTACCATTGAAATTTCGGTTGCTTTTGTGAAAAGTATTTTAAAAAGTCGTATTAATTAGAACCAACAATTCACAATACTTAATCAATTTAATGGACGATTAAAAATACTTGATGAAGGATCAAAAAACGGAGAATTGATTCATTTATTTTTAAAATTAGATTTAGGTATAGAAGGTGTATAAATATAATAATTTATTATATTAAAAATTATAAATGTAATTGAAAAAATATCAAATAAGCTTAATCAACCAATTGGTGTTATTTGAGGGATTAAAAAATATTAATTAATAATTTTAGCTTGACAAGCTAATGTTATATTTTAGCTAATTTTTTCGTCATTAGAAGTAATTGCTAATTTACTATAAAATGGTTTAAGAGACCAGTACTTGCTTTCAGTCATCTAATGAAGAATTTATATTATTAGAAATTCATTTAATAAAATAATTTACTGGAATTTTTTCAATTACAATAGGTATAAAACTACGATTAGCTCCACAAATTTCTGAACATTGACCATAAAATAGTCCTGGTCAATTAATTAAAAAATGTGTTTGGTTTAATCGACCAGGAGTTCCATCAAAATAAATAATAAGTCCCAAAACTGCTTCGGGGTCACCTCATCAACATTTTTCCCAAACACACCACATCTCATATCTTCCCTCCTTGAAGGGGAATCCCATAAAAAAACTATATTTTTAAAAAATGTACTCCCACCGCTCTCACTGTCCCAAAGAGGTCCCTAGGTGAGTCAAATGTATGACAGGCCCCAATATATTCAATCACCACATTTTCTCAGAATATCACAACCCTCTATGTCCAACTCGTAGGGTGGACACATAGTTTTATTATTTTCTTTTTTGTATTTTTATGAAAGAAAGGCCAAAATTTATTAATTATTAATTAATTGTCGTCTCCCAGCACTTTCCCATAAAATACCTACTCCCACTGCCATTAATTAAGGGGCTCCCATACAATAATTAAATTAAAAAAAAACACTCACCGCTCAACAGTTCCAAGTTGGCGTCTGGGCCAGTTATATGTATGAGCGACCCCAATATATTCCTCAACATTTTCTCAGCCCTTAATGTGGTCTCCAAACATTTTTTAATCGATAAGTGTGAGTGTGCTTTAATTTGAAATGTAATTGTAACTTTTATATTTAAAAATATTAAATAAATCCTTCCAATTTACGACAACGACCCGAAGAAAAAATATATTTTCCTCCCCACGTAAATCATTCGGCATGAGAAAATGATACAATCTATCAAACAATTGTCTAGACAAATAATTCTGCCATATCCCTGACTATGCTGTTCAAGGTCTCTTTATCTTCTGCCTTAGCGTAGATTTCAATCTGTTCCTTGTCACAACAACCAAGCAGTACCAAGACATCTAACAAATCACCAAATCTCACAAATGAAAGCTTCAAATTCCCTTTCAACATTTCAATTTGAAATAAATCGATAGTGATTACTTACGAGTAGTTTAAACGAGTAGATAGATACTTTACCAAATGTATTCGGAGAATTTGACAATTCAAATGATGACTTACCTGAAAAGACAAAAGAAAAGAAAGGGGAGAATGAGAAATTGCTTGCAGGTTGACAAATGTTTATTTATAGAAAATGATTTGTAATGTAAAAGGATCAGGATTAAATGGTGTCTACATAAAGGTGAAGTGGATTTATTGCAATGTGAAAATGAAGATATGTTTAAAATTGAAGTAAGGCAAAGCAAAAGGGCAATTACTCAAATTAGCACTTAATGACGGAATTAAAAGTCTGTCTTTATCAATAAACGATTTATATATTTATTTTCAATTTACTCTCATACTGCCTGTTATTTTGTTTGCAACCACTGTATGTGTTGTTGAAATACATAATACAACCTTCAATCGATATGGAATTATTGATGTGGAAATTCCACAATATTATTCGATTTCCTTGGAAATAATAATTTGAAAAGCAATCATTTCTGGTAATTTCCCATACAATTGTGAGTTGTGTTATTTCCGATTAATGAATTCCAAAACCAATGAATTTCTAATAAAGTCAACATGTTTCGGGCATCAAATCTAATCAAAAACACCCCCACAATGGCCTTTAAGATTTATTTTCAAGTTTATTTATGTTCAACGAAATGTATCTGTCCACTACCACCACCTCTTCAGCCAGATATAATTGAATATTTTTTGCATTCTTTAATTTGCATGGCTCCAACAAATTGTTTGCAGACGCCTGCAGAAACAAAACGACTCGGAACTTAAGAAAACTTTATTAATTTTCCTTCACAAGCAAATTTGTTTAACATATTAATCAACGACGAAATTAATAACAACTTTTGCGAAAATGAGCACAAAAAAATCCGCACTGATTTTCATTAACTTTAAATTAATTTTATACATGTTTGTTTCTCGGAAAATCCCCTTGCCCTCCCCTCAGGAAAACTTTTCCTTTTCATTATTTTTTGATTCGTTCGCTTACATTTTAGAGCGGCAATTTAAATTTCAATTTTATAGACTCTTATGTATGCACGAGTGTATGTCTTGTACTTCATGCCCTCTGTATACCGCATAGTTTGGACTTCATTTGGTGCTCTTGATGACTGTGTGTGGAGTTTTTTTTTTGCTCCACCGAGATGGAATTTACTTTCAACTAACGAAAATTCAAAAAAAAAAAGAAGCCGCATTCTATGTTTCCGGTCAGAGTGGACCGAAATGTACACTAAGTAATATAAATGTGAAAATAGTCCTTTGAAAGATCGTAGGGCTGCAGGAACTGCTCATGTTTACAACCATTTTGTATAACATTTTCATTTATTTTTTATTTTCTTTACTTTATTTATTTCCATAAATTGGATAATTTATTTCGAAATGCGGTACTATCCTGGCTCTAGACCATTTTGCATCTATATTTTATAGAATGCAAACTAACCAAAACTTAAAAACGAAAAAATTAAAAGATAATTTATTTCTTTAAAATATTTGTTTCCCAATATTCCAATCATCGAAGGTACCTTTAATACATGCTCTATAATTTGTTAAAGATAAGTATGCATGTCGACCTATTTTACGAATGTCACTTTAAATGGGAAATGCAGTATTTTTTCGTTGTGACGTATTCACGGCCATAATTAGTAAGAGTAGTGCTGGTTTGTTATATTTTGGTGGCGTATGATTGATTTTAATTTCATAAAACTGGAAGTTTTAATCGTGTCTCCTCTTTAGCCATTGGTGCGTATAAGAGATATTGAATTGTCGTTATTCAAGGGAACGTATGATTGATTTTAATTAATCGAAGGTACCTTTAATATTTGCTCTATAATATTGGGAGCAAATTCCTTCACTTAAAGATAAGTATGAATGCCTAATAAGTTTGCGAATATCACTTTCAATGGAAGATGCAGTGATTTATCGTTTTGACTTTTCCATAGGGTTCGCATGAGTAGTGTTGATTTGTTTTCGGACCGTATGATAGATTTTAATTTCATAAAAATGTAAAATGAATTATCATCATTTAAGGGAGCGTATGATTGAGTTTAAATCATGGAATGTACTTTCAATACTTGTATTATAACTTTTGAAGTATAAATCCGATCATGTCCGCATATTCTCTTACGTCTATAAGAAGTGTTATAACTTATACATTTATCCAAATATGTAATGTTTTATTCGCTAGAGTGCTAATTCGATGGGGTTTCGTGTCAGAAAAAATATTCATTTATAAAAAACTTTAATTTCATAAAACTTTAAATTATCTCCGTGACATATATTTATATAGGGTCCGCTAAATAACTTTTTTTTTTGAAAATGCTATAAAAAAAACTACTGAATGTTTTCTCAAATTTCTTTTCTTATTTCAAAGTACAATCCTTCCGGTTAATAATGGAAAATAATTTCACTCAAATGGCTGCCTCGGACACCTCACAAATAATAGTCCAACGGTTGAATAGTTAAAAAAACGTTAGATGGCGGACCCTATATATTTAACCATTGGTGCGTATGAGAGATGTTGAATTGTCATTATTTAAGGGAGCGTATGATTAATTTTAATTCAACGAAGATCCCATGATATAACAATAACTTTTGAAGTATAAATCCAATAATGCCCGCTTAAACGCTAAACTAAAGGTAGTTCTCAGGGTAGTAAATATCACTTTCAAGTATATAACTTAGAAATATGTATTGTTTTCTTCGTTGGAGTGCTATTAAAAGTCGATGGGGAATTTCGTGACAGAAAAAAATATTAAAAATATTAAAAATATTAAAAAAAAATATAAAATATTTTTGCTACTGTTCCTAAGCCCTAGTTTTTAGTCGTGAAAGTGAAATTATGCCAGCAAGCTTATAGAAAACTATAATATGCATTGAAAGGGAAATTGTCTACTGGATTTTGAAATAAGTACTTTTTCAAAACATATATCGCCCGGTTTTAATTATATGCAGTGATTTTTAGTTACAACGTTACGCACAGTGCGTAAGATTGATTTTAATTTCGTAAAACTGAACTTTTCTTCGTAACATCTCTTTAGCCATTGGTGCGTATGAGAGATATTGAATTGTCATTGTTTAAAGGTGCGTATGATTAATTTTAATTCAACGAAGATCCCTTTGATATAACTATAACTTCTGAAGTATAAATCCAATCATGCCCGCTTAGACGTTAAATTAAATGTAGGTCTAAGGGCTACAAGAATGGTAAATATCACTTGCAAGTCTACATAGAGGTTTAGGAACAATCGCCATAAATTGAGAAATAACGTTTTTTGAAATTCTCTTACTTCAACAACAACGACTCTTCGTAACATGTACATTTATCCATAGGTAGTTTCGAAATATGTATTTTTTTCTTGGTTATTATTTTTTATGGAGTTTTTCATGCCAGAAAAAAAATAAAAAATATTTTTGTTCTACTGTTCCTAAACCATAGTTTCTACGTAAAAGTGAATTGAATGGTGAAAACATTATGGTTTGTCAACTGGATTCCGAAATAAGCACTTTTTCAAATCCAAATGAAGTATAAATCCAATCATGCCCGCTTAGACGTTAAATTAAATGTAGGTCTAAGGGCTACAAGAATGGTAAATATCACTTGCAAGTCTACATAGAGGTTTAGGAACAATCGCCATAAATTGAGAAATAACGTTTTTTGAAATTCTCTTACTTCAACAACAACGACTCTTCGTAACATGTACATTTATCCATAGGTAGTTTCGAAATATGTATTTTTTTCTTGGTTATTATTTTTTATGGAGTTTTTCATGCCAGAAAAAAAATAAAAAATATTTTTGTTCTACTGTTCCTAAACCATAGTTTCTACGTAAAAGTGAATTGAATGGTGAAAACATTATGGTTTGTCAACTGGATTCCGAAATAAGCACTTTTTCAAATCCAAATGAAGTATAAATCCAATCATGCCCGCTTAGACGTTAAATTAAATGTAGGTCTAAGAGCTACAAGTATTGTAAATATCACTTGCAAGTCTACATAGAGGTTTAGGAACAATCGCCATAAATTGAGAAATAACGATTTTTTTTAATTCTCTTACTTCGACAAGAAGAGTCGTAAATTCTACATTTATCCATAGATAGTTTCCAAATATGTATTGTTTTCTTGGTAATTAATTTTTATGGAGTTTTTCGTGCCAGCAAAAAAAATATAAATAATAAAAATATTTTTTTCTACTGTTCCTAAACCATAGTTTCTACGTAAAAGTGAATTGAATGGTGAAAACATTATGGTTTGTCAACTGGATTCCGAAATAAGTACTTTTTCAAATAAATATGTATGACTTTTGAATTATATGTTTGTTAATAAAAAACCTCGATGGTACTTATAGACCAAAAGCAGTCATATATTTCCTCCCCCTAAAGACCGTGTTAGGTAAATAGTGTTGAATTATCATCATATCTGGGAGGCTATGATTGACTTGAATTCTATGGAATTGTGATGACAATTGAGAAACAGGCGGGTACCAGAAGAAACAATCTAGTTCATTTTGCTGGATTATTCAATTTTTCGATATTATTTACACAATTCTTGGGTTTATAAAATCTCCCTATATGACATGGTACGTATTAGTGATTTATAATTGTAGAATTTCTCATGGGAGCGTATGATTATTTTTAATTCTATTCCAATTGAAATTCGGTAGCATCAGCCTTGTAACATCTTCTAGCTACTCAATCGCAAGAAGTATATCTTAGATTTATGCAATAATTGAAAAATTCACTTCATTCAAGGTTATACCAACCTAACGATGTTCCCAATATGTCCACATTCTCAAACGTAGCTGTTTGAGATGACTGTCTCTATATTCAGTCAGTCACCCAGGCTAACGCCAGGCCGTGAAAACACTTTAGAAAGTATTCGCTCTCTGTCTCTCTTTCTACGTAGTCCTCTTGAGTATGTATGTTTTTGTCAAGAGTTTGACATTTTTATGCAAATTTATTCATTTTACAGTATTATTTTCCTCTTCCACGTCTTGTTTCTCTCTGTGCAGGGTTTTTCTGTTCCTTTTCTGTTGATGGTTTACACAGCAAAAACAACACCAATCGTCGACCAACATATTTTTAGATTAGACATTTTTTCTTCTTCTAAATTTCAAGGAGCACTCACGGAAAAGACACAAGAAAAAAATGAACGACTGAATGTACGTTCCTAAGTTGAAGTTGTGGAAAACAATAAAAAGCGAGCAGAGTAGTAGTCGAAATAAAATGAAAGTGCTGCTCTCATCGACAAATGAAATGCATTCAGGTAATGACATGTTCTTTGTGGACGGGTAAAATTAGGTTCAAACATGCGAAAATGTGGACCGGCGCTGAGACAAAAACCAAATCAATTTAAAAAGTTTGGGGTTTAAAAATAGATTTATATGTGCAAAGAAAAAACTTGCCAACAGAGAGGTTTCTATTCAAAATGTCAGTCGAGTTTAAAAATAGAGCATTGGGGAAAGGAACATACACAAATGTGCAAGAGATCTGCCTAGTTTATTGGAGCGTATGATTGACTTAAATTTGTTTTTAAATAATAACCAACAGGAATCTGAAGTCAAAAATAAGTTATTTCATTTATTGAAAATTGATTCAAATGGAAAAAATATCTGAAGGGAAATTTGAAAATTTTGTGAGGAATCTGAAGTCAAAAAAAGGTTATTTCATTTATTGAAAATTGATTCAAATGGAAAAAATATCTGAAGGGAAATTTGAAAATTTTGTGAGATTAGATAAATAATATTTTCGAGCAGTCACGAAATTGTGTATATAATTGTTCGACTTTCATTTATACAAGGAGTCTCACGCTGTTTTAAAAAATGCGAAGCTGGTATAAAAAATCTTACAAAAAGTGAGGTTTTCTATTCAAAATGTCTGAGTCATTGGAGAAAGGAACATGAAGAAATTTACAATTAATATTCAAAAGACGCCAACCAGTAGTATGAGTGATGTAAAATCGACCTAGTTTTGTGGAGCGTATGATTGATTTCAATTCATCTCTGAATGAGCAAACTAATAGAAATTTGAGGCCAAAAATAAGTTATTGAACATAATTTGAATAAAAAATTGTAACGAGACTACGCAGAAGTGTCTCAAGGCAGTCTACATGACACTCCCGTGGTTGTAAGCCAACCAAAAATGTATCTTGGAAGCTAATTATCTCACCAATAATCACAAGTGATAGACCCCGAATGAATAAAGTGGTTCTTTTATATCAATCTGTTGATGCCTGAACCTCGACAACATCAATATATTGCCGCCAATATTTTCCTCGACAGACTTTAATATACGACTTTACTCTCTAACTCGTTGGATACAGTATAAGCGACAAATATCTTGGCTGAAATCGTCAACCTTGATTTCAGCAGCTGGAATTTCAATAAGAAAATCATATTACATATTTAGAATTACAATTCAAGATATCCTGACTCATTTAGCATTTCGGGTTTAACCGTCATGTCAATCAATTGATTTTTAGGAGTACTAGCTTTTTGTACCCTGCATTGTACGGGTTTGAAAATAAAATGAATACTAATTGATAGCTTTGAGATAAAGTTTGTGTGAGCGGTGTCATGCCGCTTTTTCTTATCATAAACCAGGAACCATCCCGTGTCCAGAAGTTAGCTACAGTAAAACTTTCAAGCGAACAAGTCCACCGGATTGGCGTCCTACACGGAACATACAGAAATACCGTCATAACATTGTTTTTTATGTATATAGATTACCTCGTCAAGATAACTTCTGAATGTATTTAAGATAAGCAAATAATGTAAGAAAATAAACGAAATAGTAAAATTCTTAGGTAAAAAATCCCAACCCCACAGACCAAAAATATTAGAGACATTTCCTCAAATGCTCATTACAATCATACACTTTGTGAAAAGTTTTGGCCAACTAGTTTAATATTTGTATGGAATTTACTCGTTTATCAAGAAAGATGATTACGACTCGCTTAATTTTAATTCCTGATCTTAATTGCAAGCCCAATCGAACAGAGCAATTATTACAATGAATTTATATTTTTTGAAAAAATGCGTTGATGCATTACGCTGAAATGAAATCTTTGAGTCGTATTTTGTATTGACCTACTTTTTTCAATATATGAAATTCAGAAATTCTCGTTGAATTTTGTATTCATAAATCTATTATTGCTTAACAGAGAGAGTCATGCCTTTTAAATAGTTTTACTTTCTTTAGGTGAGGTGGTGCGTATGAGTAATTATAATTGTTTTTTACTCAAGTGCCGCGGTACGTATGATTGTTGCAAATAAATAAATACTAATTAGTGAATACCGTGAAATGAATGAATGTTGCAACTTAGGTCGTTACCAACAGATTTCCAGCTTATCACCGAATTTAAACGGAAGAAACTTATGCTGAGATTTAAAAAACAAAACGTAACATTATTTAGTGTAATTTCCCTGCTTTTTATTATTATTTTCTCTTCAATTTTATTAGACAAATTTGAAGGGAAATTGTACTCAAAACTATTATAAAATGTAGCCATTACACCTTTTGAAAGCCGTTGTAGAGTATTCTTAACCACCTCATACTTTGGTAGTTTTTCATATTAAATCACTGTCACTTGACAATTTTAACAATTTAATTTCACAAGGAAGGGTACTGCGTATAATTTATTTCAATTGTTTCTCAATTTTCATTAGCGAGTCCTGATAAAAACTGGTCTAAACTGTGCTACAAAGAAATAAGTGTCACAATGTCAATTGTAAATAAATTTGAATATAGATGCAAAAAGGTCTTGAGTCAGGACTATATCCAAGTTCCAATCAATTATTGATTACATCGTGAGACAGTATTTTTGGAGCTGAAGAAGACCATATACGGGTGGAACTACGTCATATATTGGAAAACAGTATACTCAGTTCCATTTGGAGATCCTTTCTCCTTTTTACAGGACTTCCAAAGGATATATGTAGATGTTTTAATAATTAATTTTCGTATTTTCCAAGTCATACAAAGACGAAAGAGAGGATTATCTGTTAAAAATGCTATAAATTTCATGCTCCTATCGGAATAACTTCAGCATTAACAACAATTTCCCCTTTACAAATAAAAATATTAATTATTAAAATAATTAAAATTAATTATTAAAATAATTAAAATTTAACTTTTTAAGAGGGAAAATTTTAAATAGTTGTTAATGTTAATCTAATACCGATATAGGCTTGAAATTTGAAGTATTTTTAACAGATATTGATCTCTTTCATTGCATACCCTTTGTATGAGTCGCAAAAGTACGAAAATAAATTATTAAAAGTTCTATATCCCTTTGAAATTAACAGTCCTGAAAAAAGTATAAAAGATCACCAAATGAAAAACTGAGTACACAGCTTATCTACATACGATCTCTAGTGTGTATAGGGCCATGTTCAGCTCCAATGAAAAAATGTAAATTTGTCGTACAGTGTTACAGGCCGAATCAAAAAAAAAAAAACAAGTAAAACGACGTTAAATTCGGCCGGGCCCAACTTTATATACCCTCCACCATGGATTGCATTCCACAGAGGTTGTCGGTTTTCGTAGAAGTGCAGTAATATTACCGGAAAATATAATTTTTTTAATATAGCCAAACCAAATACTGAAAAAATAATTTTATAAATAAATGTAATATTTAAATTATTTCAAACCATTATTTATTTCAAATCAAAAAATAAATATTGTTGTATTTATTTTTTCAAAAAGCTTAAATACCATAAATATTGGTAGATAGTGTAGTGTAGTGTAGTTGGTTGTATTTCCATTCTATTTTAATTTCAAAAGTACATATTTTGAAAATCTATTATCAGACGTACATAGTGCAAAATAACCTAACTTCATGATTCAACAAATTTTTGCCGTAAAACAAAAATTTCGAATTTGGAAAAAAACTTTTTATTTTGCGTGTCTATGCAATCCGAGGAATGTATACACCGAATTACATGATTCCAGCTGCGCCCATTTGGTTGGTACCATTTTTACCCCCTTGACGTTTCTACGCAATTCGAATTTCTTCATTCTAGCTGTAGTTGGTGCTATTTTTATCCCTCTGTACCATTGTATCCCTTGAAAGTACGAATTTCGAAAAATTCGTTTATTTTCCCTGTCTGCCCAGTCAGAGGAATGTATATTCCGAAGTTAATGACTCTATCTGCGGTCATTTGGTTGGTACTATTTGTATCCCCTTTTTCCATTTTAACCCCAAAAAGTATGAATTTTGAAAAATCCGTATATTTTACTAGTCTATGCAATCAGAGGAATGTATACTCCGAATTTCATGACTCTAGCTGCGGTCATTTGTTTGGTACTATTTTTATCCCCTTTTTCTATTTTGACCCCAAAAAGTACGAATTTCGAAAATTCCGTGTATTTAACTTGTCTATGCAATCAGATGAATGTATACACCGAATTTCATTATTCTAGGTACAGCCGTTTGGTTGGTACCATTTTTATCCCTCTATTCCCATTTTACCCTTCAAAAGTACGAATTTGGAAAAAAAATACTTTTATATTATGTATCTACTCAATTAGAGGAATGTACACACCGAATTTCGTGTTTCTAGCTGTTGTCGTTTAATATGTACCATTTTTATCCCTTTTTTGCCCCATTTCACCCCATACAAATAAGAATCACTTTATGGTGCACGTTTTCGCTATAAGGGGAATGCGCATACCAAATATCAAGCAAATATACACAGACAAAACATGCTTAAATACGCTAAAATATTAGGGATTATTATGGGTATTTTTAGTCCTTGTGAGGGAAAATTTTTTCCCTTTGGGCCGATTTCGCCCCATTTCAATCCCAACCGATCTACGACTGTAAGACGCATTTATGAAAAATTTGAACGTTGTAGCTCCTTTCGTTTAGATGCTAGCGTGCTTTCAACAGACGGACGGACGGACGGGCATGGCTAGATCGTCTTAGAATTTTATGACGATCAACAAAATATATATCAGGTTGATATTTCAAGGTGTTACAAACGGAATGACAAAGTTAGTATACCCCCATCCTGGAGGTGGAGGGTATAAAAACGAAAAATAAAAAATTATTATCGATTCGTCGCCGTTCGCAGCAATTGGGCCTCTGTTACTCAAAAACATGGAAATGCCAAAATTGGACTAAGCGGATGGACCATTTGAGGTGCAGTCAAGGTCAACATTTGCTCAAACATTAAATTATATGGACCGTACTGTCGATTCAAATAAAGATTTCATGAATTTTTCTGATTTTATGTGTTTTTTTTTTTGAAAAACTTTGCTATAGCTTTTAAAAAATCACCCTTTACAAGGAAATTTGAATAACTTCTAGCGACATTTGTGCGGAAAAATACATATTGAATAACAAAAATTGTGAAAATATAAAATCAAAAACGCTTTATCTTCAAGCTGAAAATCGCAAATGTCGTCGAACCAATCTAGGTTGCAGTGTGTGTAGGTAGTGTATACGTGCTGTTGATTAAGGATAATATCACTCATACACTGATACGTAGTCGGGCTGACCATTAACAGAAACAGTCCTGCAATATATATTTTTCCTATCTAGACGGTGTTAACAATCATTCCTAGGAAGTTCGTATGTTCTCGAAAGTTGTTTATTGAGATCCAAGGTAAATTTATGTAGTTGTTCAATCAAGGAAAAGGGTTAAAAAATCGATTTTATTTTATTTTTGCGATTTTGACCTTGAAGATGATTTTTTTATTTTAAATGTTCACACTTCTTACGACAAGAGCTACAACTTTGCCAAACTGTTTGCAAGATATTAGCCTGAGAAAATTATTACTTCTTGCAAAAATGACACCCAGGCCCCAAATCTTCGGGGCCCATAAAAAAGTACATGACTTTGGGCAAAACTGGGAGACAAAGGTCTTTTTATTTTGGTCCTTTATCACGTAGTGGTGCCCGTATGTGGTTATATTTTTTCGTGATGCACTGTGTAATCTACAGAATAGACGGAGAAAAAATAAAAAACTGGATCTATAACGGGTATTCTTGGCATGCTTCTTATTCGAAGAATACGAGTAATTTTTCTTCACCACATCCTTTTGGAAGATTGAATGATTTTTTGACAACATTTCCCTTAGTGGACACCCTAATGCATATAGCTGAATATCAAAAAGTACATACACACGCACACTTTCCAGACATAAATATAAATTGTGTTTCGTAATATGATTTCAAACGAACAAAAAAAACCCATCCGAAATTGATGGCATGATAAAGGAACATAACGAACGAATGAATCTCTTTACGTAAATGCATCAACATGCCCGATTATATGGATACTGCGACAGAGATACGAAGGAGAGTACTCGTATATAAGGATAACAGCGGCAAACGACTGCCTTACAAAATTGTAGCAACAAGAAAATATTAAGTAATCCTCTTTTAAATGTTAGTTATGTATGGGTACAGCACATGGGCTAGGCATTGAGATTGAAATTACATTTGAAGAAATTAAAAATTCGGCTGATGTGGGCAACTATAGCGGCGGGAATCATGTCGTTGACAATGACTCGAATTTTCGTGTTTTTCGATTTGGTTAGTTTCTAAAGTCAAATATAGGATTCCCCAAAAATGTGCATCGGTTGTCATAATGCCATGACCGCGGACTGTCTGCCTGTATCAAAGTAAGTTGTATGTATGATTACGTTCATACGCATTTCATCGGAATATATCTGAAAGAACAAATAATAACAAGGACTGCAAGACACAAGGAACTCTACTACAAAGGACGAATATCAAATGTATATACTCGACTCGGAAACTGGGAAATGTTGAAAAGTCTTTTGTTTTTATTTGAAGCAATATTTTCCCAACGAGACATGGTTATATATAGAGTCATCTTTTGGTTCTTGCAACACACTCTTATTTCATTCATAACATGACTCTGCTGGGACTTATGCAAGAACCATCCAACTTGTTGTAGGTAGGTACGTTATGTAAATCTATAAACAGTGTAGAGTAACATTTTGGCTCGTTTAGTTCCATTTCGTTCCTTTTCTAGTTGATACGAGTGTGTTATGACGAGTATTGTTATGACAACTGAACGGATGCAAACCAAAAAATAAAACAATGCAATCACTTTTGTGTATGAAATTTTAGAATTTCCCTTCGTTAAAGGTAATTCTTACATAGTTAGAATGTAAATTTCACAAAGGAGGAATTCTGGAATATTTGTTTGTTCTCTCAAAACAAACAGAAAAACTATATCGCGTAACATCATATATTTTATTAGTATGCAATTTGTTCAACCTTTTCAATGCGAAAGATAGCTTTTCTATTTGATTTTGGTCAGGAAACACGTCTTAAATTCTTAATATCTTAGTCGATTTTTAAAGAGAATGAATTAGACTGCCGGAACCAATTCCATTATGCCGCAAACAGAATATGTTCGATTCTCTGAAAATCGATCAGTTTGAATAACAAAGAGAAAATCCCCACAACAGTCACATATTGAGGGCCCACGACTCTTATTATTGGAATATCCTGCAGAAATTATGCGTTGAAAGCAAGATTGGCCTCACAAAAAAGAAAAACTCAGTTCAACCAATTTTATACTTCTATAATCGATTTTTATTTATGTATCACTTAATAGTAAATTTAATTCTACTTTTGGTTGATAATAAAAGAAAACAAGCATTCCATGCTTAACTTAATTCCATAGGATAGAAGGAAAATCTGTTAAATTTTAACTCGTTTATTTCAATGCGACAATAATATTAGTTAGACCATTATTGCTTTAAGTGCGTCAAATAATATCATAATTTTTATTGTTAAACGCTGCCAGTATTTACAAAGAACAATGGAATATTTATTATTCTGAATAACATCGCTATAAATAAACAATTTTTAGCACTTGTAAATTTATTTAAATAACACATTTAGTAAGTTTGTGTAAGTGATCGCCTATGAGTGATTTGAATTTTGTTCTTGCTAGAACCAAGAGATAGCAAGAACAAATTCATATCACTCATAGACGATCATTTACACAAACACAAACTTAACAGGAGAGACAAACTTATACTTGACACAGTGGGACAATCGAGAAAGTTTTTGAATGAAAATGATGACACCCTTATATTGAACGCGGACAAAGGGGGGAAAACAGTGGCAATGTACAAGGACGAATATCAATCAAAAATTAAAGTAATTTTGAGGGACATATGTACATACAGACGCTTACAAAGATATCCGACTTCGAGTATACAAACAAAAAACAACAGATAGGTAGATAAACAATTTAATAAAAACTTGATAAGCCTTATGGAAAAGAACAAATTGACGAATAAAATTGCTACTGCCCCAAGAATATACGGACTCCTTAAAATTCACAAGGAAGGTACTCCTCTGAGACCAATCTGCTCCTCAATTAACTCACCTTCTTATGGACTATGCAGATATATTGTTGACGTACTCAAGAACTTAACAAAGGACTCTATATACAATGTCAAAGACGCGAGCGAATTTAAAAAGAAAATTAACAACACACATATTGATGACGACGAAATAATAATATCATTTGACGTTGTGTCCCTTTTCCCAAGTATACCAGTCAACCTCGCCATAAGGACAATTGAAGACAAATGGGACATAATAAAAGAATTCACCACGATACCAAAGGATTTATTTATAGAGATATTGACTTTCTGCATCAAAGACACAAGACATTTTAAGTACGACGACAAATTCTATGAGCAAAGAAAAGGAATGCCAATGGGCTCCCCGGCATCACCAATAATTGCGGACATAATTATGGAACAACTTCTTGACACAGCAATTGAGAAAATGACCAGGAAACCTAGGTTGTTCTTGACAAAATACGTTGACGATCTCTTCGCAATTTTGAGGAAAAATGATGTTGATGAGACGATCAAAATACTAAATGGATACAACAGACAGATTCAATTCACGATGGAAGAAGAAAAGGACAACAAATTACCATATCTGGATTCTATAGTCCACAGACAAGGCAACATCATAAAACTAGACTGGTATCAAAAACCCACATCTTCATGCCGATTAATTAACTTTTATTCGAAAGACCCAAGAAGGACAATTTTCAACACCGCGACCAATTTTATCAGAAGAGTACTGGACATAAGTGATGAGGACTTCATCAAAAATAAGATAGAGAAAATTAAAAATATTTTAAGAAGACTTTCCCATAAAAACAATAAGATTATTAATTAGAAATGTACGAAATCCCAAAAGCCACATAGAACAACCAACAAAGCTGTACAATACTATAACATATATACCCGGATTCTCGGAAAGATTCAAAAACTCAGACTTATATAACAAAGAAAAATATGAATTAGCCCAAAAATCTCACAATATTATCAATAATTTATTCAGCAAGACAAAATCAAAAATAAAAAAGAAGACAGAACGGACGTAGTATATAAAATTAAGTGTAATGGTGACAAGTCCAACTTATGCTATAAAGTATATGTTGGTACTACAAAGACAAAATTCTCATAAATCTGACCTAAAAACACTTGACACACACCCAACTTTGATGACGTAGACATATTAACAGAAGAGAGTAACTACCATAGGAGATACACATTAGAAATGCTCAACATTACGGACGTTCCTACTGAAAAGAGACTAAATTACAAGACAGACACAGACAAATGCGCACACATATAAGGAAATATGATACACAAGAATAGGAAAGACGGACAATAGTTGACAAAAACTTGTGAAATTGGAAGGATCGTTTTGTTTTTTAAAATGTAATTATATTAGTTGTTTAAAAATTGTTTGTATATTGATTGTTATTCTTATGTATATTTGTTTAGTGTAACGCCCCTGAGGATGATCGACGAAGTCGTTCGAAATATCGGGAACAAAATTGAAAAATAAAATAATAAACAAACAAGATCTTGTTTTCATTTATTTGAGACCTTAAACCGAACAATAATAAAGGGTGATTTTTTAAGAGCTTGATAACTTTTTTTTAAAAAAAAAACGCATAAAATTTGCAAAATCTCATCGGTTCTTTATTTGAAACGTTAGATTGGTCCATGACATTTACTTTTTGATTTAAATGTTAACCGCGGCTGCGTCTTAGGTGGTCCATCCGCTTAGTCCAATTTTGGCATTTCCACGTTTTTGAGTAACAGAGACCCAATTGGTGCGAACGGCGACGAATCGAAAATTGGTGGTCATCATTAACACTGGCCGATACAGCTGCGATATTTTCTTCAGTTCGCACTCTACGTAAGCGTGTTGGTGGTTTAATGTCCAACAATGTAAATTTGGTGCGAAATTTAGTCACAATAGCCCGAATAGCCGCTTCAGTGGGTCGATTAAACTGACCATAAAATGGAAGCGCGCAATGAACTTTCTTAACAGAGCACGCATTTTGATAATAAAATTCAATAATTTGCAAGCGTTGTTCGTTTGTAAGACGATTCATGATGAAATGTCAAAGCATACTGAGCATCTTTCTCTTTGACACCATGTCTGAAATCCCACGTGATCTGTCAAATACTAATGCATGAAAATCCTAACCTCAAAAAAATCACTCTTTACAAACCAAATTTAAATTATTTTTTTTAATTTTCTCTCTTCTTCAAGAAGAATGGAATACATTTATGGATCGAATGGAGTACGTATATAAAGGTACCTTTGACGGAAAATATCCATAAAAATATTGTGTTGATTTTATAATCAGCGTATCGCAATTTGTAAGTTTTGAATACAAAATGTTAGTTGTCGTCATTCAGAAAAAAATGCAGAAAGGCGTAACAACAAGAAATCATAAATCAAGTTTTGCTTTGATAACGACGCATTTGACTAAAATACACAGTCTGGCAAAATTGTAGACTTCTAGACGTAGAATAATGACGACTTTATTTGCGACTCCTACAATTATATATTAAGAGTGGTATACATAAATTCAGAAAATTATACACCTTCACCACATCGAAAAATATAGAATTTACTAAAACATTACGAACTTCATAATTATTTTTTACTTCTCCTGAAATTCTATGAAAATGTGGTTTTGGTCATTTTGAACTTTAAGTGACAATATTTTTGGTGCAATTAATTTCACCATATGTGAAAAAGATACGTAATATCACTGTAAAGTCACAGATTTTTTTGTTCGGATGCCAGCTATTTGTTAATAATACAAAATATTAAAATTGTAAAAAATACTGAATTTTAAAATTCTCAACAATGTGGGTCATAACTTCGTTTGGTTTAAAATACCAGCTAATAAAAAATAATGATGAATATTTTTTCGACTTTTTCCATGTTATATATGGATTATCGTCCCAGCAGCAAAGCTGCAGTCACGTTTATAATTGTTGTAGAGTAAATACCATGAACTTCATCATGAAACTTATGAAATGTCTTTCTGATGCTATTATATGATAGTTTGTTAAAAATTGCATGGAATTCTGAAAATATATATTTTTTTTAATTTGATAATTTTCTATTAACCTGAAACAATTTGCATGAATTTCGCCAAAAATATATATTTTTGTCTTCTGAAAAAAGTTACGCACTTTTTCAAAAATTATCTTACGACAAAATTCATGATTTTCGATCCACTCTAGTGTTTACAGTTTCATATTTTTGAAAATCCTCTATTCAAAAATACAAACTTTCATTGCAGACGGATAACCTAAGGAAAATGTAAGTTCCATTTCACGTGCAATTAGCCCATAAAAACGATGAAAAAAGAACAAATTTAATCGTAGATTTCAAACCCATTAGTTTTTTCACAGTCATTGAAATCCCAATAAATATTATGCAAATATATTAAAAATAAATTCTTGTCTGCAATATAAAAGTCCGAATCTAATTCCTTGTGAAAAATGCATTATAAAAACTCAAATTAGTAAATGCAAATTTATTTGCTTTCAGCATGCATACAAAGTTATAAAAATATTTATGAATCCCGCATATCCACTGCAATTCATTTAGACAATAATAACTTGTTTTTTGCAAATACCAAAAAATATTTGTTTAACTTTTGAAAAGCCAAATTGACAACAAAATGCACATGGACATGTGGAAGTTCATTTGAGTTTAGAAAACAATTCCTTTTCTTGCCATCATCATGCATGTCATCAACAAATTGCACTCTTGTTCAGTGAAAATGCTTACAAACAAGCCAGTCCACAGGATACAGAGAATAGAATAAATTAATTTTCAGAAAACAACAACTCGAATTGATGTTGTTTCTAATGGTCGACCAACGAGTGCTGCTTAAGCTTTTAATCAACTCGTTTATTATTTCCATACGGCATCAAAGGACAAGTCACCCGCAAATGGTCAAATGAAGCAACAAACGAAACAAAGGTATTCTTCAGAAAAACACACACACCCAGAGACATAACACAACAAAGGGTTATTAAGGAAGACTGTTAACATTTTCAGGTTAAAATTGAATTAAGCACAAATTGAACTTATGTGTTAACCCTTTCCATGGTTTGCACAGAGACGACAACGTTGGCTACAAACTGAAGAGGACACGACACTTACGCAGACATTAAGTAATGACTTTTTTCAAAGCTCATAATTCATAATTCCTGGTAAAAATACATGGTCATACCAGAAAAACGAGCAAATTGTCCACGTGTGTTCCACAGCAACACAAGACACGGGTAAGCACGGTCTGATGGGGGGCTGTTTGTGTTTGTAGGTGACAACATTCAAACAACAAAGGATATGTGGATAAACAAAACAAACTCTCTCACACCCGCACCCCCGCCCATGCCCACTCCGCTTGTAAGTACTCACAAGTGGAGTGGTGAAGTGCCACATATGAGTGTCAGCATGTTTTGTGTTGTTGGTGTTCCATGTGTGTGTGTGTGTCCTTTTGCCAGGACACAATGGCTCATGGGCTAGACAAGCAACAGCTGTTGCTGCTGCGACAACAACAATCTGTTGCATAGTCCTCCCAGAGCCACAATCGAGCTATAAAAGCTCTAAACCAACCATACACATACGCCAGCACTTCACATCAAACATTAAAGGTGGAGCCGGGACAAGGATAACTCAAGTGCTGACGTCATTGTTTTCTATATGAAAAGCATAAGCACTTCTTGAGCTATTGTTTAGAGGATTCTCTCTATTAACAAAACATACATACATACATCATATTTACTCATCTAACCAAGCAGCCATCCATCCATCCATGGATTTAACTATGCACTCAGTGAGTGGATCATTCGCTCGTTCATTCGTTTGTGCACTCACCCATTGACAAATATGATGGGATTTAATTAAACATTTATTTGCAGCTAAATATCATCTTTAGAATTGACATTAACTTTAATTAATTTACTTAGTATTCAGACAACTGAATGAAGCTGAATACAGCCAAATAATAATAACAGTTGATTCGGGTGACAAATTTGGCTTTCGAAAGGGATTGTCTTGAAGCAGAGACGGAATTAGAGAATGTACTTTAAATTAAAGTTAGATTGTCCTTCACCCTTTCTTTCCACCCTTTCATCATCTAATAGAAGAAAAAGTAAACGAACAAGTAAGTTAGCCAAACCAACTTACATACATTAGGATGGGTCACGAAAATAAATTGCTGTGGTCACCCCCCAGAAATGAAGATTGGATTGTTTAATGATGATCTGCAAATTTTGACGCTGGGTCATGCCGTCTTTGGGCTAAACGCAGCTAAAAACACAACTAAAAATCATGGTATTCCCGTGTATTTTTTATGATGAATTTTTATCCAAAAATTTTCTATGAATTAACATACCCTTGGAAGCAGATTAAATACAAAATTTTATACGTGTCGTTCTATTGGACGTTCAGATTGATTTTTTTGTGGTTTTTCAAAGTGACAGCTAAAAACTATAAAGAGGTGTTATGAAAAAGAAATAGCAGGGGTCAATACCTTTCGAATGAAGCCTAAATGATGGATATCAGACAAAAAATGACGTCACTGACTCCATTTTTGTGAAATAATTTACTACAGGAGATGGATTTTCACTTCCAAAATTTACAAAAATGAGAGCTGCGGCGTCAATTTCCTTCCGAATTACATCATTTAGACGTCATTCGAAAGGTATTGGCGCAGATATTTTTTATAAAATACTTCCACAAAATACGAAAATGTTTAAAGTTGTCACTATGAAAAACAAATAAAATTACCATAAACGTCCAATAATTCCACCAGTAAGTTACCCTAAGACAATGATCAAAATTTATATTTAATATACTTTCAAGGGTCTATTAATTCAGAAAAAATAACAAAAATGCAACTTAGAAAAAATTAAGGAAAACACATGAATTTTGGGGATGCTTCCAGGAGAGTTTAGCTCACAGAAGGTTTGATTTAGGACCGAAATATTTTGCAAATCATTATGGAACAATCCAAACTTTAGTTTTCTAGGTTAACTGGAAATTGTCATATTGTCATATTGTCATATTGTCATATTGTCATATTGTCATATTGTCATATTGTCATATTGTCATATTGTCATATTGTCATATTGTCATATTGTCATATTGTCATATTGTCATATTGTCATATTGTCATATTGTCATATTGTCATATTGTCATATTGTCATATTGTCATATTGTCATATTGTCATATTGTCATATTGTCATATTGTCATATTGTCATATTGTCATATTGTCATATTGTCATATTGTCATATTGTCATATTGTCATATTGTCATATTGTCATATTGTCATATTGTCATATTGTCATATTGTCATATTGTCATATTGTCATATTGTCATATTGTCATATTGTCATATTGTCATATTGTCATATTGTCATATTGTCATATTGTCATATTGTCATATTGTCATATTGTCATATTGTCATATTGTCATATTGTCATATTGTCATATTGTCATATTGTCATATTGTCATATTGTCATATTGTCATATTGTCATATTGTCATATTGTCATATTGTCATATTGTCATATTGTCATATTGTCATATTGTCATATTGTCATATTGTCATATTGTCATATTGTCATATTGTCATATTGTCATATTGTCATATTGTCATATTGTCATATTGTCATATTGTCATATTGTCATATTGTCATATTGTCATATTGTCATATTGTCATCATGTAAATAGACTTAGACCACTTACATACTAACTGGCACATATGTAATTTTGACCACCCTAAATTGCCATTTTGGGGATTTTTATTTTCTCCTTGGAATTATGTGAAGCCCGGTTTAAACCCTGAGATTTTCAAACATTTCTCCCAAACTGTGGACCGTAGACACTTTTTGAGGGTGGCGTTCAGCGTTGAAAACTTGATAAATCATAAAAATAAAAATTGTGATTTTTTATTATTGAAAACATGAATCCTTGCTTTCTCGCAACTGTGACGTGGGATATAATTTTTAGAGGTTGATTTAAGATGAACATAAGAAATCAAAATTCCTAACTTGTAAGAAGAAGCCAGCAATTTCCAAAAAACCAAAATTGCTAACTTGTAAGAAGAAGCCAGCAATTCCCAAAAATAAATCAAAAATATCCAAATGTGGGATTTTTCACAAAGTACAATGTATTTAAATCATGCGAAAGTAAAACTAACATTTTCCCCTGGTGTATGTGAACAAGTAGTTATGACTTTTGGCAGCAAGCGTATATATGTGTGTATGTGTCTTTAGAAACTTTGGAACGACCTTTTCCTCTACTAAAGGGTGATTTTTTAAGAGCTTGATAACTTTTTAAAAAAAAAACGCATAAAATTTGCAAAATCTCATCGGTTCTTTATTTGAAACGTTAGATTGGTCCATGACATTTACTTTTTGAAGATAATTTCATTTAAATGTTGACCGCGGCTGCGTCTTAGGTGGTCCATCCGCTTAGTCCAATTTTGGCATTTCCACGTTTTTGAGTAACAGAGACCCAATTGGTGCGAACGGCGACGAATCGAAAATTGGTGGTCATCATTAACACTGGCCGATACAGCTGCGATATTTTCTTCAGTTCGCACTCTACGTAAGCGTGTTGGTGGTTTAATGTCCAACAATGTAAATTTGGTGCGAAATTTAGTCACAATAGCCCGAATAGCCGCTTCAGTGGGTCGATTAAACTGACCATAAAATGGAAACGCGCAATGAACTTTCTTAACAGAGCACGCATTTTGATAATAAAATTCAATAATTTGCAAGCGTTGTTCGTTTGTAAGACGATTCATGATGAAATGTCAAAGCATACTGAGCATCTTTCTCTTTGACACCATGTCTGAAATCCCACGTGATATGTCAAATACTAATGCATGAAAATCCTAACCTCAAAAAAATCACTCTTTACATATATTTTCTGAGAATTTTGCTGTAATGATACAACATACATAGAGATACATACATGTGTATTCCCATGTATTTGTTATTACTAAGTTCTGCTTACTGCTGCCTTCTCTCCATCGTTTAGCCTTTATGGCTGTTTAGTTTTGTTTCTCAGAAAATTATGCAAATGAAGTAGATTTTCCCCAAGTGATAACTTAATTATAAAAGATACAATGCACACACACACACACTCATGCGCATACCCTGCTCCCCTCGTCCTGCTACTACACAAATGTTTATAAAATAAAATATTTTTGTTTATTTATTTGTTTAACTTAATCTCAGAGTTGTTGTGGAGTCCTGTGAACTGTTAACAGTTATCCTTCCGAATGTTCGTCCATCCGGCCATCCGTCCTTCCTTCCTACCGGAAGATGTAGTACAAGCAGACGGCTTATCGGGACTGAGCAAACATTTTAACATAATTCAATATAATTAAAAAAGGTTCAAAGACCTAACACGACGAATGAATTTGAAGAATATAATAGTTATAAATTACGAGATGATAAACAACTTATGAAGTTAATGGAGTTTTTTTCCGGGGTGAGGGGGGATAAAGTTTCAACTTTAATTCGAACTTTGAAAATAGTACGAAATTAAATTAAATCATAAACAATTATTAATTTAAGTTTTTTCGCAGGAGAAAACTTCAACGGCAATTTAAGAATGACTGCTGTGCGTGACAGGTTGTTTCGTAGGCAAACTCCATCTGTCAGCAACATTTGTTTTAATAACTTAAATTTTTGTAATGAAATGTCTTCAGGCTCTAAGTGTGCTGTATTTTTTATGTTAAACACTAAAATGTGTGTAATAGTTTCTGAGTATTATTTTTTGGATGTTAAACAATGGTCTGCGTATAGAAGCACGTGCCTGTCAACACACTGCTTCAGCATCTAAATCAACTTTAAATACGTTGCCATCCTTAACACACGAGTATCTGGTTGGAGGAAACTTAATTTTTTTGCCTCAAATATTTTCAATAGACTGATGGTTAATTAAAAGGCAAATATGTTGAATATTTTCTTATTCAAACTTCTGTGTATATTTTCCATTCTTACATGCATATTTACTCATCAATCCAAGAATATATCCCTGGATTCATTCATTTGCGTACTCATTGACAAATATATTTAGGAGTTAATTAAACAATTATTTTATTGTAAATAACTGGAATATTACAAGCTTCTCATAAACAATTATAAATTAAGTTTTTCGCAGAAGAAAAATTCATCAACAGTTTAAGGATGTCTGCCGTTGATGAGTTCTGCTTTCCGTACGAAATCATAGCGTGTATGTCAGCAACCTTAGTTTTGCGAAATTTTTGTGATGAAATGTCTTCGGGCTCTAAGCGTGTAATAGTTTCTAGTTATTTTTTAATGTTAAACAAAGTGTGAATAGTTGCTAGGTATTACTTTTTGGATGTTAAACAAAGGTCTGCGAAACACGTGTCTGTCAACACATTGCATTTGCATCTAAATCAACTTTATTTGCGTTGATATGTTGAATACACGTGTATCCTGCTGGAGGAAACTTTAGTTTTTTGCTACAAATATTTTAATTAAAAAATGGCTGCAGTTAGAATCGTGAAATTAAATTTAAACATTTCTATGACTTCGTTTTTTTGGTACAAAATGAGGTAATAGAGATAAAACTGGTTTATTCTGCCTATATGAATAATTATTTTGATATATCGATCATTCCATGTCATACCGAACACCTTTTTTACATCACCATTTCCGATTTCTTTGAAACTTTGTACGATAACTAAACTTTATAAAATAATTGATTCGTAGAAGACAAAAAAAAAACCGAAAATTTTTTCAAAATATATGACCAATTGAAAATTGCGAAAATCAAGAAAAACATGCCGAGGTATGAACATTGAAAATGGTATAGTGAGAAAACGCGTTGGCACAATGAATGATGGCTTATTTTAAAGGTAATTACAAGTACTTTTCGCCGGCGTTCTTGGCTATTGACTGCTACTAACAACAATTTTGTGCATTTCTAATTTTTCTTCTTTTTTTGTATTTTTCACTATGAAAAGACAAACCTAAAAAATCTGAAAAAATATAGGCATATTCCCTGATCGATTCTAAACAAACCCTAAAAATTTCAGCTTGGAGAAATAACGGGTTGTATTTTTAAAAAAACATTTACTAAATGTAGTCGCCCGAAAATCGTTCGGTTTGATATGGAATAAACTATATGTATATAGTTAAGCAAAATGTACTTATTTGTAGACACGCCCTTTAAGTGGAAATAGTTCTTAAAATTATTTAATTATTTTTAATTCTAAATTATAATAATGAAACAGGACAATTTATTTAACAACTATCTCTATTAGCAAAAAATGTCATAATTTCCTTGATAACCCCTTTTACAGCCTCTAATCTGCCGGTTATACTGTGGAATGCAATCCATGTTGGACGGTATGTAAGATTCGACCCGGCCGTACTTAACACCTTCTTCATTCTTTGTATACTTTTTGCGTTTAAAAAGCTGAAATACGACAGAAAATAAATAAATAACACTTCAGCAACATTTTTGTAAACTAGTGTAATTGATGATGATCTTCGCTGATGATGATGATGTATTTCCAGGTGTATTTACTATGACAAAAGAAAGTGCGTAATTGGAAACTCAAGTCGGAAACTTTCTCCCCTTCCTCCGTCATCACAAGTACCCAACCATATGGTCCGGTTTCAAGCCATCAGCCATGATAGCCAAGTTCCACATGATGGAACAGTTTGGCATCCACAAATGAAATGTAATCTCTCTTATCTGGGCATAGTTATTTGAAACTTTATAACGCACTCATATGCGTATCATGCAAACTGGGGAAGTTCACAATAACTTGTACAACTTAGGGATACATTTCAAACATTTACACAGTGGTCTGTGAATCATATGCAAAGACTAGAGAAACCTGAAACCTAAAAGCCGAAACAATACCCCCTGCCCCACACCGACCATATGCTTGTCTCATTCAAGATCATGAACAATATTAACATTTTAAATGAATGAATGAATGAATTGAAATTGAAAGCAATTCATTCAAACAACCGGTCTATGACTACGAAGCACTGCAATGTACAATCTGATACGCAGGGGCGGTGGGGGGAAGGATCCATATCCACATATGTGAATGAAGCAGGGAATGAAATGAATGATACCTAGAATTTTTGTTTTGAAATGCAAATCATTTCGGAATACTCATATTTCGTTAGTATTATTTGAATGCTGGCAAAAATACGCACGCACATACATATCTCCATTAAATTACTGATGGGCGCACACGCACACATAATCATTGAAATATGAATTTATAAAAAGTACGAGGGGCGGGAGGGAAAAGAAACGAAAATATCTCGGATTGGAACAATATTTGCTCACAATTGACTAAAATTATTACAAATAGAAAAATATTTTAGAGAAATTGAAACAGCTAGAAATTTTCGAAGCTCTTACAATTTTAATGAAAATTGCTGAGCGTGTTTGGAATTACTTTGAAAAAAAAAATCATATGGCAACTATGAAATTCGTCATATTTTGAAGACCAGATTTTTTTCGAACAGTCATATTTTGAATTTAGTGAAAAATAAAGAGCAAATTGTTTTTGATATAAGGTATTTGCTAGCCCATCTCATGAAGATCGGCTATTTACTGAACGGCCCTCGTAGATGTTTTATACGGACGTATGTACGAACATATTACTCTGTTCGTCTGAATATGAGCAGCAGCGCTTGTTTAGCTCAACTTGAAAAGTCCAAAAACAGTAAAACTGAATGTCAGAAGAGAATAGAATAGAACAAAAGACATATGAGTACATACATATGTATGGATGTATGTATGTATGTTCTCGGGGTACGAGTACCTACACAACGTAAATGATTTTCCAGTCTACTGCAGACATATAAAATACGCGTTTTATGGCTCCATTAAACTGAAGGACTTTACTTTGGGTTCGCTGGTGTTATTATTATTTTTTATTTCATATATAAGAACTAGCGTACAATACATATGTTTACATATTGTGTGTATATATTAGGGAGGGTCCAGCGATGAAGAGAGTGCCATCAAATGAATTGTACGACGAATTTATGCAAATTTGATAAAGCGTTCATTTGTCAAGAAAAGACTATTTCGTGGCTACCACTTTGTTAAAATAAACAACAAATACTACGATTTATTGTCTAGTTATGCAAAATATTTGCTTAATAGTCTTTTATTTAAATAACATTAATAAAGGCTAGTGATGGAGATGGAGACCTTCCAAGTGACAGCAAAATTTTGTGTGGGGTTCAAACAATCTTTTTGTCGAAGTTTGAGATGTAGTGGTAAGTAAATATATATACTTAACAAGTAAGGAAAGGCTAAAGTCGGACGGAGCCGACTATATGATACACTCCACTTTCTATCCTATTACAATTCCATTCTGTAAAAAAGTGAAATCGGGCAGGATATTTGTACCCTGTAAATGTATGTGTTTAACAAAAAAATGTTAAATACGAAAGGACATCTGTACGGGGGTATATTGAAACATGGAACGATGTGACCCGCTTTCACCATGTATGTTTATAGGTGAAATATAATATATAAAGTTTGGCCAAAATCGGTTAAATATTTGGGAGCGACATTTGTAGATATATAAAAAAATTATATCTAAATCTGAACCGATCTTACCCACTTTGACCATAGGTGTTCCTAGTTTAAATATAAGATGTTTTGCCAAATCTGATACAATAAATAGTTTCCAAATTTGAAGCAAATCGAGTGAAATATGTGGTTTCTACAGCGGAAAAAGTCAAATCGGGAGCGACATTTGCATGGGGGCTAGATATAAATATGAACCGATCTGACCGATTTTCACCACAGCTGGTTCCTTTCAATTATAGGGTACTGCATCAAATTTGAAGCAAATCGAGTGAAATATGTGGTTTCTAGAGCGGAAAAAGTTAAATCGGGAGCGGCATTTGTATGGGGGCTATATCTAAATCTGAACCGATCTGACCGATTTTCACCACAGTTATTTCCACTTCAATTATATGGTACTGCACCAAATTTGAAGCAAATCGAGTGAAATATGTGATTTCTACAGCGGAAAAAGTCAAATCGGGAGCGACATTTGTATGGGGGCTATATCTAAATCTGAACCGATCTAACCGATTTTCACCACAGCTGTTTCCACTTCAATTATAGGGAACTCTACTAAATTTGAAGCAAATCGAGTGAAATATGTGGTTTCTACAGCGGAAAAAGTCAAATCGGGAGCGACATTTGCATGGGGGCTATATATAAATATGAACCGATCTGACCGATTTTCAGCACAGCTGTTTCCACTTCAATTATAGGGTACTGTACTAAATTTGAAGCAAATCGAGTGAAATATGTGGTTTCTACAGCGGAAAAAGTCAAATCGGGAGCGACTTTTGTATGGGGGCTATATACAATCTGAACCGATCTGACCGATTTTCACCACAGCTATTTCCACTTCAATTATAGGGTACAGTGCCAAATTTGAAGCAAATCGAGTGGAATATGTGGTTTATAGGGCGGAAAACGCTAAAGTGACATTTGTTTGGGAGCTGTTTCTAAAACTGAACCGATTTGCTTCAAATTAAATAGCGTTCATCCTCTTGGCCTGCAAAACTTACCAGTGCCAATTTTTTTAGCATCGGACAATAATTTTGACTGTACTTTGATTACAACAATAGATGGGCAGACATACAGGCGACATTGCTAAATCGACTCAAAAAGTGATTCTAAGCCGATCTGCATAAGAAGCGATGGGTCTATCTCATTTCCTTTTGGGTGTTACAAACAAATGCACAAAGACATAATATGATCGACATCAGCTGATGCTGGCAGGTTGGAAATCGACCATATGATCGACATCACCTGATGTGCGTATGTCAATGCTGTAACATCCAAATACAGATGGCGTTAGCGGTTATTTTATGGCTGTCAAATCAGTAGGTTTTGTGTACACCGAACGCAGCAACACACTTGCTCAAAATAAAATATTAAAAAACCAAATTTGTGTTGTTTTAATAAATTGTCTCCTCTAGACTACGTCTAGGGGACACCAACAGTGCCATCATCCTGGTGGAAATCTGTTCATGGTCCTTCGAAACCAAGCTTAATCCAGGAAGCTAGTAAAAATTTGTTGTGCGCGTCCAAAAGTGTCGAAATATCAATCTAAAAACTATCAATCACTTAGACGTAGTCCAACAGTGACCAACAGTGCCATCATCCTGGTGGAAATCTGTTCATACCAATTTTCATTTCGGTTCTCATATGAGTGGTTCCGATTCTTCTCTGAGGAAAGATTCTTCTGTGTCTAAGGAAAAAACTTAAAGTTTTATTTCCAGAGTTAGTTATATACATTGCAAGTTTCCCAAAATTTAAAATTCTGCCGACAAATTTATATTTAAATCTTTCTATTTCGCAATTGATTTAACCGATTTTAAAGTTCTATACTTAGTTTTCAGAAAAATCTAAGTCATGTGAACATTTTTACGTTTTTTTTTTGTTAATTATCAATTTTTAATTGAAAACCTTTGCAAATAGAGATAATTAACATGTTTAACGCCGTGGGATAGATATTTATGTGTATTTAGGTAAACTTTAGGTAAAATAAATTGATCTACTAGAAGAAAATAAAAATTATCACCTATGAAACGGAATGAACTTTATTCAGTTTATATTTCCAACACAAAACTGCCATCAAAAGGTATCCATTGCTGGCAGTTTTTGATAAAACCGTGTCGAAATATAGAAGACCCAGCGATGAGGTATTTAAAAGAATTAGTCTACACGTATATTTGACATGAATCACACTTTTTGAAACAAGATTGGAGTCGACAATAAACACTTAAGAAACCAAAAAAGTTGGAGTTTTGAGACGATCCCTCAATTCCTAAAACGAAAACAAAATACCCATATTTGCAATTTTCTACAAAGTACTAAAGGGTGATTTTTTAAAAGCTATAGGAAAGTTTTTCAAAAAAAAAAAACAACGTAAAATTCAGAAAAATGCATGAAATCTTTATTTGAATATAATTTAATGTTTGAAGATTATTTCATGCAAATGTTGACCTTGACCGCGCCTCAAATGGTCCATCCACTTAGTCCAATTTTGACATTCCCACGTTTTTGAGTAACAGAGGCCCAATTGCTGCGAACGGCGACGAATCGATAATTGATGGTCATCATTAACACTGGCCGATGCAGCTGCGATATTTTCTTCAGTTCGCACTCTACGAAAGCGTGTTGGTGGTTTAATGTCCAACAATATACATTTGGTGCGAAATTTAGTCACAATAGCCCGAATAGCCGCTTCAGTGGGTCGATTAAACTGACCATAAAATGGAAGCGCACGATGAACTTTCTTAACAGAGCACACATTTTGATAATAAAATTCAATAATTTGCAAGCGTTGTTTGACAGTGAAACAAAACACGAAACGTGCGTCAGCTGTTTAAACCAGTGTTGCCGAAAAGATAATAGCTAAAAAATCACCCTTTATTTATTTTCCTCGTCTATGGAAGTGATATGGCCAAGCTCTCCCAATTTATATTTGAAACAAAATAATTGCGATGAAATTTCTGATTCTATTTCTATTTTATTGCCCTAATTTGAAAGGGCGTAACTGAAAATTTTACAAAGTCGCAATTTTTACTCATTGTGATGTTTTCAGGCGTTCGGAATAAGTAAAGTACGCGCTTTCAAAAATATTAATTTACGCCCTTTTAAAATCATTACATTGATTTTGTCTTTGATCTATTTCCTTGTCAAAAATGCCAAAGTTGCTCATCACTACTTGGAAATCAGTCAAAATCATGAACACCGAAATGAAATAAATAAAATGTTTCGAGGTAATGTGTAAATAATGCTTTATTTGTAGTATAATGACTTTTACACAATTTGCTACCCATTCCCGTCATTCTGGAAAATACTTCGAATACATTTTATATCCATAAAATGTTAATTATTTATTTCTCATTTGAACTGCGATATTCTTCTGGTTATTTTCCATCTATATTTTATAAAAGTAAATATATTTACAAATGGCATGGTGACATATATTACTTGGCTGCACACTACCACTACCATTATTTCTGTGAAAGTCTTCGCAGCGACTTTTCAACAACATACCCAGCCGGCCTCTTTCGGTAAATGATTCTCACAAACGAATGAGAAGCACAACTCACTTGCCGAATTTGCGTTTAAAAAATCGCACCAAATAATAAAGCACACATGCCATCTGACAAGCATCTCATTGAGTTGCATATGTAAGTATGTGTATATGCACGTATTGTTACCCAACTGTGCCAACCCTCATTTGCTTTAGTTTTTCGTTTGTTTTATTTTGATGTGGAATCATTTTTTATTTCTTTGAAGAAAATGGATGTTCAAAACTGAGCTTTGACAAATTGTCTTTAAATCTGTCACTTATCTGCAAATGGACCTACTCTAATATACTCATACATGCCTAGGTATTTACAAAGTTATACTACTACTACCACTACATATGAGATATTTTAATGTTGTTTACAATATGTAGTTAGATGGATGTCAGCTGTGTATAGGTGTATAGGCATTCATGCCATACTCGTACGTATGTCTGTATGGACGTATAGTATTTTTCTTTTAGTTAAAAAGACCAACTACAACGTCGAAAACAACATCAACATCAACGCCAACACCGACCAACAAACACTGATGCATGTTTTACATATGTTAACATTATTATTTTTGTTGTTGTTGCTGTTGTTTTTCTACTACAACAATTTCATTCTGACGGAAATGTGAAGGACGCGCGCCTGTAATAACCTTTAGAGAACATTAGACGGAGCACACAAACACATACGTAGCCTTGCATACTTATACACATTTATATAACGCAAGCAAAGAGAGGTATACATATGCATAATATTGCATATGGAAATAAACATTAAATTAAATTAGTTGAAAACGAATGAGACTATCAAATTACCAAAAATTTGTTTATGGTGAAATATGAGCATGACATTGTACAGACACTAGGGTAAAGTGGAAATTTGGTGTCAAATGATATCAATTGAAGAGCTGATGATGCGAATTTCAAATTTCTCGAAGTCAGAGAAAATTTGTTTTAAACTACGACTTCCTTTAACATTTTAATTCAAAATTTGCAGAAAAAGGTTACATGAGAGAAATTTTTAAAATTTCGCTTTCCACTACACCCTAACATATAGTCAAAGAAAAAATAATACACCAGCTGTTTCACTTGCTAATGGAATATTCTGTCATTATACAACCATTTTGTGACAAAATAAAACATACATGATTTTTATTTTCTATAAGAAATGTTAATTGAAAAATTGCTGATAAATACAGTAATAGCTCGTACTACAGCTGATGCTGTTACTCAAGGTCGAGCAATAAACATTTGGATATTTTATGATCCTTCAATAGTTATTAAATATTAAATTTGAAATTAAAAAGATTTAAAAGAAATTAGAATATTGGGAAATATACAACTTAATTTGAGAATTTCCATTTCATATTAATGAAATTCCAATTAAAATTCAAAATTTACACTTCAAATTGAGAAAATTTCGATTGAAATGCGATTGAAATACATTTGCAATTGATAACACCGTACGACAATTTAAAAAAACCGTTGTACTTTAACCAGATTATATGCGTACGAATCTATAAGCAAAATTAAGTTAAATGGCGTTTTTAAGTTTTCCATTTCCTAAAAGTTCCCAACGGTAATATTTTTCAAAAATTATTTTAAATACTTTTTCACACCCTATGATAACGATATTATTGTCAAATTAAAGAGGAGGATGTTTGTTCAAAATACTGCTAATATCATACTTATATCTGTATTAGTTCAGCGTTAACAACCATTTCAAGTTTCCCCCTTAGTTTATTCGTATTTTACTGTTTAAAAGAGAAAATTTGAAATGGTATTTAAAGCTAAACTAATACAAACCGAAATTTTCAATTTGAAGTATTTTTAATTTTAATTTTTCTTTAATTTTGTATTTATTACGTTATAATAGATGAGTATTGAAAATATTTTTGTAGTTTATTGTACCACATTTTCTTTATTTATTTTTTTATACCCTCCACCTCCAGGATGTTAGTATACCCCAACTTTGTCATTCCGTTTGTAACACCTTGAAATATCGACCTGAGACCCTATAAAGTATATATTCTTGATCGTCATAAAATTATAAGACGATCTAGCCATGTCCGTCCGTCCGTCTGTCCGTCTGTTGAAAGCACGCTATCATCTAAACGAAAGCTAGAACGTTCAAATTTTTCATAAATGCGTCTTAGTCGTAGATCGGTTATGATTGAAACGGGGTGAAATCGGCCCAAAGGGAAAAATTTTTCCCTCACAAGGACTAAAAATACTCATACTAATCCCTAATATTTTAAAGTATTTAAGCATATGTTTTCAATATGTCTGCTTGTACTTACTTGATATTGGGTACGCGCATTCCCCCGATAACAAAAACGTGCACCATAAAGTGATTCTTATTTGTAGAGGATGAAATGGGGCAAAAACAACAGCTAGAAATACGAAATTCGGTGCGCACATTCCTCTAATAGAGTAGATACATAATATAAAAGAATTTTTTCAAAATTAGTACTTTTAAGGGGTAATGTGGGAATAAGGGGATAAAAATAGTACCAATCAAATGACCGCAGCTAGAGTCATGAAATTTGGAGTATACATTCCTCTGACTGTGTAGACACGGAAAATAAACGGATTTTTCGAAATTCGTACTTTTTGGGGTCAAAATGGAAAAAGAGGATAAAAATAGTACAAAACAAATGACCGCAGCTAGAGTCATGAAATTCGGAGTATACATTCCTTTGACTACGTAGACATGGAAAATAAAAGGTTTTTTTTCCAAATTCATACTTTCAAGGAATACAATGGGTACAGAGGGATAAAAATGGTACCAACCAAACGGCTACACCTAGAATAATGAAATTCGGTGTATGTATTCCTCTGACTGCGTAGAAACGGAAAATAAACGGATTTTCCAAATTCGAACTTTCAAGGGATACAATGGTACAGAGGGATAAAAATAGTACTCGCTAAACGACTACAGCTAGAATGATGAAATTCTAATTGGATAGAAACGTCAAATTAAGAGATTTTAGATAGTCGTACTCTTAAGGAGGTAAAAATGGTACCAACCAAATGGGCGCAGCTGGAATCATGGAATTCGGTGTATACATTCCTTGACTGCATAGACACGCAAAACAAAAAGTTTTTTCCAAATTCGTACTTTTTCATTTACGGCAAAAATTGGTTGAATCATGAGGTTATTTTGCATTGTGTAAGTCTCATAATGGATTTTCAAAATTTGTACTTATGGAATTAAAATAGAATGGAAATACAACCAACTGTAGCACCCACTATCTACCAATATTTGTGGTATTTAAGCTTTTTGAAAATATAAATAGAAGAATATTTATTTTTTTAATTGACGTATTATAAGCGTGGTTTGAAATAATTAAC
This sequence comes from Polietes domitor, assembly GCA_947397865.1. NCBI lineage: Eukaryota > Metazoa > Arthropoda > Insecta > Diptera > Muscidae > Polietes > Polietes domitor. The sequence continues at coordinate 266,565,210 of OX377618.1, forward strand.
ATATTTATTTATAAAATTATTTTTTAATATTTGTATTTGTTTTTTTATTTGGCTATATAAAAAAATTATATTTTCCTGTAATATTACTGCACTTCTACGAAAATCGACATCCTCTGTGGAATGCAATCAATGGTGGAGGGTATATAAAGTTCGGCCTGGCCGAACTTAACGCCTTTTTTACTTGTTTTGGATAAGTTTTTTAGTTTGTTAAAATTCCAACAACGGTAAATTTTCGTCGAATAAGCTCCATCACACCTACTTGAACATTAAATTAAAGTTAATATTTCGAATTCATTTGTTCATTCAGGGTAAAATAAAAAATTAAATTTTTTCCTTTTTTTCCATGCTTTATATAAGGTTACTTTCTATATATGTTTGTGTGCCACAAAATTTGAAATCAATTTTTGAAAGCTTTTTTCTCAACCAATTTTGCTAAAATTTTGCACACTTAATCATTTTCGATGACAATACAAGGAAATGGAAAAATTTGACCAATTGGAAAAGTGGGCGTGGCACCTCCCATACGAAGTTAAAACCTATTATTGAATATTGTCAGTTCTATGACACCTAGAGTGCTGAAATTTTGTGTAAGTGCATCTAGCATCAATGTGCATAGTTGTGCCAAAAATGGGCGGTATTGGAAAAGTGGGTGTGGCACCTCCCATACGAAGTTAAAACCTATTATTGAATATTGTCAGTTCTATGACACCTAGAGTGCTGAAATTTTGTGTAAGTGCATCTAGCATCAATTCGCATAGTTGTGCCAAAAATGGGCGGTATTGGAAAAGTGGGCGTGGTTTGTATGGGAGGTACCACGCCCCTTTGTACAATCCCGCCCATATTTGCAGCAGCACTTAAAAAATGCACACCAAACCGACGTACCAAATTTTGTTCAAATACCGTTATCAGGAGCAGAAATAATAGATTTTTAATTTGTGGTTTGTATGGGAGGTACCACGCCCCTTTGTACAATCCCGCCCATATTTGCAGCAGCACTTAAAAAATCCACACCAAACCGACGTACCAAATTTTGTTCAAATACCGTTATCAGGAGCAGAAATAATAGATTTTTCCATGCTTTATATAAGGTTACTTTCTATATATGTTTGTGTGCCACAAAATTTGAAATCAATTTTTGAAAGCTTTTTTCTCAACCAATTTTGCTCAAATTTTGCACACTTAATCATTTTCGATGACAATACAAGGAAATGGAAAAATTTCCAATTGGACAAAAGGGCGTGGTACCTGCCATACAAACCACAAATTAAAAATCTATTATTTCTGCTCCTGATAACGGTATTTAAACAAAATTTGGTACGTCGGTTTGGTGTGCATTTTTTAAGTGCTGCTGCAAATATGAGCGGGAATGGACAAAGGGGCGTGGTACCTCGCATACAAACCACAAATTAAAAATCTATTATTTCTGCTCCTGATAACGCAGTAATTTTTCCTTCTACAAAAGATAACTAAAAAAGAATTTCTAGGCCCAATAGAATTCTGCTTGCATAAAGCATGGATTTGAAAAAAAAAAAATTTTTTTGATTTACTAGTTGTTTTTTCGTTTTTTTTTTGGTCTGTAATCAATATTTGATTTTAACTGGGATATTGTCCTGGCTCAAGACCATTCTTATAAATGTCAGTAATAAATGTCACCATGCCATTTGTAAATAAATTTGCATTCTATTAAATATAGAAGCAAAATGGTCTTGAGCCAGGACAATATCCCAGTTCAAATCAAATTTTTTTCTTTGTTTTACTTTGGTCTGCAATCAGTATTTGAATTGAACTTGATATTGATATTGTCCTGGCTCAAGACCATTTTGCATCTATATTTTACATAATGCAAATTTATTTAAAAAAATTTATATATTTGTCCCGATTTTTTTTTTCAATTTTGTCTAAATTCTCATAAGCCGCAGTCCGCGCAGTTATCTTTAATATAATGCATAAATCAAAATTATTTTATAAATATACAATCAACGAAAATTGGAAATTTATTAAAAATAAAAAAATATAAAACTTAGGGAAAATAAGGGCTCGGGAAAATAAAAGAGAAAATTAAAAAATGTATATTTTATTGAGACAGACTATATATGTGCCAGTTAGAATGATAGTGGTCTAAGTCACAATTTATCCGTTTTGAGATATGCAATGGTTTGCGTTTGAGTCAATTGAATATTCTACTTCTATATCGAACTATTATAAAAAAATCGACAACGTTGCTAATTCTAAGGAAACCGCAATTTTCAGAGAATGCCCTGACTTAGTAAAGCAGTAAATTGATATTTTGTTGGCCAACACATTCATCCAACGAACTGGCTGACTGGTTGGTTGGTTATGTGTCGACCTAATCGGAAAAATTCAATTACCCAAATTTCATTTCCCCCTTTTGATACCCACCCCTTCCCCGGCAACTGCCAGGCAATCTGATAATTTAATTAAAAATACTTGAATATATATATATATGTGAGTGTGTGTATGCATTCACAAGACTAGTTATCAGTGTCGTAATAAAGAAATGTCTATCTCTACACTTTGTTGGAAATTCAAAGAGAGCTAGCGAAGAAATAGAAGATACACTTGCACAAAACAAATGAGTATTTTCATTGGGGTTAAACCTACTCGCCAGGGTGGTCAGGAGTGGAGTGTAGTGGAGTGGGGAGCGTGGAGTTTGTTGAGCGATGTGTTTGTGCAAGCATACAAATGTGGGTCATTTGGTTCGTAAATGGGACTTTGCTTCCATTTGATGTTTCGTAAAATCCTTAAAAGAAACATTAAGTTTTCAGTTTTATGTATTTAACTATTTATTACCCAATTCTTTCCCTAACCCAGCAAACCTCCTCCTCCTTCCCTACCCACAGCAACACTCAACTCTGGGGTTAGTTGCAATAAAACTTGGAAAATTGTTGTACGTAACTAATGCTGACATAAAATAACAGCAGGATTTCGCTTTTTTGAGTTAACCAAACAGAAATAGGTATAGACAGACAGATGTGCAGAGGGACGCAGCAAAGGACTAAGATAGAGAGATAGATGGAGAAAAGGAAAAAAGAATTGCAGAAAAAGGCCACGAAGGAAAGGAGACATTAAAGACCATACCTAATGTTAAATATAACGAGGTGCAGTAAGAAAGGTAACAAGAAGAATTAAAGGTTCATTATAAAAATGACTCCTAGTTCAGCAGTTTTCATGATTCAAGCTTCAATCGTTCTTTCGTACCATTTTTATCCCTTTTCTCCATTTGTATCCTTTAAAAGTACGCTTATCGACAAAATCTATTTATTTTGTGAGTCTTCGCAATTTGCGGGATGTACACAATTTCATGATTTCAGCTTCGGCCGTTTGGGCGGTACCATTTTTATCCCTTTTTGTCCAGTTCATCCCCAGAAAGTACGAATTTTGGAAAAGATCCGTGAGATGTTCGCACGCTATATGAGAATAGTTCGCACCACATTTCATAATTCTAGCAGCAGCCCTTTGGCCATGGCTGTGACATCTTCATTTCGCTTTTTTGAGTTAACCAAACAGAAATAGGTATAGACAGACAGATGTGCAGAGGGACGCAGCAAAGGACTAAGATAGAGAGATAGATGGAGAAAAGGAAAAAAGAATTGCAGAAAAAGGCCACGAAGGAAAGGAGACATTAAAGACCATACCTAATGTTAAATATAACGAGGTGCAGTAAGAAAGGTAACAAGAAGAATTAAAGGTTCATTATAAAAATGACTCCTAGTTCAGCAGTTTTCATGATTCAAGCTTCAATCGTTCTTTCGTACCATTTTTATCCCTTTTCTCCATTTGTATCCTTTAAAAGTACGCTTATCGACAAAATCTATTTATTTTGTGAGTCTTCGCAATTTGCGGGATGTACACAATTTCATGATTTCAGCTTCGGCCGTTTGGGCGGTACCATTTTTATCCCTTTTTGTCCAGTTCATCCCCAGAAAGTACGAATTTTGGAAAAGATCCGTGAGATGTTCGCACGCTATATGAGAATAGTTCGCACCACATTTCATAATTCTAGCAGCAGCCCTTTGGCCATGGCTGTGACATCTTCATTTCTCCCTTTTCCCCATTTAGAAAAAATATTCAAAGGAGGTTTAAAACCTATATAGAAATAGCAAAATGCAGCTACTTCGCACACACAAAATTTTATGATGACAGCTTCAATGCAAATTGGTAACAAAAACCATTTTTATCCCCTTATATAATAGGTGAATTATATATATTTGCTCCTATGCAATACGATTATAGAAAAATTACCTTTATTATGCGTGTAATGTAATTATTTCATGATTCCAACTTCGTCCATTTGAATGGTACCATTTTTACCCCTTTTTGTCCATTTCATCCCAAAAAATTCAATATAATAAAATAATACAATAAAATTTAAATATTCTAATTGCAATCGTTTGGTTACGGCGGTGAAATCTTATTTTATCCCTTCTTCCCCATTTTACTACATACTAAAAAATATTCAAAGGAGGTTTCAAAATCTATATAGAATTAGCAAATGGCTGTTTCTTCGCCCACGCAAAATTTCATGATTCCAGCTTCAGTCGTTTTTGGTACCATTTTTATCCCCTTTTCCCCTATTATAAATATTTATTCATATGGTTCAAGTGTGGAAGAGAGGGGGTTTCCCCTATTGTACCCCTTAAAGGTACACAATTCTATAATTTTGTCTTCGGCCATTTTTGGTACCATTTTTATCCCTTTTTGTGCATTTCTATCCTAAAAAGTACGAATTTTGAAAAATTCCCAAGTTCACGGTATAAGAGAAATGATCGCATGATCGTTTAAGTTTAAGATTAAAGCCGCAGCCATTTGGTAATGACTTACCTTACTTTTTAATGATACTACCTTTTTGTATCCCTTTTTCCTCAGTTTACCCCTTAAAAGAACGAATGACGAAAAATTGTACAATAAGGGTCATAACTTCCTACATGTACCCATGGATTTGCTACAACTAGGACTCGTTTTCTTCGCTAAGATGCCAGCGAAAATAAAATAAACATTTTTTATTTAATTTGTAAAGATATTTTTCACTCTCTTTAACCAAAAAATTAAAATATATATTTTTTTTAACCTTTTTGTATCCCTTTTTCCTTCCTTAAAAGTACGAATTTCGAAAAATTGTACAATAACTTCTACATTACCCATAGATTTGCTACAACTAGTACTCGGTTTCTTCGCCAAGATGCCAGCAATAATAAAATAAAATAAACATTTTTTATTTAATTTGTAAAGATATTTTCCGCTCCCTTTAAACAAAAAATTAAAAAATATTTTTTTTAATATTTTGCGTCTTCAAAGAGACCCATGACTTCTAAAATAAATAAAATAAAATGTTTTATTTAATTTTTAAGGAGTTTTCCGCCCATTTATACAAAATAAAAAATCTTAATTAAAAAATATATATTATCCGTGTACACATTTTTTACATACAGTAGTTCAGAATGTTGGCTATTAAAAAATACAAAGAAATATTTTTTCTAAATTTTTTTATTTTAAAACTTTTTTCATATTATTTTTTTTTTTTGAAAAAAAAAATAATATTTTTTATTATATTATTTTATACAAAAAAAAATTAATTAAAAAAATATTTCCCGCATACAAAGATTGCCATAACTTGTTTTCTTCATCAGAATGTTTGCTATAATAAATAAAACGAAATATTTTTCTAAAATTTTCTTTATTTATTAGTTTTTGTGTTGTTGATTAGTGATCGATTGATTGATTTTCTATGAGTTTTGAATGTAATACATTCGAATTTCAGCTTATTCGATCAAGTAATTTCTTCTTAAGAAGGAAATCTTTGTTTTTTGGTAATGGAAAGGAGGAGAACCACACTCAACCATACACACATTTGACCATATACGTATTTCGTTGTCCTGTGTAGAGACAACTCATCAGTGATCCTTCTGTATGGAGTGCTTGCGTTACCATGAAGTCATAAGTTGTATATATAAAGAGTGATTTTTTTGAGGTTAGGATTTTCATGCATTAGTATTTGACAGATCACGTGGGATTTCAGACATGGTGTCAAAGAGAAAGATGCTCAGTATGCTTTGACATTTCATCATGAATAGACTTACTAACGAGCAACGCTTGCAAATCGTTGAATTTTATTATCAAAATGCGTGCTCTGTTAAGAAAGTTCATCGCACGCTTCCATTTTATGGTCAGTTTAATCGACCCACTGAAGCGGCTATTCGGGCTATTGTGACTAAATTTCGCACCAAATTTACATTGTTGGACATTAAACCACCAAGACGCTTACGTAGAGTACGAACTGAAGAAAATATCGCAGCTGTATCGGCCAATGTTAATGATGACCATCAATTATCGATTCGTCGCCGTTCGCAGCAATTGGGCCTCTGTTACTCAAAAACGTGGAAATGCCAAAATTGGACTAAGCGGATGGACCACTTGAGGCGCAGCCGCGGTCAACATTTAAATGAAATTATCTTCAAAAAGTAAATGTCATGGACCAATCTAACGTTTCAAATAAAGAACCGATGAGATTTTGCAAATTTTATGCGTTTTTTTTTTAAAAAAAGTTATCAAGCTCTTAAAAAATCACCCTTTATCTACGTTATATGAAAATCACACCTGCGTATTATATGTATACACCCGAAAACCTCACCGCAAAGCGTTTTGAAGAGCATTATTCTACCTAAAACCTTTTCTCATTACCATTTTGCTGTAGGCTGATATATTTTCAACACGATACAGCTTTTTCCCCACGAATTTGTTAGACAACCACCCACAACAACAATGAGTGGTGAAAATTCTTTGGAGATGATTTGTTGAAGTTGTTACATCCCTTTTCGTCTCATGTGTCCTTATATTCGCCATCAAGTTATGATCACGCCGTGGTGCGAAGCACAGCATGTCCGCCCAACGAACGTGCAACCCAGGTTCGAAACCTGGTCGGGCCAAAGACAACAAGTGTCGAAGGAGATGAATTTTTGTTTCAACATTAGGGCGTGCTGTCCCAATTTTAATTATTAGTTTTTGTGTTGTTGATTAGTGATCGATTGATTGATTTTCTATGAGTTTTGAATGTAATACATTCGAATTTCAGCTTATTCGATCAAGTAATTTCTTCTTAAGAAGGAAATCTTAGTTTTTTGGTAATGGAAAGGAGGAGAACCACACTCAACCATACACACATTTGACCATATACGTATTTCGTTGTCCTGTGTAGAGACAACTCATCAGTGATCCTTCTGTATGGAGTGCTTGCGTTACCATGAAGTCATAAGTTGTATATATATCTACGTTATATGAAAATCACACCTGCGTATTATATGTATACACCCGAAAACCTCACCGCAAAGCGTTTTGAAGAGCATTATTCTACCTAAAACCTTTTCTCATTACCATTTTGCTGTAGGCTGATGTATTTTCAACACGATACAGCTTTTTCCCCACGAATTTGTTAGACAACCACCCACAACAACAATGAGTGGTGAAAATTCTTTGGAGATGATTTGTTGAAGTTGTTACATCCCTTTTCGTCTCATGTGTCCTTATATTCGCCATCAAGTTATGATGACGCCGTGGTGCGAAGCACAGCATGTCCTCCCAACGAAGGATCACTGATGAGTTGTCTCTACACAGGACAACGAAATACGTATATGGTCAAATGTGTGTATGGTTGAGTGTGGTTCTCCTCCTTTCCATTACCAAAAAACAAAGATTTCCTTCTTAAGAAGAAATTACTTGATCGAATAAGCTGAAATTCGAATGTATTACATTCAAAACTCATAGAAAATCAATCAATCGATCACTAATCAACAACACAAAAACTAATAATTAAAATTGGGACAGCACGCCCTAATGTTGAAACAAAAATTCATCTCCTTCGACACTTGTTGTCTTTGGCCCGACCAGGTTTCGAACCTGGGTTGCACGTTCGTTGGGCGGACATGCTGTGCTTCGCACCACGGCGTGATCATAACTTGATGGCGAATATAAGGACACATGAGACGAAAAGGGATGTAACAACTTCAACAAATCATCTCCAAAGAATTTTCACCACTCATTGTTGTTGTGGGTGGTTGTCTAACAAATTCGTGGGGAAAAAGCTGTATCGTGTTGAAAATATATCAGCCTACAGCAAAATGGTAATGAGAAAAGGTTTTAGGTAGAATAATGCTCTTCAAAACGCTTTGCGGTGAGGTTTTCGGGTGTATACATATAATACGCAGGTGTGATTTTCATATAACGTAGATAAAGGGTGATTTTTTAAGAGCTTGATAACTTTTTTAAAAAAAAAAACGCATAAAATTTGCAAAATCTCATCGGTTCTTTATTTGAAACGTTAGATTGGTCCATGACATTTACTTTTTGAAGATAATTTCATTTAAATGTTGACCGCGGCTGCGCCTCAAGTGGTCCATCCGCTTAGTCCAATTTTGGCATTTCCACGTTTTTGAGTAACAGAGGCCCAATTGCTGCGAACGGCGACGAATCGATAATTGATGGTCATCATTAACATTGGCCGATACAGCTGCGATATTTTCTTCAGTTCGTACTCTACGTAAGCGTCTTGGTGGTTTAATGTCCAACAATGTAAATTTGGTGCGAAATTTAGTCACAATAGCCCGAATAGCCGCTTCAGTGGGTCGATTAAACTGACCATAAAATGGAAGCGTGCGATGAACTTTCTTAACAGAGCACGCATTTTGATAATAAAATTCAACGATTTGCAAGCGTTGCTCGTTAGTAAGTCTATTCATGATGAAATGTCAAAGCATACTGAGCATCTTTCTCTTTGACACCATGTCTGAAATCCCACGTGATCTGTCAAATACTAATGCATGAAAATCCTAACCTCAAAAAAATCACTCTTTATATATACAACTTATGACTTCATGGTAACGCAAGCACTCCATACAGAAGGATCACTGATGAGTTGTCTCTACACAGGACAACGAAATACGTATATGGTCAAATGTGTGTATGGTTGAGTGTGGTTCTCCTCCTTTCCATTACCAAAAAACAAAGATTTCCTTCTTAAGAAGAAATTACTTGATCGAATAAGCTGAAATTCGAATGTATTACATTCAAAACTCATAGATAATTTTCTTTATATTTTACTTAACTTTTAAGGAGTGTTTCGCGCATTTACAAAAAATAAAATAAAAAACTTAATTAAAAAATATATATTTTCCGTATACAAATCTGTTGGATATTAAAAAATAAAACGAAATATTTTTCTAATATTTTCAATTTATTTTTATGATTTTTTTCGTGATTTTTTGAGAACAAAAATTTTTTTCCTTTTATATTATTTTATTCAATATATACAAAGAGGACCCTAACTTCTACATTTCTCCATAGATCTTTTAAATACATACATTATGGCTGTTTTACTTTAAGGCTGGGTAACTAAGCTGCGATAACAAAAATCTACATAAAATGTTAAAATTGCACTCAAAATATTTTTTTTTTTAAATTGTCGCCAAAGGCAATATCAATGTGTGTGTGAAAACAAATTTTGATAAAATAATTTTGTGTTAAACATTTTTGACTTAGCCAGGTAAGTTAGTGTAAGTCAAAATTATGGTTATCGAGGCTAAGTCCAAAAAAGTCAACACAAAATATTTTTTTTAAATATTTCATTTGATTCATATATTTATATTGTAGTTGGGGACAATGCGAAAAAATACATTTTTATTTTGAGCCAAAAATTATATTTTTATTAACGTTTTTGTTATCGCAGCTTGTTATCCCGAAGATAAAAAATCTTAATTAATAATTGTTTTCTGTATACAAATTGGGTCATAACTTCTACATTTATCATCATAACTTCTACATTTAGCATTGTTTTCTTCGTTGGAATGGTGATTGATAAAAAATAAAACAAACTATTTTGTGTTTACTTTTGTTTCTATTTTTTATGATTTTTTCATGCCAGCAAAAAAAATCCAAAAAAATATTTTTTTATTTTTTGCAGATTGTCCCTAAACCACTGTCTCTTTGTGAAAGTAATATTCTCAATATTTGTAGCCATCATAATCACCTTTAATTTAATATAATAATTGGACCTATATTTCCAAAATGACAGTACAAATATGAAAGGTGCCTTCGACGGAAATTGGATTTTTAATAAAAAATAAAAATAAATTTTCTATAATTTTTTTAAAACCAAAATACATCAAAAAATTGTATACAAAGACATTCGGCAAATATTTATAAAATAATAATATCATTTTCGAGTTTATGATACCAAATCTTATCACAAAATCAGCAAACAAATGGAATTTACTCGTGAACATTATCTATCCATGATTTTGCTGAAGAAGGTTAAACTTTTAATTGTAAAGGCCAGAGGGAGTCTGTAAACAATTAGGCTCAAAATATAAATAACAACCCTCGTACAACATTATTTCCAAATGAAATTGAGAAAAAAGCATATCATATTGAGAAAATAAATATCATATTGAGAAAATACAAATTGAAATTGAGTAAAACCAATTTGAAATTCAGAAATGTAAATTGAAATTTAGAAAAAAAACTAATTGAAAATTGGAAATGTAAATTGAATTTGAAAATATTCAATTTGATATTGAAAAAAAAAAAACAAATGAAAATGAGAAATTTATGAATATTATAAATATCAATTGGTTTATTAACAATTTCAATTCTCATTTTTTATTTCTGGACTTCAAGTTGCATTTTCTCGATTTCATTTTTATTTCTGGATTTCAATTTGCATTTTCTCGATTTCAAATCTTATTTCTCAATTTCAAATTGTATTTGTTAAATTTCAAATTTTATTTCTCTCAATTATAATTTAATAATTAATTTACATTTCTCAAATTATCTCAATTTCCATTTGCTTTCAATTTGAAGTTCAATTTGTATTTTCTCAATTTCAACAGGAAATTTTGAAACTCAAAAATGAACATTAAAATTGAGAAAATACAACATCATATTGAGAAAATACAATATCATATTGAGAAAATACAAATTAAAATTGAGTAAAACCAATTTGAAATTCAGAAATGTAAATTGAAATTTAGAAAATACAATTTGAAAATGAGAAATGTAATTTGAATTTGAGTTTGATATTTAGAAATAAACAAATGAAAATGATAAATTACAAATTAATTTCAATTTATGAATATTATGAATATCAATTGGTTTATTCTCAATTTCAATTCTCATTTTTTATTTCTGGATTTCAATTTGCATTTTCTCGATTTCAAATCTTATTTCTCAATTTCAAATTGTATTTGTTGAATTTCAAATTTTATTTTTCTCAATTATAATTTAATAATTAATTTACATTTCTCATATTTTCTCAATTTCCATTTGCTTTCAATTTGAATTTCAGTTTGTATTTTCTCAATTTCAAATGGAAATGTTGAAACTCATAAATGAACATTGAAATTCAGAAAATACACTTTGATATTGAGAAATGAAATTTGAAATTGAGAAAATGTAAATTGAAATTCAGAAATATAAATTGAGAAAAAGAGAAAATACGAATTAATTTCAATTTAAATGAAATGAATATAAAAATGAAATCGAGAAAAAGTAAATTGAAATTCAGAAATATAAATTGAGAAAAATGAAGAAAAAGAGAAAATACAAATTAATTTCAATTTAAATTTCTGAATATCAATTGGTTCATTTTCAATTTAAATTTTCATTTTTGAATTTCAATTTACATTTTCACGATTTCATTTCTCAATTTCAAATTGTATTTTCTGAATATCAATGATCATTTCAGAATTTCAATTTGCATATTTTCGATTTCAAATTTTATTTCTCAATTTCAAATTGTATTTTCTCAATTTAAATTTACATTTCTGAATTTCAACTGAAAATGGCGTAGAATTATACATGGTATTGCAGAGTCGAAATTTAATAAAATACTAACTCGAAATGTATTTTTTTTTTAATTTTGTGAAATGATGGTGCCTTTCCCAGTTTTTATAGACACTGAGAGAGAAACTTTAAAATATATTTTGTCATATAAATTGGATTTTCTTTTGGTAAGAATTCAATTTTTCATTCACGTCCAATATGACTAAATTCCGGGACGGACCCGTAGCACAAAATTTATTGAATCACTATCCAAATAAACTTCGTCTATGTCTGTGTAAAATTTCTTATAAATTTTAGAATTATTTCCCAAATAAATCGATTTCCCTCATTTGTGCCCCAAAAAGATAGATACAGATACAATAACCCCGTTGGCCCTCCCCTCTCATATTGCCCTCATCCCGTTACATCTTTCCCACGAATACTAGTAATAACTGGCAGACATTACATCGGTAATACTGTCCTTGTCCACATATAAATGCACACACAAAAAAGTAAAAACTCACTTCCCTGGATGCTGATGTTTAAATAAGAATGAGTTGTAGTTTCGGGTTTTCTTCACTAAATGTCGTCGTCGACGACATGATATTAAAACTCCCAAATTTATATTGAGGAAACTTTGCCCTACTTGAGCGAGCGAGAGAGAGGTACTTCAAAGCCAAAGCTAAGATATAAAACTTTTCTTTTCCAAACAGGAATCTAGTTGGCCGTATGCGACACACAACAGCGGGATAGTTAAAGGAGGACTTCCACTTTAGCTTTGGCCCTGTGAGTTCACCCACGGCCTTCTGTCATTACAAAACGCTAACAAGTAAAAGATGTTGTTGCAAAGTTAGTCGTCGTGGCCGTCGTCTATGAATTTATGTAACTTTGCTTAAGCACATTGTTGGTGTGGGTGGAGTTTTGTTGGATTTTTTGTTCGTATTTATTTTCGGATTATGTTAAAAATGTTTTCAGACTGAATTAAAGCTAAATTTTTGCACAAAATTCGTTCGTAATGATGATGGAAACACTCGTAAATAAATACACAGATAATAGAGATTTAGCAGGGGAGGATTTGGAAAGGTTTTTTTGAATATCAATAATATGTTAATGTAAGTAGACCCTCGAAGGTTTATTGAGTCTTTCGATGGCTTCATATCAATGGCATTTGTAACCATGGCGAAGTTTAAAATTCTTGATTAAGCAGAACACTGCTTGACATAAGCTCCTCATTGTATTGTTCATCGGCCTGGGCCGATGGAAAAACAGTTCTCAACTCATGATTAAGGTATGATAGAATACGCTTACCGTAGACAACACGAAAATTACGTAGGGCACTTGGAAGAATTATTTTTATTTTTTAATAATAAATTAATAAAAAAATACTGTTGTTGTATCTGCTGAAGACTTCAGCACAACCTTTGGTCTTAAACCAAAATAAATAACAACACATACAACATAACAGACCAACTGTACATACAAACAACAACAATACACACGAGGTACAGTGAATACAGGACATACCGTACAACAACAACCTTTGCATTGTTGCGAGCGATGCATAATATTGAATTTGCAAAGTGAGATTTTTAGAGTGTCGACTTAGTTCGGTGGAATATTTTGTTTATCAGCGCTTCTCATTTGTCATATGTGATCGCTGGTACTAATATGAACCCTGATGTAAGTCAAATACATACATTCGTTGCGAAAGTTCTGACGAGATGGGGTAGCGCCCATCGAAACTGCGCAGTCAACTTTTAGCTGCAACAATAAAGGTCTCAGTTTGCCTTTTTGCTCATTTTGGGTTCTGCTGAAAACTTCAGCACAACCTTTGACCTTAAATCAAAATAAATGACAACACATAAAAAATACTTTTAAAAATCAAAGAGGTACTTTTTGATTATTAAAATATAATAGGTAATTAAAAGTAAATATTTTTAAGTTTGATATTTTCATATTATACTAGAAGATATTTGTGTGAAATTCGCAAAAAAATTACGTGGAAAATTTTCGAGAAAAGATCGGCCTTCAGTTCAGCCTTCATGAAGATCATTTTCATCTCGGTGGCTATGTCAATAAGCAAAACTGTCCCATATGGGATTCAGAGAAGTTCAGTGAAGCCAATGCATTCACATCATATGAATCTTATGAATTATATTGTGTTTCATTTTTAAATGACAAAGTTTAACCTTTCCAATAAAACCAAAAATTTTAAAAGTAATCAATACTTCTTTAAAGCCGATTCTAATTTAAAGTTTTAAATGACCCACCTAATACCATTGACAAAAATTGGAATTTTAGTAAAAAATAAAAAATTTCTGAAAATAATTAATTTAATTTTTTGTATTTATTGACTTGGCGTTTATTTAAAGAGCTACAGGCGTTTTAAATTTCTCCTCCCGACTTCCATACAGTCCGATAACAAAGTTTTCCCTTTTGTTTATTTGACATGGTTTAAGCCGCTTTATAATTCTCCTTCGATTTTCATGTTGTCTGGTCAGAAAATATGCCTCACAGAGTTTATTGTTTTTATTGATTGACCGATTGTGTACAGGCACTTTTAAATTTTCCAGCGAATTTCATGCTGTCTGGTTCAGAACATGGCTGTAGGGAAGAATATGGTAGACGAAAATGCTTCTTTTGTTGAATTTTCTAACAAATGTTAAGTTGTGAAACAAAATTGCGACTGAGGAGGAATAATAATAAAAAATGATTTAACAAAATATGAGTCGTAAAATTCTACTATAAGTCTCTGAATAAATCAAAACTAAATCCAAATACCAGAAATTAGTTAAAACTTAAAATTAATTTCATATTTTTTCCGAATTGGCGCTCACAACAGAATTTTAGGGAGTGATGTGAATGGAAAATACAACAACAAAAATTTAAGCAGCCGATATATACATACAATTTAATAAAAACAAATTCAAATAGGACCGTTGAATATTTAATTTTCAGTTGTGCCGAAAATCTAGGTCAACGAAATGCACCCTAAAATAAATTTTAAGTTTTGACTTATTTCTAGCATTTCGATTGAGCTTTGAGTTTTAGAGTATTCAGAGACTTATAGTAGAATTTTACGGTAAATATTTTTGTAGAACAATTTGACCCGTTAAAGCCCTGTTTTAGGGGTGGTTTTTACCCTTTTCCACAAAAGGGACCGAAAAGACCGCTACATTGAGGAGCTAGATGGTTAAAGTGTTCCACAAAAATGTTCCCCGTAGTGTTTTAAGTAAAATTGCTGACAACATCCTATACTTTATATGTATGGATCACAAGGTTCCCTATACCGATCCATCGTAAGAATGAGCAAAGGGGGAAGTATACACCCCCCCTAAAATGACCATCATAAGTAAACTTTCAAAACGCTGACTTATCCGTTGTCAGAAGCTTTTTTTAAGTTTCATTTGGTTCCACAGTGTTATTAGAAGTATGCTACATTTAATTAGACAATTTTCTTAAAATTATATAGGGTCCGCCAAATAACTTTTTTTTGAAAATGCTATAAAAAAACTACTGAATGTTTTCTCATTTTTTTTTTATTTGAAAGTACAATCCTTCCGGTTAATAAAGGAAAATAATTTCATTCAAATGATGCATACATTACAAGAAAATGTATTTTTTAATATAGTCAAACTAAAACAAATAAAAATATTGAAAAAAAATATAAATAAATATAAAATTTTAATTATTTGAAAACCACGCAAAAGTATATATAAGGCATCAATTCAAAACAGCTTAAATACCCAACATATTGGGGATAGTGGGAACATTTTCAGCTACAGCCGTTTGATTGGTTGTATTTCCATCTTATTTTAATGACAAAAGTATGAATTTTGAAAATCCATTATCTATCACGTACACAGTACAAGATAACCTGATTCTCTCCATTTTTACCTTAAAAGTCCCCTTTCCCCATTTTACCCCCTTCAAAGTACGACTTTCGAAAAAATCGTTATTTTACGTATCTGTGCAATTAGAGGGATGTACAGACACAATTTTATTCTAGCTGTACCAGTTTACCGTTTTTAACCATCAGTTCTTATTGTATCCCTTGAAAGTACGAATTTGGGAAAACCCTTTTTATTTTCCGTGCCTACGCAATCAGATGAATGTATACACCGAATTTCATTATTCTAAGTGTAGCCGTTTGGTTGGTACTAAAGGGTGATTTTTTAACTATTATCTTTTTGGCAACACTGGTTTAAACAGCTGACGCACGTTTCGTGTTTTGTTTCACTGTCAACCATCTTAAGTTTGGCCTATAATTTAACTATGAATCGTCTTACAAACGAACAACGCTTGCAAATTATTGAATTTTATTATCAAAATGCGTGCTCTGTGAAGAAAGTTCATCGCGCGCTTCCTCTTTATGGTCAGTTTAACCGACCCACTGAAGCGGCTATTCGGGCTATTGTGAGTAAATTTCGCATCAAATTTACATTGTTGGACATTAAACCACCAACACGCTTACGTAGAGTACGAACTGAAGAAAATATCGCAGCTGTATCGGCCAGTGTTAATGATGACCATCACTTATCGATTCGTCGCTATCGATTCAAATAAAGATTTCATGCATTTTTCTGAATTTTATGTGTGTTTTTTTTTTTGTTTGAAAAACTTTCCTATAGCTTTTAGAAAATCACCCTTTATTACAAGATTCCTCTTCCAATTGCTTATGGAATCGAAGGAAATATGGTAAACTTATAATTTGATCAAATTTGCACACATTTAGTTTCTATGAAAACTCCAAACATCCTATAAAAAATTGTAATAATGCATTTTGATTCATAAAATCAACAAAAAAATTTATGGCTATTTTTTTTTCTAAAATTTCGATTTTCGACGACGTTATTTTTTTTTATTTGTACACTCATTTTAGGAATATAAGTCCGATTATACATGTTCAACTAAGGTTCAATCAAAGGTTCTTGCTGGCTACATTCATAAAGAAACTGTGTTTTAAGAAATTAAAAAAAAATATATATTTTGCTGTCAATAAAAAAATTATAAAAAAAATATAAAAATTCGAGAGACATATTTTATCTTATTTTTAAATAGCTAACATTCTGAAGAAGAAGACAATCTAAGCTACATGTAATTGATATAAATAGATAAATGTAAAAGTTATAGACATAAACGATTTTTTAAAAAATTGATAACATTTATTTTTTTTGAAGTAGTTGACCTATTTACATATCGTCTTCATGGTCCCTTACTTCTACAAAAAGGTCTTAACAACTACATTTATCCATAGATTTTTTCAAATATACCTTATTTTCTTCGTTAGCTATTTGATACTAATACAAAATAGTCTATTATCTAAGTTGTAAAGTAGATTTTCGTGCTATTTAACGAACAAATTCAAAAATTATGATTTTAGTTTTTTCGTTTGCATTTTTTTGGTCTGTAATCAATATTTGATTTGAACTGGGATATTGTCCCGGCTCAAGACCATTTTGCTTCTATATTTAATAGAACGCAAATTTATTTACAACTGGCATGGTGACATTTATTACTTGGCTGCAGACTACCACGATCATGATTTCGACCAAAAGAAAATATTTCTTTGTTTTTTTAAACGCAAATTCGGTATTTTGTGAGAATCATCTCCTTATAGAGGCCGGGTTTGATGTTGAAAAGTCGCTGCGAAGCCACTTGAAAAGACTTTTGACATGGTCGAAATCATGATCGTAGTAGTCTGCAGCTAGTATTCGTTAGAATACTAGCTATCAAAAAATTAAACAAACCAATTTTCTCGATTTTTTAATTTTTTTATGGGTTTTTTCGAGCCAACCAAAAATAATTATTTTTTTTTTTCGAAAAAATCTATTTTTCTTTACAATTTTTTTGGAGAGTGTTCCTAAACCACAATTTCTATATGAAAGTGAAATTCGCAACATTTGTAGCTATCAAAATTTCCTTTAATTGAACAACACCCGCGTAGCGTGTGTATTTTCAAGATTCAAGACAAATATTAAAACATATATATTCCAAAAAAAAAATAAATTTTATTTAAAAAGTGAAAAAATATTCATAAAAAGTGTTTTATGTTGATTTTGAATACAATGCATAAATGAAATTATATTATTTTCAATATTAATTCTTTATTTATTATATTATTTATATATAATAAATAAAGAATTAATATTGAAAATAATATAATTTGCAAAATTTTTTTTTCTATGAAAACTCTAATAATTAAGTCAATTACTAACGAATTTTTAAAATCGATGTGGCATTTTACGTCTTACTAAGTGCCCTGTTTAAATAAATTGACAAATAGTAGGGTTACTTTACAAAATAATGTGGGGAAAAAATGTTAAATTAAAAAAAAAGTGTAAAGAATTGTACAAATATGGATTAGTTCGACAAATACTCAAAGAATCTTCACATTAAAAACTAGTAAATCAAAAAAAAATTCTTTTTTCAAATCCATGCTTTATGCAAGCAGAATTCTATTGGGCCTAGAAATTATTTTTTAGTTATCTTTTGTAGAAGGAAAAAAAAAGTTGTGGTTTGTATGGGAGGTACCACGCCCCTTTGTACAATCCCGCCCATATTTGCAGCAGCACTTAAAAAATCCACACCAAACCGACGTACCAAATTTTGTTCAAATACCGTTATCAGGAGCAGAAATAATAGATTTTTAATTTGTAGTTTGTATGGGAGGTACCACGCCCCTTTGTCCAATTGGTCAAATTTTTCCATTTCCTTGTATTGTCATCGAAAATGATTAAGTGTGCAAAATTTGAGCAAAATTGGTTGAGAAAAAAGCTTTCAAAAATTGATTTCAAATTTTGTGGCACACAAACATATATAGAAAGTAACCTTATATAAAGCATGGAAAAAAAAGTATATTTTTCTTCCGAAAGCTATATATGTTTCTTCTCTTTAAATTCGGATTCTTATAAATTTCCAAATTTAAATTATGATTATACGAGGTCTGGGATTATTCGTCCTTTTTATAAATTTCCAAATTTAAATTATGATTATACGAGGTCTGGCATTATTCGTCCTTTTTATAAATTTCCAAATTTAAATTATGATTATACGAGGTCTGGGATTATTCGTCCTTTTTATAAATTTCCAAATTTAAATTATGATTATACGAGGTCTGGGACTATTCGTCCTTTTTATAAATTTCCAAATTTAAATTATGATTATACGAGGTCTGGCATTATTCGTCCTTTATATAAATTTCCAAATTAAAATTATGATTATACGAGGTCTGGGATTACTCGTCCTTTTTTCAATATTTCGTCCCTCGTTGAGGAATATCTTCAGCTATAGAAATAAATTAAGTGATATCAGATCTTTACTTTTATGTAGTTGCGTTTTGTTTGTTATTTTTTTAAATTCATGAAAATGTTCCTCAACGAGTGACGAAATATTGAATAAATAACAAAAAAAATCTCAGATCTCGAGTGTGATTGTTTAATTTTCAAAAATGTATTCACAATTGTTCTTAAAATTGTAAAAATTTTCTTTTTGTAAAAAATATGTTTTAATTTTTTCCTGTATTTAATATATTTATTCCAGTCGTTCCAAAGTGGAGCATAGGGCCATAGGACTGTATTTAAAGTTACATTGAAATTAAGGCCATACTAGACGTCATCGGTTATTCATACTTGAAATTATAGTCAAAAACTAGGGAAATAATCTAGAAAATAAACTAGAAAATTTTTCGGCAGGAATACATTAAAAAAATAGCAGCAGTTTTGGAATGAAAGAAACTTAAAGTAATGCAATCAGTATGACTGTATCAAAACATGTGTCCATATTCTTTAATGCCCCCTTTCACACAACAGGTGTCCATTTAGAGCTAAATGAATTATTTTAAATTGAGTCTTAAAACGATTTCGCCATTCCGACAAATTACGTTTTAATATTTTCTCACATAAATATTGAAAATTTATTTCATGACAATAAAAGCTTATATATTATTATTTTTATCATTTGTTAATGTTTTTGACTTACCCTCTAAGGATCCTGTGTATATCCTGGAAATATCATAATCCATGGGACCATCTGTACTCTCTATATGTACATCGCTGGCGAAGACAGATAAAGGATCCTGACGCAGCACTAAACGAAATTCTCTGCAAACGAAAAAAGAAGAAAATGAAAACCATTGACAATAACATTAATGTAATTGCAGGACAAAGAAAACACATAGAAGGGAGGGCAAGAGGAAATTGAAAGAAAAAAACATGAAATAGCTGTATGTATGAATAACTTTTTAATAGTTTAGAAGAACGACGAAGAAAAAACAATAGAACGAGCTCACAGTAACACGCAGTAACTGGCAATAGCATATCCTTTTGCTAACTCCCGTCCAAATTGAAATGTTAAAAGAAAGCGGAAGACAAGGCAAAAATCCACAGACGGGGCCAATGCAACAATGGCAGCGGAGGAAGACATCAAAAGCATGTAAAATGTCTAAGCACTGAACGAAAATGTTCTTGAGTATCCTTTCATCCAAACACACGCACACACACCAAGAAAAAGGGTGTGGTTCCTGGGAGTGCTCAAAAATGTGTGTTGTTTTGTGAACGATAAATCTAAAGGGTCATAAATATTTCAATGCATACGCGAGCTAGGGTCAGGCCATAAATCGTCCTTCAATGTGACCAATGAACCAATTCTCCGTAATCGCCGGCGAAATGGTGTCCTTATGGAGTGTATGTCAATTAACAAAAGTGATTCACTTTTGGCAACATTTTCGGCCAAGAGAACCTACAATATCTTAATCTCAACAAAGCTATACAGGGTCACGGGGAAGGCAAACTAAACGAGGGTCGTGAGTAAATGTTTGAAAATTGTAAATATGAAATAAAGGATGAGAAAGCAATTCAGCCATTAGCGAACATGTTCGAAGAACAATTGTCAAAAGCTACGTTCACACTAGACGATTTGCCATGACTGTTGTCCATCAAACATGTTTGTTTTCTTTCGTCGAACATGTTTGCTAGTGTATAATAGAGGTTAAAGGCTTTTTTCAGTCCATTAATGATATTACATTTTGAAAGTTTTTGACTGGAAATAAAATGTATGTCCTTTTGCGACCATCCTTTATAAATCCAAAAATGCGTAAATTGTAGTGTCTTCATGCCTCCTGGCAAATTCTGTCACTCAGAATGAGGCGACCTTACGCTCTCAAGCGAAATTCTAAATAAATTCGTAACTGATGACACACCAGCAACAATAACAGCATCAGCAACACAGAAGTGTTGACAATTTCAAATGTCAGCAATAATTGTGTCAGCATAAAAATCACAATATCAGCAACAAACGCAAACACAGAAAGACTCATAGACAATTTTCATTTATTTATGGTTTTTGTTTTTGGGAAAAAATCTCACTCTCTGGCGAGAACACACACATATTGGGCAAATTAATATTTTATTGGCAAATTACGTTTTCAATTCCCAGTTCGCTGTGACAACAACTGCAACGTAACTCTAGCGATAATTGTTGGAAATTGCAAATGCCTTGCCATGGGGCGTTCGAAAACGATGGTCGACTATGATGACATCGTCCCTTTAATGATGGCCATAAAAATACACGAAATGGCCTTGCCGCACTCGTTCGAAAAGGATAGTCGTCGTCGCAAGGATGGAATAGATTTTACGATGCTCGAGGAATATCGACAGTAATTTTATAACTCAGAGAGTCATCAAATTTCTTTACAACTCATAAATCGTGCAAATGAAGTTAAAAAGACATTGTGTCGGGCAGCACAGTGGGATGTGGAGGAATTGGATGCTAAAGTAAGACTTTTTTGGGGCTATTCCTCGCACAAGTGTGAGCTAATATATAATTTAATGAAGATGTGAGTTTTATTGTTACAGCCGCTAGTAGCTTAATATTTAATGCCATTTGTGTTAGAGTTCAAGGGACTGACTTGAATGTTTTGTTTGTGTGATTTAAACGAATTGGAAGCAACAGAATTTGTACGAATCACAGACCGTCACAACAGTTGAATTTTTTTTGAACTTTAAAATGGAAATAAAAAATTCAAAATCATTAAAAACATCCTTTGAGAAATAAATTCTATGTCGACAAAGAAAACCACATGACGCAATTTCCTTTAGTGGCGTAACCTCTGTGAACTTGTTTGACTTACAAAAGCCTAGACAATTATTCAAAAGGTCTCATGTCTAGTATTGATGTGCATTTTAACAATTCTACATCAAACATGTTTGCTATTGGTTAGTGTGGTTTATTTTCACGAGAGCGTCTTAAAAAAATCCCATAAATTGTGTTAAAAAATTTCAAAATTTTGAGATTTTTTATTTAAAAGTTTTTCCATTTGTTTATTGTAAAAAAATAAAATTTGTTGAGTTGTTGTGTCAGAAAAAATTAAAAAAAAATTGTTTCTAACATATGTATACTACAGTTAAAATACTAAAGGATTTATATTTTTTTGAACAGTTCTCGTAAAACATAATTCTACAGGGTTTTCCAACAAGAGGTGTTATTTTGAATCACCCGGTATTTCGGTAGCTGTCACTTTTTAAGCTTTTATTATTTGACATTTGACAAGTATAAACTACGCCATTACTAAAAATGGAACGAAACACGCTTAAACAACTCATTGAAATTATTAAAATTCATGAATGAAAATGATCCGGAATTCCTTCGAAAAATCATCTTGACTGATGAGACCCATTTCCACCTCGGTGGCTACGTCAACAAGCAAAATTGTCGCATCTTGGGCTCGGAAAACCCAAGAGTTATTGTTGAGAAGCCTATCCATCCTCATCGTTTGACTGTTTGGTGCGGTTTATGGTCCGGCGGTGTCATTGGACCTTACTTTTTCGAAAATGAGGTTGGATCTACAGTTACGGTGAATGGATTGCGCTATCGAGAGCTGATTAATGTTGTTTTATGGTCAGAGTTGGATGGTATTGGTCTGGACAACGTTTACTTTCAACAAGACGGCGCTACGTGCCACACAAGCAACGAAACCATTGCTCTTTTACGGGAAAAGTTTCCGGACAGTGTTATCTCTCGAAGAGGTGATCACAATTGGCCACCGAGATCTTGTGATTTAACACCTTGCGACTTCTTCCTTTGGGTCCACGTGAAAGATAAAGTCTACGACAACAGCCCAGCGTCGATTCAAGACCTCGAAGATAGAATTTGTGAAGCTATATATAGGGCAGCCACTTTGCGATTTGGTTATGGAAAATTTCATGAATAGGATATGGTCCTGTACGCGTGGGCGTGGTGGCGATTTGGCTGATGTTGTTTTTCGTTATTAACGGTATACCTTCCTCTTTATTATGAAATAAACAATCCGATCATTTATCTCAAAATATTGCATTTTTCTTTGAATACCAAAATAACACCTCTTGTTGGAAAATCCTGTAAAATGCAGGGAATAAATTATTTTATTTACAGACGAGCTAGTCTGCCCCCAAATAGTGCCTAACATATCACAGAAATCCGACTTTGAAAACCTGGGCTTTTAATATTTCAACACGGTATTCATGAAAACATAAAAATCGTTTGATGTCCGACTTGCGTTCAGCGATGTAAACGTAATAAACATAAATTCATCCCGCTTCAAAAATTAACATTTTTTATTTTACAAAGTCTATTTTAAAAAACATTTTTGCGAAATCCCTCAAAATTATGTATGTCAGCGGGAAATCCTTGACATACATTAATCCTACAATTCTTTATATATTGCTTCATTTTGTTTCTATGAGGAACACAGGGCCGCAATTTCTATACTCTCTAAATACCTTTAAAACTAGATATTTTTGTTTAATCCACAAAAATCCATTTCATGACCCTTAGAGTAGGAGCTTAAAAATAAATTTTATTTTTTTTAGACAAAGTCCATAAAACGAGATGCAATCTTGAAAAGGCACATATTACCTTCATTTCAGGAAATTCATAGAAAAGAATAGCCTGTCAACAAAATCTCATCAACAGCCAGAGCGAGCGGCAAGACAAAGCCAAAGACATGGTGGCGATAAACTGAACTAGTGGCCCAAAGCTGTCCATACAAAAGTGTGGGATTGAAATCACACGATATCAGTTGGTTGCCATCAATTGTGTGAATGAAGAAAGTGCGAAAAGTGTGTGTGTGCTCATCTCCTTGGCCTATTTTGGGCACAACACAACAACCAACCCCCAACATCTTCACCACATCCCTCCCAACCAACTGAAACAAACATGTTATGAACTTTCATGAGAGTGCGCCCCCACCTCACACTCACTCCTTGGAAATTGAGAGTATTTAAAACTCAAGATTTTATGATCTTTAATAACTGTTCTTTCCGAACACAACCGCTCTCAGCCTTACACACACAAGACATTGGGTGGGTGTGGGGTTGTGAGGCAAAGCAACAAACAAAATGAAAACAATCTCTTATCTCTTCCGAGGAAATCTTTAGTTTATTTTATTTTTTTTTGTTCGCTCTGCCAGAAAACACAACATTTCTCCGCCTCTCCTTGAGCCATTTGAGCAGTGCTTTTTACGACTTTATTTCCTTTCGTTTCCGTTGAAAGTGTTCGTTGTGTGTGTTGGCTTTTTTATAGACTCCTCCATTTACCTAATGACACAATTTGTATGGCTGTGTGTGTGTGTTGTGGAAACCAACACCTTAGTTTGTTGTCACAACGCTTAGTGTTGTTTTTGTTTGTGGCTCTTTCCTTCCTTCAACTGCGTTTTTCATTTAAGTTACTGCTGCTGCTGTTGAGGCAGGCAGGCAAGCTTTTGCGCCTGTTGTCGCCCGTATCTTTCGTTCGAGATACTCGACGCTTGCCACACTATGAAATGATGGCCTGGCGCAAATGCGGTATCGAAAGATCTGCACCCTTTTGGAGTGAAAAAGATGTGTTGCTTTGATGGCTGTAGCTGGGTTGGTGGCTTGGCTTGGCTTTGTTTTTCTGTCATTCCTCCAACGCTCGTTCGCTTACTTTTTATGTTGCTTCATTGCCTTTTTCGTTTCGTGCGAAGTGTGTTGTTGTGCCTTGTTGTTTTTTATATGCAGTTTGTATGTTGTTTTTTGTTAAATATTTATTAAGTTGTTGTTTTTCTTGCGTGCGAGCGTATGTTGGCTTGTGTGTGTGTTTTTTGTTTTTTGGTTTGTTTCAGTTTTTTTTTATGGAATCTTAAGTTTAATGTGTCGTTGGTTCAGTCGGTCGCTCGGTTGGTTGGTTGGTATGTTGGCTGTTTGTTACTACCAGTCTGCCTGGCTGATGTTGTTTCTGTTATAGTTTGTTATTTTGTTGTAACGTGTTGTTGCTGTTGTATTTTTAAGTGTCACCACGCCTTAAGCTAAAATGTGTTATTTTGATGTGAAGTCATTTCCATTTACATTGTGTTGTTTTGTTACTGCCGCTGCTGTTGCCGCCGCTGCTGCTGCTGCTGTTGTTTTGACTTAACATTTTTGATGGATGGATGATACAGCCGAATGGATAACAGGATGGCTCTAAGGGAGGCATGAGATTGAGACTGTGGTTCGACAAGGAAAAAAATTGACGCAGAACTTCACTGCAGTCATATTGGATGAAAAGTAAATAAATGTTGGAATGTTATATTTAGTGTGGGCCATTTAACATTTTAAATTTGAAATGACGATTACTTTGACTTTGAAGGTAGAATAATATTCATTTTTATTTTCAGATTTATATCTGCAGATTTATATTTGCAGTAATGAGTCTTTAACACAAACTGTAGGAAAATTACGGGGAATTTTTTCAAGAAGAGATCAGCCTTCATGAAGCTCGTTTTCATCACGGTGGCTATGTCAATAAGCAAAATTGCCG
The DNA here is from genome assembly GCA_947397865.1 of Polietes domitor. Classification (NCBI taxonomy): domain Eukaryota; kingdom Metazoa; phylum Arthropoda; class Insecta; order Diptera; family Muscidae; genus Polietes; species Polietes domitor. The sequence goes on from OX377618.1 coordinate 266,590,830, forward strand.
GATATGGGGTTCAGAAAACCGACTCGTGACTATTGAGAAGCCAATGCATCCACAACGAGTCACAGTTTGGTGTGGATTTTGGGCTGTATTGAAAATTTGGGTTGGTCAGATGAGGTACTGCCGAGCCAGTCGTGGTAGTCATATGAATCATATTGTCTTCCATTAGTAAATAGCAAAGTTCAACCTTTCCAACTAAACCAGAAATTAAAAAAAATAATCAAAATAAAAATTATAACCGATTCTAATCTAAAATTTTAAATGGCCCACCCTATACATAGTTGATGAGATGGGACTGAAGTTGATACAATAATACGAAGACACTTCAATCTTCAAGAAATCGTTGTAAAGAATGCAAATTTTACTTTTCTTTCCGATATTGATGATATTTTCCAATTGTGTTATTTTCTATATGTGGCGAATAAAGCTGCATTGCCCATGTTAAAAAAATACGAATTTATAGACACTAGGGTGGACCGAAAATAAATTATTTTTGCCATAAGATAAATTTAAAACATAGTTTTCACTTATAATGTTCCCTTCAAAATCAAAAATGAAAATTTTGACCCACTGTAAAAAGAAACGCTGATCAGCTGGACTAGAAGTTTATTCCACAAAAATGATCTACTCAACATGCCCTTTCAAATTTATAGGCTCGCTACTCTGTTCCAAAAATGCTGTTGGACAGTTAATAGTGCCATTATGATTTTCCTGCATTTCCCGATTTTCAAAAAATAAGGAATTTTGGACACTAGGTTGGATCGAAAGTGTTTTTGTCATAAGGTATTTTTATATTTTCTTTAACTTTTTTTAATTTCAAGCACATTACTTTCACTTATAATGATCCCTTCGATCAAAAATGAAAACTTTGACCAGCTGTAAAAAGAAACGCAGACTCGACTAGAAGTTTATTCCACAAAAATTATCTACTCAACATGCCCTTTTAAATGTATAGGCTCGCTACTCTGCTCCAAAAATCCTGTTGGACAGTGTTATTAATGGTGTCATGATGTTGTTCCTGCATTTCCCGATGTTCAAAAAATAAGGAATTTTGGACACTAGGTTGGATAAAGTGTTTTTGTCATAAGGAATTTTTATATATTTTTTTTAACATCAAGCTCATTACTTCTAGTTTTATAGAAAATTGTGAAATCTTAAAAAAAATATTTTTTATTTTTTTCATGATGGTAGACACTAGGGCGGATCGAAAATAAAGTGTTTTTGTCATAGGATATTTTAAAAAAATTATCTTGTTGTGGTATGAGTCATAAATATTTTTTTGTAATTTGAAGAAATTTACAGAAAATTGTAAAATATAAAAAAATATTTTTTATTTTTTTTTTCATATTTATATTTGATTGTAAGTGTCAGTAAGACGCTCCATAAATTTCATGATGGTAGACTCTAAGATGGATCGAAAATAAAGTAATTTTTTCATTAGGTAATTTTAAAAATTTTGAAAATTTGTTTGTGGTATATGAATATATATTATTCTACTTTTATAGAAAATTGTAAAATCTTAAAAAATAGTTTTTTAATTTGTTTCTCTTTTCTATTTTTAATAAACAAACAAAAATACACTTTTGATTTTTGCAAAATAAATTTTATTGATAGCTAATAGGGTCAGTGAGACCCTCCTTAAATATCATGATGGTAGACACTAGGGTGGATCGAAAGTAAAGTATTTTTTCATAAGATAGTTAAGAAACATATAAATTTGTTGTGGTATAAGAAGCCGACAAATATTTTTTCTAATTTCATGCAATCTAATTCTAGTTTTACAGAAAATTGTGAGGGCGGATCGAAAATAAAGTGTTTTTGTCCTAGGATATTTTAAAAAGTGTAACTTTTTGTGGTATGAGTCATAAATATTTTTTTGTAATTTGAAGCAATAGCTTCTGGTTTTACAGAAAATTGTAAAATATAATTTTTTTTATATTTATATTTGATCATAAGGTAATTTAAAAAATACTTTTTTGTTGTATATATTTTTTCTAATTTCAAGCAAATTGCTTCCAGTTTTACAGAAAATTTTCAAATCTTTAAAACATATTTTTTTCTTATCTATTTTATTATTTATTTTTTTATATTTTTTAAACAAAAAGTACACCTTCGATTATTGTAAAATAATTTTTTTACTAGCTAATAGTGTCAGTAAGACGCTCCATAAATTTCATGATGGTAGACTCTAAGACGGATCGAAAATAAAGTAATTTTGTCATAAGGAAATTTTAAAAGTTTTGTAATTTATTTGTGATATATTTTTTTTAATTTGAAGCAGATTACTTCTAGTTTTATAGATAATTGTCAAATTTTATTCTTTTAATTTTATACTATTTATTTTTTAATTTCTTTAGAAACAATTTTAATTTTTGCAAAATAAATTTTATTAATTAATAACATGGTCAGTAAGATGCTCCATAAATTGCATGATGGTAGACAATTGGGCGGCTCGAAAATAAACTATTTTTGTCATAAGGTAACATTATTTTTTTTTAACATTTTTGTGGTGTGAGAAAGAAATACATATTTTTTTCTAATAAACCTTCGATTTTTGTACACTAAATTTTATTGAAAGTTAATAAAAAATATAAATTATAGCAAAAATAAATTATAAAAAAATTAATGAGAAAAAAAATTAATAAATATATTTTTTTCTCATTAATTTTTTTATAATTTATTTTTTATAATTTATTTTATTTTAAAAATATAAATTATAGCAATATAATAAATTATAAAACAATAATGAGAAAAAAATGTAATAAATATATATTTTATTTTTTTTTTCAATTTTCTGTTGTTTCTTTAATTTTCTCTAAAATTAAAAAATGCTTAAAATTTTTTAATTTTATAGCAAATTGAAAAATTTTAAAATATATATTTATTAAATTTTTTTCCTTAATTTTTTTATAATTTATTTTTGCTATAATTTATATTTTTTATTAACTTTTAATAAAATTTAGTGTACAAAAATCGAAGGTTTATTGTATTTTTGGTTTATAAAAACAAGAAAATAATAAATAAATTACAAAAAAAATTAAAAAATCTTTTTTTAGATAGAAAAATAATTGTTTGAAATTAAAAACAAATATATTTGTAGTTAAATGGCAAAAATATTTTTTTTTCAATCCACCCTAGTCTACTAATTCTTATTTTTTTTAAATCGGCATATTTAAAAGTACATATTTGTAATATTCCATGAAAACCGGAGAGAAGGAGCAAAATTTGCGTGTAATCGCTTCACATGAAATTACTCACTTGCGAAATAAATCAATGGATAAATTTTTTATTTATTCAAAATCAAGTGAAGGAATTCCAGTTGGACAAAAAATTCGAATTTTGGTTTGAATTACTTTAATAATAATAAAGAGGGCGCGTGTTTACTGCGGCATAGTGCATAATTACACCCGCCACTGTGTGAGGGTGAATAAATTACCGAATTATCCGCCCAACCCCCCCAAAAATGATGTTTCGAAACCACTGTATTATGATGGCTGCTGGTATGTAGTTCTTGTTTAGCCCAACAAACGGAGTATGCCTTAAAGTTGCATGTCAATGGGTTTGTTGTTGCCACTCGTATTCCCACTCTGCTGCTCCTGATGTTTACTTTAAATGTTGACATAAATTCTTTGCATATTGTATGTGTGCGATTATGTACGAGTACGAGTATGTTACCGTACTGTTGTTGCAACATAAAATTTGTTAATGACACGACAGTAATACAAACACACAAAAAACAACCCAAAGCCCAGACCAACCCAAAATACCCAAAACAACAACAATGAAAACATTCTAAGCAATTTAAACAAATTTCCATAAAATACGTTCATAATTTCGGGCACATCTTCCTTCATCTGCAACGCACACACACAAATTGAAGTTTTCTTCTTCTTGGTGTCCATTCTTTCTGTTGTTGTTGTTTTTGTTTCGAAATGCCGCAGTAGTTAGAAAGGCAGGAACACGGAGAAGGAACCAACACTGAGCACAACTTGAACATTCCTGCATCATGTTTTACACGATTCCATTTTTTTGGGGGTAAAACAACGACTAACAACAACAGCAGTAGCAGCAGCACGAGTAGCATGAAACAAGCAATGCAGATGTTTAAAGTGTAGACGAGTAAGACAAACAACAACAGCAGCAGCAATACAAACGGAAACGGAAACAGGATCAGCTACAACAGCAACACCACCAACAATAACATTAGCTACAGCAGCACACTCATTTAACACATCCCTGAAAACACACACATGCTTAGAGGGGCCAAATGTATTAACGTTGCCACTGCACAATTGGATGTGCATCCACACACACACACATGCACTCATACACTCTTTCAACATGACTGATGTTAAAGTTGTAGGATTTGTAACATTAGGTTCGGTAGCTCGCAAACATAGAAACACGTCCGTTTGTCCGTCTGCCATGGACATATGTAAACATTAAAGTGGGTCGGGGTCCATGGGAAGAAGGAGCTTTTGTACTTTATGGTACTCAGCGCGGGGTAGCATGCAGTTATTCATAATTTTTGGAGGTGAAATGGGACAAAAAGGACCTAAAAATGGTGTCGATTATAGGAAAGCAGATAGAAACATGAATTTTGGTGTCTATATCCCTCTATTTGCGTAACCACATAATAAGGGGATTTTTATAAATTCCTTCTTTAAGGGTTAAAATGGGAGAAAAGGGATAAAAATGTACCCACCAGAAAGAAAATCATGATATTCGCAGTGACTGTGTAAACGAGCATCATAAAGGATTTTTTTTAATCTTTATCCCCTTTTACCCCGTTTACTCTTTAGGGTAAACATTCTGTACTCTAACAAAAAAACTTTTATTTACAACGTGGAAAACAGAAGTAGGCCATGATTTCTGCGTCAACTTTTTTGATGCAAAAAATTAACCTTTTCAAAATAGAAACATCCAACATTGATAGCAGTAAAACTATAAGATCAGAAGGGAGAATAGGTTGTGACTATACACCATTTAGTAACCAAGGGATCTTAAGTTGCAGTTTTTTGCAATATTTTCATTACAGCCATTTTAAGTGACACATATTATAACAAACGAAAATTTCCTCATTATTAAATCCATTTTTTAAATCAAAAATGATGTCACATATCACAATGCTAAATTTCAGTAGTTTATGATGGTAAATAAAAAAGTTTTAGTTGTTATTAAAAATAAAAAATATTAAAAAATAAAACTGTTCTTCTAGGTGTTGTCCAGTTTTGTGATTCCTTTGCACACTTGTAGGCAATTTCAAAAAAGAAACTTAAACCTTCGAACAGTATATAAATAATTTATCTGAAACTTGTGGACTCTGTATGTGTCCAACGAAAACTTTTAAAAATGTTTGCTATTTTTCAACGTTGGCAGTGTTTTTATATATTACTAGCAGTACCCGCTGTTTCGCACGCGAAAAAGCCAGGTATTTGTTATTAGTTTTATCCGTCTCTGTTTTAGGATAATATTTATTTGATTTTCTATTCTAAAATAGTAAATTGGAAACATAGCACTCATATACATTTTATTCGAAAAAATCCCATTTCGATGGCGCTTCTACATGGTCAGTGGAATTTACATACTAAATTTCATGATTCTAGCTGTAATCCTAAAGTTGGTACCATTTTTATCCCTTTTGGTCCCGCTCTACCCTTAAAAGTACAAATTTCAAAAAATCAATTTATGTTGCAAGTCTACGATGTCAGAGGAATTTACACTTCAAATTTCACTACTATAGCTGCAATATTTTGGTTGGTACTATTTTTATCCCGCTCACCCTTTATAAATACAAATTTTAATGCGCTTATAAAGGGTGATTTTTTAAGAGCTTGATAACTTTTTTTTTAAAAAAAACGCATAAAATTTGCAAAATCTCATCGGTTCTTTATTTGAAACGTTAGATTGGTCCATGACATTTACTTTTTGAAGATAATTTCATTTAAATGTTGACCGCGGCTGCGTCTTAGGTGGTCCATCCGCTTAGTCCAATTTTGGCATTTCCACGTTTTTGAGTAACAGAGACCCAATTGGTGCGAACGGCGACGAATCGAAAATTGGTGGTCATCATTAACACTGGCCGATACAGCTGCGATATTTTCTTCAGTTCGCACTCTACGTAAGCGTGTTGGTGGTTTAATGTCCAACAATGTAAATTTGGTGCGAAATTTAGTCACAATAGCCCGAATAGCCGCTTCAGTGGGTCGATTAAACTGACCATAAAATGGAAGCGCGCAATGAACTTTCTTAACAGAGCACGCATTTTGATAATAAAATTCAATAATTTGCAAGCGTTGTTCGTTTGTAAGACGATTCATGATGAAATGTCAAAGCATACTGAGCATCTTTCTCTTTGACACCATGTCTGAAATCCCACGTGATCTGTCAAATACTAATGCATGAAAATCCTAACCTCAAAAAAATCACTCTTTATTTGAATTCCAAAAGTACAAATTTTGAAAATCCATTATCAGACGTACATAGTGCAAAATAACCTAACTTCATGATTCAACCAATTTTTGCCGTAAAAAAAAGTTCGAATTTGGAAAACACTTTTTATTTTGCGTGTCTATGCAGTCAGAGGAATGTATACACCGTATTCCATGATTCCAGCTGCGCCCATTTGGCTGGTACCATTTTTACCCCCTTGACGTTTCTACGCAATTAGAATTGCATCATTCTAGCTGTAGTCGTTTAGTTGGTACTATTTTTATCCCTCTATACCCATGAAAGTACGAATTTCGAAAAATCCGTTTATTTTCCGTGTCTACGCAGTCAGAGGAATGTTTACTCCGAATTGCATGACTCTAGCTGTGGTTTCAATTTTTTCCCCAAAAAGTACGAATTTCGAAAAATCTGTTTATTTTAAGTGTCTACACAATCAGAGGAATGTATGCACCGAATTTCATTATTCCATTTTTTCCCCAAAAAGTACGAATTTCGAAAAATCTGTTTATTTTAAGTGTCTACACAATCAGAGGAATGTATGCACCGAATTTCATTATTCCAGGTGTAGCCGTTTGGTTGGTACCATTTTTATCCCTCCGTACCCATTGTATCCTTCCCTTGAAAGTAGGAATTCGGAAAAAACCTTTTATTTTTCAAGTCTACGTAGTCAAAGGAATGTATACTCCGAATTTCATGACTCTAGCTGCGGTCATTTGGTTGGTACTATTTTTATCCCCTTTTTCTATTTTGACCCCAAAAAGTACGAATTTCGAAAAATCAGTTTATTTTCCGTGTCTACACAGTCAGAGGAATGTATACTCCGAATTTCATGACTCTAGCTACGGCCATTTGATTGGTACTATTTTTAACCCCTTTTTTCAGATTAACCCCAAAAAGTACGATTTTTAAAACATCCGTGTATTTTACTTGTCTATGCAATCAAAGGAAAGTATACACCGAATTTCATTATTCTAGGTACAGCCGTTTGTTGGTACCATTTTTATCCCTCTATTCCCAATTTACCCCTTAAAAGTACGAATTTGGAAAAAAATTCTATTATCTTATGTATCTACTCAATTAAAGGAATGTACACACCGAATTTCGTGTTTCTAGCTGTTGTCGTTTAATATGTACCATTTTGATCCCTTTTTTGCCCCATTTCACCCCCTACAAATAAGAATCACTATATGGTTCACGTTTTTGCTGTGGTGGGAATGCGCGTACCAAATATCAAGCAAATATAAACTGATATATTCAAAAGACATGCTTAAATACGCTAAAATATTAGGGATTATTATGGGTATTTTTAGTCCTTGTGAGGGAAACATTTTTCCCTCTGGGCCGATTTCGCCCCATTTCAATCCCAGCCGATCTACGACTATAAGACGCATTTATGGAAAATTTGAACGTTCTAGCTCCTTTCGTTTAGATGCTAGCGTGCTTCAACAGACGGACAGACGGACGGACGGACATGGCTAGATCGTCTTAGAATTTTATGACGATCAAGAATATATATACTTTATAGGGTCTCAGGTCGATATTTCAAGGTGTTACAAACGGAATGACAAAGTTAGTATACCCCCATCCTGGAGGTGGAGGGTATAAAAATATTAAAAAAATAATTTTATAAATAAATATAAAATTATAATTATACTAAACCATGCTTAAAAGGCAAGACTACCAATATATCAGCTACAGGCGTTGTATATTTCCATCCTATTTTCATGCCAAAAGTATGAATTTTAAAAATCCATTATCTCTCACGTACACAGTGCAAGAAGATAAACCATCTTCCTGATTCTTACCTAAAAAAGAGTGAATTAGGTAAAATATTTTTATTTTGCGAGTCTATGCGGTTAGAATTGCACGATTTTAGCTGCGACCAATTGGATTGTACCATTTAATCCTTTTTTCTCATTTTATCCACTTAAAAATACGAATTTCGAAAATCCCTCTATTTTACCTATCTATGCAATTAGAGGGATGTATACACCGAAGTTCATGACTCTATCTGTGGCCATTTGGTTTTTTTACAATTTGTTTTTCTTTTCTTTTTTAATTTTTTAGCCCTTTTTCATTTTTAACAATGTTTTTATATATAATTTTGTAAGGTATGCTAATACTAGTTAATTTATTTAAATTATGTATAATAATGGGTAAGATGTTTGTGATTTTTTTTTTCGGAAAAAATATCCAAAATCCCAAAGTGGGGAAAATGTGTTCCAAAATTTGGATTTTTATACATTTTATGTATTTATTTACAACAGAAATGTAATTTTATTTTTTTAGAATTTTCGATACATATTTGAATGATGACATGAATGACCAAAACTTGAATTATTCAAAAAAATAGTCAATAAATTAGTAACCAACTCAAATTATTAAATAAATTACTCAAGTTTTACGTAAAAAATTTTCGTTTTTACAGTGAAATTTGATGTAGAATATTTTTCCAAATCACATCATCCCCCTAAAATTCAGTTTAGTGGGACAGTTTATCACAAATTCGTAAAAAGCGCGAAATTAACCCTAAAATGAATTTGAAGATGAGTTTTGATGTTTTCGTGTATTAAAATCAGTTTGAACCTTTAAATAGCTGTTTTAATGAAGCTAGATGGTCAAAATCACCCATGTTCCTCGTAGAGTTTTAAGTAATATCCTATACATCCTACACTTAAAATTTAAGGATCACAAGGTTTCTATTCAAGGGAACTATTCACGCCCCTCACCAACATTTTTGTGCTACATAGTGTAAGGCAAAATTTTGGGGTGTCAGGTATTTTTCTCGAACAAATTCTTTTTTTACTCGTGAAGACCCACAAGAACAAATTTTCTCTTCACACCTTGTAATGCTTAGTTCCTGCGATATCCGTTTCTTAATTATTTTAAAAATTTACTTAACGATCGTATCAGTTTAATGTAACCCAATAAGAACTTATATTTGGCAAAAGCTACATTCACTTGCACATGTATCCATTTCATCAAGATCTAATTTGGGGACTCTTTGGGTTCCCCCCTCTAATAAACATGTATGAGGATGTTTTTCAAAAGTTATTTTCCTTTTACCATCACTGGCTGCAAGTTACTTATCCGATATCCGGCCTTAAAGATAAACTTTAAAATGATGATGATGCTGCACTGGAACTACTCTGTCGTCATTTTTATCGAAGTAAAACTCATTTTTATCATGAACACGTAAGAGTATTTTCTACATAATAACACCCTTAAAAGCTGGCAATGTTTTTATAGTTTAACATAAAAGCCATATGACAGTGTGGCCAATGAGAAATATTTTCAAAGAAAGAAAAGGGAAGGAATTAAAATGAAACAACAAATTTTAATAACATTCGAAACAGAGATGAGTCTTGTCAAATGTCAGCAACAATCATGAGATGCAAGTTTTTTTATTTTTGTAAGAATCGTTTTTCTCTATAATTGAGTATTTAAGGGCCCTGGAAGATGTAGAGATGTCTGTCCAAAAATAAGATAAAAGATCGTTGTGCAATAGAAAACAGCATTTATTGCAGATGCATTAAGTACGGAAACTATATTGAGAAATAAAATGAAATTTTGAAAAAATGTGATTTCATATTCAGATCGGCTGATGAGCTGTCCTAATAGAAATCATAAAATTTGATGAATCATTTTTCAAACTTCCCTCTCTACCTCGTTGATTAAGGAAAATGACTCATATTAATTTTAAAAGGAAACGAAATTGGAACAAGTGACAACAATTACAAAAGATAGTTAATAATTCCAAGAAAATTGTCAGTGAATACATCAAAGACATACATACAGACATAGCTCGTTTGAAAGTTGTTTAATTTAATTTCTATGGAAAATAGGAACACAATTCATTTTTAATTTATTTCACAATGCATAAATAATCGGGAACGAGGGAATGAGGCCTATGGAAAACAAAAGAGGCAACTGCAAACAAGTCAAGCAATTAAAATCCCTCAAGTCTATAAATCATTCAATCATTCCCTATAATCTCTCCACTTTCATAGAGACACACACTCTCGCAGACACACACATTCAGACCGTACGTGTACACTCAATAAATTTAATATTTCCTTTTCAGGAGCGGAAAAACACAGCCCAACATGAACAGAACAGAAAACAAATGTGAGTTTTAGTTTTTCATTCGTTAGTTAGAAATTTGCCGGAAAATGAACACAACAATACGAGTAATGCACAGAGCAGAGGAACGGCAACAACAACAATAGCAGCAGTGCCAGAGCCGGACATTACTTGCAGCTGCTACCACTCCCTTAAGGTTATTAAACTTTTCTTTGCTGTTGTGTAGTTTTTTTCGCCTTCTTCCATTTTTGCATAAATAATGGAGAATCGAAGAAGAAGTGGAGGAAGTAGAAGAAGAGGGAAACTCTCTGCATATGGAAAATAGGTCTAACAACTTTGGCGTGCGTCTCGGGTATGGGAAACTAATAAATACTCGTTCAACTCCCCGAACGTTAACAAACCACTCGAGTTTACAATGGTCACTATGATTTGTTTCCTTTTTCGTTTTTTCTTCTACTGAAAAGGAGGTGAGGAGAGCTAAGTTTTCAGATTTCGGTGTGATGAAAGTTTAAAGTGCTATCAATTGATAGCGAATTTATATGTGTGATGCCCAAATGACAAAGTTTTCTAGATCCAAAATAAAACAGAACACTTTGATTACACTATGCAACAAAAAATACAAATGTTGTGTTCATTAAGGCATACTGATTTGTAAAATCTCGAAATCAAATTTTTTTAAAGGTAAATTTTCACTTTCACATAGAAACAGTTGTTTTGGGAACAGTCTCCAAAGAAATGAGAAAAGTTATTTTTTCTGTTGACTCGAAAAAAACACAAAAATAGAAAAAATCGGAAGAAATCAAAGAAAAATATTTTTTTTATCATGATTTTTTGTTAAATAGAGCAAAAAGGTGTTTTTTTAGAAAATTAGAAGAAAAGATAATGCGTGATAACACTACATAATACGAATAACGTTAAATAATATTAATATATTTAATTAATTAATTTAACTAATTAATTTTAATATTTATTTGCATTATATTAGTTAATATGAAATAAATATTTTGTTTAGTTTCCTATTGTCAGTTCTACCGAACAAAATGTGCCATAGTCACAAGCAGAAGGTTTTTTAAAACAGAAATGGAATGTAGTGAAAATGTGGTTCCATTGCAACACTTTAAAATATAGTTTAAGTCTTTCAAATAAAGGACACCCTTCCTATGACAACTCCATGTTGAATTCATTGGTGAAGATCCCAATGTTCCCTACTTCCGAATCACAAAATGGACATCTTTTTTACTTCTTTGGGTGCTCTCTTTTAGCTGGGTTACTACCGTATACACGTGAAGAAAAAATCGTTACCCACAAACGAATAAATAAATAAAATGTTCGACAAAAGAAATTCGTTTGCCACAAACAATTTTTGTTTATCGCAAACTCTGTGAAACGTTTGTTCTTGTTACAAGCGATGTATTACGGACTTACTACACCTATTGAAATGGATACATAATATCGAGATCGAGAAATGGAATCTAGTGAAAATCTGGTTCCTTTGCAACACTTTAAAATATCTTTTAAGTCTTTCAAATAAAGGACATCCTTCCTATGGCAACTCCATGTTGAATTCCTTGGTGAAGATCCCAATTTTCCTTACTTCCGATTCATAAAATGGACATCTTTTTCACTTCTTTGGGTGCTCTCTTTTAGCTGGTATACACGCGAAGAAAAAATCGTTACCCACAAACGAAATGTTCCACTAAAGAAATTCCTTTGTCACAAACAATTTTTGTTTATCACAAACCCGGTAAAACGTTTGTTGTTGTTACAAGCGAGGTATTACTGACTTGCTACGCCTATTGAAGTGTATATATAATATCGAGATAATGTTTTGACATTTTTAAACAATTACGCATCAAACCTTGCTCTAACAAATACTGATATGATTTGCATCAATGAAAGTAAACTAAGCAAGAGCCGAATAATCTATGTTCTCTCAACTCCTTTGAAAATTAGAAATAATATTTTCGTTTGCCATAAACGTTAATCATGAAAATTTTGACATAAAAAATCATTCGTGCACATCAACAGAAACTACGTTTACGTTTAGAAACTACGTCGTGATCGGTTGAAACAAATGGACTATGCTTGCGATAAGCGACCTCCAAACGTTTTTCTTTGCGTGTATATTCTTGAAAATTAATTTATTTTATATTCAGCAAAAATTAAAAGCATTTATATTAAAATTTCTAAGAAATAAAAATTAGATGCACGGATGATGGTAGTGCCCTTTGACGAATTTGGACCCAACTTTGTTTCTATTTTTTTACATCTAAAAATCACATAATTAAAATTGCTTCGATGTACTGCAACACCTTTCATTTTTGCCCAACCGTTGTGGGCAATCACGACAATGTGTGTCACACACTGCTCCGTTTCATGGACAACAATTTTAATTTTTGAATTGTTTCATATCGTTTCCACAGAGAAAAATGCGTTAATAGTTTTTCATAGAAATAGTTTTCTTGATTGGTTGGTGTAAAATAAATTGATTTTGCACTTTCATTCGTAAGTAGTTGAAGGAAAATAATCGAAAATACATTATTAGGCTGAATTAAATATTCTTATACTTTCTGAATAGGTGAGGAGTAGTACGAATTTATTTTTTTTTTCAAAATTTAAAAATATTTATTTTCATGTATTTAATTTTTAAATATTTAAAACTTCATAAAATTCCAGATTTTTTCATAATTATTGAGTTTGAACTTAAATATATTAGAAAAATCAAAATCTTCTCCGATTCTTTTTTATTTTATTTTTTTAAAAAGTGTCTAAAATTACATTGTTTACTCATTAGTCAAATATGAATTACTTTTGGGTGATTTTCTTCTTTACTTAATTAATTTAGAAATACTTTAATTATTTCATGCTATTTTGCGAGAAATTTTCAGAAGCAGTCCTAGATAAGGCCATTGATTCAAGAAAAACCGTAAAGGTAAAACCTAAAAGCGAAATAAAAACCGATAGTATTTTTAATACGGCTCATCATAATCCATTTATAAATGAAGTTTCATTGTATTCTGGCTATTCCTCCTAATTAGTTCAACCCCCCTGAACAAATTATAAGTAATTAGTAGTAAGTGGCTGTGCTTTTAGTTTTTTTAATTTTTGTTGAAGTCCTGACAGATATTGTTGATGTGGTTTTTCTTCTCCAATGGTTGGGGAGTATTCAAAAAAATGCGACATTATTTTTAAAAGAAAAATTGCCTGAACCGCAGATTTCGAATAAAGCAGAATTGATTAATACAAATTTAATATTTAAAATTTTAAATCGGAACTGCCGATTACTTTGACTTTGAAAGGTAGAATAACATTCCTTTTTATTTTTTTAAGGTTTATGTTTGACATTTGCAAAATGGAACGCTATACCCAGCAAAATTGGGAAATATTAAAAACTTACTTCCAAAGTAGCGAGTCTTTAACGCAAACTGTAAGTAAGTTACGCGGAAAATTTTCGTGTTTTCAGATGAAGCTCATTTTCATCTCGGTGACTATGTCAATAAGCAAAATTGCCACATATGGGGTTCAGAGAACCCACACGTGACTATTGAGAAATCCTCCACGAGTCATTGCTTGGTGTGGAATTTGGACTATACTGAAAAATTGTGTTGATCGAATGTGGAACTGTTGAGCCATGAGTCGTGAAGTCATATGAATGATATTGTGTTCCATTATTAAATGACAGAGTTCAACATTTCCAATAAAAGCAGAAATTTGAAAAAAAATCAGTACTTTTTTATAGCCGATTCTTATTTAAAGTTTTAAATGTCCAACCCTATACTATCTGAATAGCTGAATGAGTGGTACGAAATTTGTTTTATTTAAATCTAAAAAAATATTATTTTTAATTAGTTTTTATATACTTATTTTTTAAAGGCGGATATCTAATGATCAAAAACATCATAAATTTTTAGTTTATATTTCATAATAATTTTATTTTTTATTTATTTTTTTTTATTTAATTTTTATAAAAAACAGGCCAAAACTTACATTTTACTCATTATTCAAATGTGATTTTTTTGTGATTTTCTTCTTAACTTAGTTGACTTAAAACAACATTGAGTATTTCCCACTATTACTTTTTCGGAGAATTTTTCTGAAGCATATGCCCAAGAAAAACAATATAAAACGGAAAGCATAAATGTAAACCCTAAATGCTAAATAAAAACCGATAATATTTTTGAATTCGATATAATGATGCTTCGATACATTTTGCGCAACACAGCCCTATAATTTTTATAGTCATTTGAATACATCCGTTTTACGAATCATCATCATCGGATGATTGTATTCAACTGTAAAGGTTTTCAAGCGAACTCTCCTTGAACTCTCTCTCCTTGAGTTCGATTCATAAAAATCCTGCTTAGAGCCATCAGCAGATCAATACACTCGTGTTGCAATTATTGCCAACATAAAATCATGTTTGTTAATCCTTCAAAGCCAAAGTTCTATCACACTCCTTTGACAGGGTGCCGGCTTTTTTGCACGCATTCACACACACTCAATAACATAATTCATAGCTCATAATTCATTCATTCATTTGTACATATTTATGACTTTGCAATGGGAAAAACGAAGCATTTAATATGTTTGCGGCTCAAAAAAGAGCTAGCAAAATGGTGCGTTATTTTGCAGCCGCCTTCCGTTCGTCTGGCCGTCCTACACGCCGCCGCCACTGTCAGTTAGTAATATGCAATTCATACAAAATAACGGATATATTGCGGATTTGTATTGATTTCCGGTAGACAGCTTTAGCTATTATCGTTCTATAACAGGCAACTCAGGCAAGCAACCAAACAGCCAACCAACCAATGAACAATCCAATGCAACATGCATCAGCCAAAGCACCACCACCATACTCTAAAGGGAATATACACATATACATAGAGGATTGGAGTGTATGTCTGTGCACTTGTGTTCCCAATACTCCTATTTACGAGTTGTATGGTTATTATATTACCAAGTGTTGCCATCTCTGGCAAGACTGTGAACACTGGCAGCTGGCTGGCTAAAGTGGGACACAAGGAAACGAAGGAAGTAGAAATCTAACAAAATAGCAGAATAATGCTGCTATACCTGCCAATTTATTAGAAATTAAATTATTAATTATAAATTTATAATTAATTTATTTTTTTTTTGAAAATAAAATAAATATCTTAGTCAAATCGGAAGGGACATTTGTATGAGGGATATATCAGAAAATGCTTCAGAATGAAAATCCATCGGCCTAAATTCAATAACTTTTATTCTAGTAGACATTTTTGAGTTCTGTAAAAAACCGAAAGTAGACAAGGACCCATGGATTATTTTGAGATATTAACATTAAACATCGGAAAATCGGATGTATTTTAGAAGTCGGCAAAATTTGACTACTTTTCGTATTTTTCGATTTTAATGAAAATTAAAATATTTATTTTTTTCTGTTTTTTAACATATTGTTACGTATTTATTCATAATGCGAGGATTTTTTTGTATTACAGATTTTCCGTTTTGCAGATATTGAAAATTGAAAAAACCTATTTTTTTTACTTTGTCGAACTGTTTCTTAAAAATATTTACTACAAAGTAACTTCCAACAAGACGTGTTATTTTGGTATTCAAAGAAAAATTCCATTGTTTTGAAATAAATGATCGGATATAATAAAGAGGAGCCTTCAATAATGAAAAACACCATCAGCCAAATGGCCACCACGACCACGCTTACAGGCCCATATCCCTTTCATGAAATTTTCCATAACCAAATCGCAAAGTGGCTGCCCTATGTCCTCGATAGCCTCACGAATTCTATCTTTGAGGCCTTGAATCGACGCTGGGATGTGGGCGTAGACCTTATCTTTCACGCGGTCCCAAAGGAAGAAGTCGTTAGGTGTTAAGTCATAAGATCTCGGTGACCAATTGTGATCACCTCTTCGAGAGATAACACTGTCCGGAAACTTTTCCCGTAAAAGAGCAATGGTTTCGTTGCTTGTGTGGCACGTAGTGCCGTCTTGTTAAAAGTAAACGTTGTCCAGACCAATACCATCCAACTCCGACCATAAAAAAAACATTAATCAGCTCTCGATAGCGCAATCCATTCACCGTAACTGTTGATCCAAACTCATTTTCGAAAAAGTAAGGTCCAAACACCCCGCCGGACCATAAACCGCACAAACAGTAACACGATGAGGATGGGGAGGCTTCTCAACAATAGCTATTGGGTTTTCCGAGCCCCAGATGCGACAATTTTGCTTGTTGCCGTAGCCACCGAGGTGGAAATGGGCCTCATCAGTCAAGATGATTTTTCGATGGAATTCCGGATCATTTTCATTCATCTCAAGGACCCAATCAGCAAATACACGACGTTCTTGATGATTCTCCCAAGTCTTTATGCAAAATACGGTGTAATGACGTTTGTGGAATACCCAATTCCAAAGAACGGCGAGGAATGAACAAACCTGGGTTTTCTTCAACACTTTGGGCTACAGCAACAGTTGTTCTTGAGTGACGTGCACGGGTTTTATTCTTGACATCACTAACTTGTCCCAACAGCTCGATTTTTTCCACCAATTTCTGTATTGCGGTCTGACAAGGTGCTTCACGACGACCCAAAAAAGCTTTAGTTTTGCGAACTGTGACTGCAAGATTTTCACCATTTTTTTAGTGAATTTTAATAATTTCAATGCGCTGTTGAAGCGTGTATCGTTTCGTTTTTAGTGATAGCGTAGTTTATACTTGTCAAATGTCTAAGAATAAAAGCTTCAAAAGTGACAGCTACCGAAATACCGGGTGATTCAAAATAACACCCCTTGTTGGAAAACCCTGTATGTTTGCCGCAAACATAGTTTCGGTGTCATAAGAAAGTTAAGAAACGACAATTTCTAATAAAAAAAAAATTGAGTGCAAAATCTCTAAAAATGTGTAAGAAACAAACAAAGTCAAAACAAGAAATTACTTTTTTCAATTTTTAAAATCTAAAAAACGTGAAAAAAAAAGAAAAAATAAAAAAATTAATTTCCTTTAAAATCGAAAATTACGAAAAGTAGTCAACTTTGGGCAAATTTCTAAAATATATCCGATTTCCCGATTTTTAATGGTAATATCTGAAAATAATCCTTGGGTCCTTGTCTAATTTTGATTTTTTACAGAACTCAAAAATGTCTACTAGAACAAAAGTTATTGAATTTTTTCCGGTCGATTTTGAGTCTGAACCACTGTGCGACGTGATCCATTTTCAGTTCTGACGTATCTAGATGAAATATATGGGCGGATCAAAATCTATTGTAAAATTCGGCTTTTAGGGCGACAAGCAGTGAAATTGGAAGGCATCCGTCTTCACTACAGATGCTTCTACAGATATGACCTTATGCGGCAAATATGAATAACCCTTCGCATTAGAATTATTTTTTATTCTGCAGGCAAAGTGGGAAATCTGAGAAATCTTAAATTATATTTTCTTGTGGACAATTTTTGGAATCACCCGGCTTCTTGAGCTCTTTTCGGCAACACTGGTAATACCTATATCGTTACGGCCAGAAAGAAAGATAGACAGAGTGAGAGGGTGTGAACAAAAATATTCCCATTCTAGGATAACCAGATATTGAGTATTCAATTTTTTATGGTTATTGTGGATTTTCCCATTTGTATTGTATCCATGTGCATGAGAGTGAGTATGTGTATGAGAATGGGTGTTTGTGTGTGAATACTTCATAATGCTTAAAGGCATAAAATAGAGTTTTAACACATCCGCTCACACACCCATACACACTCACACACCCCAACACAATCATGCATATATGCATGCCTGAATATGTGTGCGGCTCAACGTGTAAAGTGTTGGATGCTGTGTGTGTGCTACGGAGTGTGTGATTTTACACACCGGATGTTCTTCATGTTGCACATGATGTGCAAAAATTCATTTATATCCAAACTCACACATACGCACACGGAATGCCCAACAAATTCAATACAATCTCTGTTGGGTGGGGCCGACACACAATACACTTCAGCGGTAACAACAGCAACAATCACACTAGCTGCAGCAGCAGCAACCAATTGCCAATGTAACTATTCCAGGGGAAATCTCAACACATTCTCACGTAGCTCGCATACGGCCCTACCCTTTCAAATACCCTATACCCCACCCCCTACAGGGGATGCGTGCCTGCCTGTCGGTGTGCAAAGTCTTGATACCGGAAATCATTCTGCAGATACGATTTTTTGTCGGGATTTTTTAGTTCTTTTTTCTTTCGTAATAACATCCTTTCAACTATTCCCATCCCCACAATACGGAAGGGAAGACATGATTGCAAAATTGCTTCTTAAAGCTGCTTTAATAGTCGGCGAGATTATGTTTTTTTGCGCTTATTGTCATTAATTTTTAATCATTTTTTGTGAAGATACTTTAAGTCACAAATGGAAGCTGGGGAAATTGCACGAGGATTTTGATTTAGATGACGTTAAGGGCTCTCTCAAACAAACACTCGAAATCTTTGAAATCCATTGATCTTCAGCAGCAATACCACAGCAATATGTGTAGACCCTTCTCCATAGAAAAGAGTGTATTTTAATTTTGTCCTTCCCATTGAATCTCCAGCATAAAATCAGCTAACATAGATAATAAGGTCATTTTTCTTTAAGACTGGATAACTAAGCTGCGATAAGAAAAACCTAAATAAAAAGTTAAAATTTCACTCAAAATAAAAACTTATTTTTTTAAATTATCGCCAACAGCAATATAAATGTGTGTAAGAAAACAATTAAAAAATATATTTTATATTAAAAATATTGGACTTAGCCTGGATAATTATCCAGTATAAGTCAAATTTATGGTTATCGAGGCTAAGTCCAAAAAAGTCAACACAAAATATTTTTTTGAAAATTTGTTTTGATACAAATATTTATATTGTAGTTGGCGACAATGTGAAAAAATATTTTTTTATTTTGAGCAAAAAAATAAATTTTTATTAACGTTTTTGTTATCGCAGGTTGTTATCCCGGCTTAAAGAAAAACAGCCTTAATATATTTAGAATATTTTAGGGAACAACAAATGTATGTAAACAAACAAATTTGGATTCTTTTATTGGAACAGTTATTTCGAGTATTCAGCGGGATTAGTGTAGTAGTGTAACTTAACGAATTTTCGGGAATTTCTAATTTAGGGGTAAACAAGAGCGACAAGGATAAAAATGGTACAACAGCTAGAAACATGAAAATTGGAGTGTATAACCCTACACGTAGACAAGTAAATTAAAGGGTTTCACCAAATTCGTACTTTTAAGGGATAAAATTGGATAAAAAGGATAAATGTGTTAAAAATGCTACCAATCTAAAGGCTGAAGTTGAAATCATTATATTCGTATTATACAGTTCCCTGCCTGACATAAGGGAATTTTTCGAAATTTGTCCTTTTTGGGTGGAATAGAACAAAAAAGGATACGAATTACACCAAACGCCAACGGCTAGAAAAATGAAATTTGCAATGTAAAACTAAAGAGTGATTTTTTTGAGGTTAGGATTTTCATGCATTAGTATTTGACAGATCACGTGGGATTTCAGACATGGTGTCAAAGAGAAAGATGCTCAGTATGCTTTGACATTTCATCATGAATCGTCTTACAAACGAACAACGCTTGCAAATTATTGAATTTTATTATCAAAATGCGTGCTCTGTTAAGAAAGTTCATTGCGCGCTTCCATTTTATGGTCAGTTTAATCGACCCACTGAAGCGGCTATTCGGGCTATTGTGACTAAATTTCGCACCAAATTTACATTGTTGGACATTAAACCACCAACACGCTTACGTAGAGTGCGAACTGAAGAAAATATCGCAGCTGTATCGGCCAGTGTTAATGATGACCACCAATTTTCGATTCGTCGCCGTTCGCACCAATTGGGTCTCTGTTACTCAAAAACGTGGAAATGCCAAAATTGGACTAAGCGGATGGACCATCTAAGACGCAGCCGCGGTCAACATTTAAATGAAATTATCTTCAAAAAGTAAATGTCATGGACCAATCTAACGTTTCAAATAAAGAACCGATGAGATTTTGCAAATTTTATGCGTTTTTTTTTTAAAAAAAGTTATCAAGCTCTTAAAAAATCACCCTTTATGTAACTTTTCGAAAGTTTTGATTTTAAATGGTAAAATCGGAAAAGGCATTAAAATGACACAATGATAGCTAGAAGCTTGAAATTTGTTTTCTCTTTAATTTCGTAAGCACGTAAAATTAAGGGAATTTTGGAAATTCGTACTTTTAAGGGATTACATTGAAAAAGAGGTATAACCAACCAACGGCTGAAGTTGAAATCATGACATTCGATGAATGCACTCATCAGGCTGCGTAAAGGATTTTTTAGAAAATTGTGCTTTTAGCGGAAAGTTGGAAAAGATCAATAAAAAAAGAAATAACAACTAAAAAAGGCGTTAAGTTCGGCCGGGCCGAACTTTATATACCCTCCACCATGGATTGCATTCCACAGAGGTTGTCGGTTTTCATAGAAGTGCAGTAATATTACAGGAAAATATAATTTTTTTAATATAGCCAAACCAAAACAAATACAAATATTTAAAAAATAATTTTATAAATAAATGTAATATTTTAATTACTTCAAACCACGCTTATAAGGCAAGGCTATCAATACGTCAATTCAAAAAATAAATATTCATATATTTATATTTTCAAAAAGCTTAAATACCATAAATATAGGTTGATAGTGGTTGCTACAGTTTGTTGTGTTTTTATTCAAGTTTAATTCCAAAAGTACAAATTGTGAAGATCCAACTTCATGACTCAACCAATTTTTCGATAAATCCGTATATTTTCCGCGTCTACGCAGTCAGAGGAATGTATACTCTGAATTTCATGACTCTAGCTGCGGTCATTTGGTTGGTACTATTTGTACTCCCTTTTTCATTCTAACCGCAAAAAGTACGAATTTCGATAAATCCGTTTATTTTACGTGTCTACGCTATCAGAGGAATGTATTCACCTAATTTCATTATTCTAGATGTAGCCGTTTGGTTGGTACCATTTTTATCCCTCTGTACCATTGTATTCCTTGAAAGTACGAATTTGGAAAAAAACTTTTATTTTCCATGTCTACATAGTCAAAAGAATGTATACTCCAAATTTCATGACTCTAGCTGCGGTTATTTGGTTGGTACTATTTTTATCCCCTTTTTCCATTTTGACCCCCCAAAAAGTACGAATTTCGAAAAAACCGTTTATTTTCCGTGTCTACACAGTTAGGGGAAAGTATACTCCGTATTTCATGACTCTAGCTACGGTCATTTGATTGGTACTATTTTTATCCCATTTTTTTCATTTTAACCCCAAAAAGTACGACTTTTGAAAAATCCGTGTATTTTACGTGTCTATGCAATCAGAGGAATGTATTCACCGAATTTGATTATTCTAGAGGCAGCCGTTTGGTTGGTACCATTTTTATCCCTCTATTCCCATTTTACACCTTAAAAGTACGATTTTGGAAAAAATACTTTTATATTATGTCTCTACTCAGTTAGAGGAATGTTCACACCTAATTTCGTTTTTCTAGCTGTTGTCGTTTAATATGTACCATTTTTATCCCTTTTGTGCCCCATTTCACCCCCTACAAATAAGAATCACTTTATGGTGCACTTTTTGGCTATAAGGGTAATGCGCTTACCAAATATCAAGCAAATATATACAGACATATTCAAAAAACATGCTTAAATACGCTAAAATATTAGGGATTATTGTGGGTATTTTTAGTCCTTGTGAGGGAAAAAAAATTTCCTTTTGGCCGATTTCGCCCCGTTTCAATCCCAACCGATCTAAGACTATAAGACGCATTTATGGAAAATTTGAACGTTCTATCTCCTTTGGTTTAGATGCTAGCGTGCTTTCAACAGACGGACGGACATGGCTAGATCGTCTTAGAATTTTATGACGACGAAGAATATATATACTTTATAGGGTCTCAGGTCGATATTTCAAGGTGTTACAAACGGAATGACAAAGTTAGTATACCCCCATCCTGGAGGTGAAGGGTATAAAAATGATACCGACCAAACAACAAATTCGATTTTTTTTTTTCAAATTCGTATTTTTATTGAGCAAATTGGAAAAATGGATCAAAAAATTATTTTAAGACAAAAAATAATTCTTAGTTGACAACAGAGGACGAGGTTGGAGGATGACAACAGTCTTTTATTTGGTCTTTCGTTTATTTGTAGTTCAAATCCTGAAGATGATCCTCGATGAAGATCGAAATTTTGAATACAAAATAAAAACAATATAAAATGAAACTAACAACCTCGATCTTGACTACTTAACAACCAAAACTTACTAAAAAAATAAAAAATTTTATTTTATATTTAAATTTGGGCAAAATGCAACATAAAAAAGTACATTGCAAAAACATGATTTTAAGGGCGTTCTACTCACAGACGATTGGAGATAGGAACGAAATATTTTGGAAATCCAAACTATATTTGCGTTGTGTGACTGGGATTATATTTTTTATTTATATGCACCACGACCCAGTCTATATATTAGGATGGGCCGCCAAAAATATATCGATGCAGTCATATATTTCGTCCCTATGTCCAACCATGTAAACGCTCATGAAAACACCACAAAAAATGTTTTTAATGTTGTACTTTTGTCCATTTTTTCTGAGTTAATAGACCCTTGTATGCGTTTTAAACATACATTTTTATTCTTATCTTAGAAAAACTTATTGATAGAATTATTGTATGTTTATAGTAACTTTTTGAGGGTTTTTAAGAGTAAAAACTAAAAACTAAATATTTGGGAATATTTTGTAAAAAAAAATTTACCTCCACAACAAATACCAAAAATTAATCAAAACAGATGAAACTGGTAAAAAAATCATGGCGACATTTTAGGAATTCGTGTATTTTTTGGAAAAAAGGAAAATCTAATAATTTTTTCATCGTTTTAAAAAAGTCGTTACACTTGAACCGGATGATATATGCTTGAAGTTATAGGCAAAATGGAGTTACTTGGCGTTTTTAGTTTTGCATTTCTTATCCTGTTGTCCCTACCTACTACAAGGTTGCAAAGAATAAACTTTTTCAAGAAATTATTTTATATACTTGTTCGAATGCTATAATAACGGTATTAGTGTCAAATTAAAGAGGAGAATATCTATTAAAAATACTTCAAATAGCGTGCTTCTATCTGTATTAGTTTAGCATAAACATATATTTCAAGTTTACCCTCAGTGTTTCTGTATGTTATTCATATCTTGTGTTTAAGAGACAAAACTTTAAATGGTTGTTAACACTAAACTAATGCAGGTAGAAGCTTGAAATTTTAAATATTTTTTGTGGATATTCTCTGCTTTGATTTACCTTTTCTACAGGTATCACAGGCTTGGTATTAAGTATTAAAATAATTTTTGAAAAATTGTATTCTTTGCAACTTTGTAATGCTGAACCAATACAAATAGAAGCATGATATTAGAAGTATCTATATTTATAAAAGAGAATGCCGTCCGTGTGAACACGCAAAACTTTATAACGGATCGTCTGATTTTCACGATTTTGGGCTTGATGAATTCGTGTTGGCCCAAGGAAGGACATAGGATGTAAAATTGGTACATAAATATTACTGACCACGAGAATGATAAATATGATGCCGAAATTTGGATTTTCATTTTATGTGTGTGGCAATAGTGTTTTTTTGAGCCAGAAGGCTGCAAATTGGAACGTATATATTACTGACCACAAGAAAGATAAATATGATGCTGGAGTTTGAATTTTCGTTTGGTGGGTAGTTGGGGCGCGGCAAAAGTGTCTTTTAGCTAGAAGGCTGAAAATTGCAACGTATATATTACTGACCACGATAATATCAATATGATAAGATCAATATGAAACCTGATTTTAATTTTACCATTTGTGTTTTTGCCTGGCGAAGCGGGCGGGGTTCAGCTAGTTTTTTATAGATTTCATTTTTCATTTGACACTAATGTCGTTGTCGCTATAAAATATTTTTTGAAAAATTGTATCCTTTGGAACTTTGTAGTCCTTTTAAGGGGCAATATGATGAGAAAATGAAAAACTTAAAACGCCAATAACCTCTATCTCACCTATAGTTTCAGATGTATATCATCTGGTTCAAGTGTAATATGGACTTCGAATAGTGTAATGAGAAATGTAAACTGGACTCAAGAACTCAAGATTGTGGGGGTGTCTGAGAAATTTCGAATTCAGATTCTTCTTCTACTCTGCAGTACTAATATCACTTCCCAGAGTTTTTAGCACTTCCGTACAGGGTAATACTTCATTTTGTGTAAACAAAAATCGTATTAACACATTGAACGCTTGATAGACAAAGGTGAAGTCTGAAAAATTTCCTCTTTTGATTATTTTGATTTATTTAAAATTATCTAATTCTAGTGTTAAACTCTCAATTCTATTCGAATGGTAACAAATTAAATATTCAAAACATAATTTCCAATATCACGACAAAGAGTGTAGTGTTCAATATTTGGGGTGTTTCCTATGATTACGTCCAAACCAAAACATCCCGCATAACATCATTAATAGGCCAAATGTATTTATATTTTTGTTCGTTTTAATTTAAATTACTTTTCTTGCGATGTTCCCTCTTTCCTTGTTCACAAAATCGGAAATAATTATAATGTTTCGGATGTTATTAGAAACGCAAACGAAAAACAATACAAACAAAAACTGAACAATCATTTTCATCATTCAATGAACAACCAACATCCGACCTAGGCCGACTGCTGCCCTTCCGGCCGCCAACTCTTCTCCCTTGACCTATCACAGCACAGCAGCAATCACTTTTGTTTTAAATTATTGAGGCGTAAACTTGTTGCTTGTTGCGTGATGCGAAGTGATGGTGGCAAATTTTAAATTGAGTTTGATGTTTTGGTTACCACCACCACGATGATGATGATGATGCCTAATGATGGGCGGGTGAACTCCTGCGTTTTTCTGACTTACTTCCACTTTATTCGTTTTGTTGAATTAAAATTTGTATTATTATTTATTTGTGTTCATTCGTTTCGTTTGTTTCTTTTTTCGTTGGTTTTTTTGCCAAATAATTCTAAGTACCTGCTGATAAATAAATTATGTAGATTCTCGGCAAATATTTGTGAATACGCACAGCGTTGACTTTAGTTCCAAGAAGATGGCCTTGGGGAGCCAGCAAACCGCGCCCATTATTTTGTGCTCAAGCAAAAACAAAAAATAAAATAAATAAATAAAACGCCACACCATCATCTCGTGTTGTTGTACAAATACGAATGTTTGCGTTTTTTGCTTTATTCGAAAGGGAAGTGATTTTGCCAACATCATCCTAGAAACCGTAGGGGATTCTTCTTCATTATTTTGTTTCTTTATTTTTTGTAAATGTTCGACATGCCAAAAGTTAAAAGCTTTATTTTTTTATAAGAACTGACTTTTTGATGCGGAATTAAAGAGAATTAAAATCGCGGTACATGCTGACTTCCAAAGAAAATGAAAACGAACAATTTCTTGTGTGAGGGGTCTACATAATATATTGGTGAAGACCGGAAACACACCTTTAATCTACTAGCAGTCGAAATTGGTTCATCATAGAACAGAAAGAGTTTGTTTCTCAGAAACCAAACCAGAGGGTCGTTATTTATCTAAGGTCCACAAAAAACTGTAATTTCAAATAGAGAGTTTGACATATTTGCACATAACAGTTTGTCTTTTGAGGGTACTTTTAAAAATTGTGTGTCAGCAAAAAATTGAATGAACTCATGAAAATTTCAACTTTCTTCGACAACACTGTGCTACAAAACAGAATGAAGTAGACAACTCTGGAAAGTGATATTATTTTTCTGGTAGGTCTTGTCGAATAGAGCAAGAATCTGTATTTGAAATTTCCCTTGTACCCCCAAATTCTTGAGTTACGGATAAAAAAAACGGTTTTCGTACATTTGCACACTTCTAAGCTCGTAACTTAGTTGATTGTGAATCGATTTGCGCTATCTCAACGGATTTGAAAATAAGAAACCTGGAGCTTTCAATCTATACTCGGTGCTTTTGTCCAGCAAATACATTTTAAACAATTTTGTGCCATTTTTCAACTTTGGCAATGTTTTTACACATTATTTTGTTCCGTAACCGTATTACTTGTAAATTTATTTAAATAACACATTTACTAAAGAGTAAAATGCCGCTTTGTTATTAAAAATCCATTAATAATTGACTAAGTTATTGCAGTTTTCGCTAAAACAAAATTGTTGCAAAAATACAAGTTGTGGCCATTGCAGTTCACACCTCTCATTATTTTACGAATTGAGGTCCAATAAAAATACTTAAAAATCATCAAAATGGTAAAAACGATGAAAAAATACAAGATTTTAATTTTTTTTTCAAAAATACCCCAATTCCCAAAGTAGGTGAAATATGTGCCAAATTGGAGATTTTTTATCATCCAAAATGATAAAAACGATGAAAAATTACAAGATTTTCCATTTTTTTTTCAAAAATACCCGAATTCCCAAAGTGGGGAAAATGTGTTCCAAAATTGGGAATTTTTTAAAAAATGGTCGAAGTGCTTTTTTATCGTATAAAATGATAAAAACGATGAAAAATTACATTTTTCAAAAAAAAAAACCGAAGTGGGGAAAATTGGGGATTTTTTTTATTAAAATTATCACATTCTTTTGTATCATACAAAATAATAAAAACGATGGAAAAATTACTAGATTTTCCATTTTTTTTCCTAAAATACCCGAATTCCCAAAGTGGGGAAAATGTGTTCCAAAATTGGAGATTTTTTAAAAAAATGGTCGATATGTTTTTTTATCATATAAAATGATAATAACTGAAAAATTACATTTTTTCCAAAAAAATTAACCGAAGTGGGGAAAATGTGTTCCAAAATTGGGGAATTTTTATTAAAATTGTCGGCATGCTTTTCTATCATACAAAATGATAAAAACGATGGAAAAATTACTAAATTTTCCTTTTTTTCACAAAAACTACCCGAATTCCCAAAGTGGGGGAAAATATGTTCCAAAATTCGGGATTTTTGGTTAAAATGGTCGAAACGTTATACAAATGTTGAAAAAATTACTAGATTTTCCATTTTTTCCAAAAATACCCGAATTCCCGGTCGTGATAAGAACGTTGAAAAAATTACTAGATTTTCAATTTTTCCAAAAATACCCGAATTCCCAAAGTGGACAAAATGTGTTCCAAAATATGGGGATAATTTTAATAAAAAATCTCCTAAATCTACAAGATTTTTTACATTTTTATCTTTTTTGATGTATTTTAAGTATTTTTATTAACCGGAATGACCGAAACTTGTCTCTTTGACAAAAAAAAATCCCAAAGTGTGGAAAATGTGTTCCAAAATTGGGGATTTTTGGTTAAAATGGTCGAAATGCTTTTCTAGCATTTTTATCCTTTTTTGATGAATTTTAAGTATTTTTATTGAACCTCAATTCGATAAATTTGAGAGATGTGAACTGGAATGATTAAAAATTGTATTTTTACAAAGACAATGCCGCGTTTTATTCCATTCTAAATGTGCTATTTATATAAATTTATAAGTGGTATAGTTATCAAACCAAATAATGTACAAAAACATAGCCAGCTTTGAAAAATGGCTAAAAAAATATAAAAATTATTTTAAACGAAAAACCGGGTTTTATCCGTATCTGAAGATTTTGGGGGGTGTCTGGCAAATTTTAAATACTACTCGACCAGAAAAATAATATCACCTCCCAGAGTTTTCGACGCACAATGCTTAACAAGCAAAATCCATCGGCCAAAATTCTATAATATACATTCTATATACAATATTTCAGAAATCGGCACAAAGTTAACTACTTTTAGTACTTTCCGATTTTAAAGAAAATTAAAATTTCTTTTACGTATTTGTTCATATGCGAAGAAAATTTTTAATGTTTCTGTATTAGAGATTTTCACGTTTTTCAGATTTTGAAAATTAAAAAAAAACGTAATTTCTTTTATTTTCATTTTGTCGAACTATTTCCCACACATTTTAAGATATTTAGCACTCAAATTCTTTTTTATTTGCTGCAGTGGTTTCTTAGCTTTATTACGACGCCAAAACTATGTTTGTGCCAAATATAGTTTGGTTGTAATGAATATTGTATAAAATATCCTTTTTGAACAAATGACTGACTTTGGACCAACAACCCTTTTTTTCCTTCAAAAGCCTTTATATAAATATTTGGAAAGGTTGAAGGGTTCCCCGTTTTTTGTACGGTAATCTTTGCCTGCATGAAATTGCATCCTTGGAAGATAGGATACAGTTATTGCGAAAAGTCAGATTTTTCAGTTCCAAAACGCTATTTCGACTCATTATCTTATCTGATAATTAGGGTCTGATAAGGATGGATCTAATCTGTGAGATTGATATTAGAATTGTTCTTCCACTAGTCTGAATTAGACTAAATTCATCTAAACTTGTGGCTCACCGTACGATAATTTAAAAAAGTCGTTACGCAAATTAGAGTTAATTGGCATTTTTCGTTATTCATTTCCTCATCCTGTTGACCATATTAAAAAAGTATTTTATTATATTTATTTTATTATATTATATTTTTATAAAGTAATTTTATTTTGAATATAGGTCTTATTCGCTTAATGAAACAATAAACCAACTCCATTTCCTCTATAGTTTCAGACTATATATATCATTCGCTCCTTACTTTATATGGACTGTTGGACAGTGTTATAAGTAAATTTGTATTCTAAAAACTCACCTGTCATGGGCAGAGAAATTCAGCCGTATGATATGCGCCGGGCCATATTCACCGGCATTTAAGTCTCTTTTTCGACGGTGTCGCTTCTGTTCGATATGTTTCTGATGGGCGTCGTGCAAATGTGTACGATCAAAATTTGCCGCCTCCCAGTGTCTGATGAACGGCGTTAAGTTCTGGGTATGACCTGCAAAAAAAGATATAATAACAAATTACTACAACGAACAACTGCATAGAACAATTAAATAAACGACTCGAAAAAAGGCAACTGCAATAAAACTCAATTGAAAGGAAAGGCAAAGCAAATAAACGATTTCTTTTTGCATAACAATTTTCGGCTACTTTGCCTTCGCATTTGATAAATACGAAAAATACAAACAACAATAATTATTATTTTTGGACAACTTAGGCACTGGACTTTTCAAACGATTGCCGTGTAATAAAGGGGGGGGGGGGGGGTAAGAGATGGACGTTGGCTGTGGACGGAGTTATATGTATTTTATGCATTTCAAATTGCATTGCATAGCATTATTATTTTTTTCGTTTTTTTTTTTGGTTTTTACCCCACAAACAAAAATATACCGCATTGACCACCAACAACTTGAGACATTCAAGCATTCAGGCATTCATTTCTAGGCTGTACTGGCTGGAAATGGCCAACTCAGTTACTGCTGATTGTGATGGTGGTGTGTTCGAAGGAGGGTTGGTTGCTTGGTTGGCTGTGGGCACCAGAGGGAATTGTGTCATGTAACCACCATTATGTGGTATTGTTGTGGTACTTGCACACAATTTGTCCATGATTGTTAAAGTAAATGCAAATGTCTGTGTGTACGGAAAATTGCTGCAGAGACCCAGCTTGCTCATGAGTTCGGGCAAGAGCAGCCCGACTTCGGTTGTATGTTTGCATTCATCATGTTGTTGCAATTGTTGCTGTTGCCATTAACGCTTCAATGAATTCGATATTTAAGAAATTACATCAACAGGGAGAGGGGTATTTTTATGGAGCCTATTTAAAGGAGAAACGAGAAATGTTTTGAGGAACATTTCAAAAACAAACATAAAATGGATTTTTTCAAAAAATATTGCGAATTACAATTTCACATAGTTACTGCGGCTTAGGAAGAGTCTTCAAATATTTTGGAAAATACATATCTTTTTTTTTTCGAAAAAAAAAACATAAAAACTAGAGAAAAGCCGAAAAAATAACTTGTTTTAATTTTTTAAACAGCTTACGTTCCAAAGAAGAAAACAATGTCGATAAGCAAAAGATACGCTTTGTAGACTCAAATATTTTTTAAAAATCATTATTTTGTAATTTTGGTTGAAGTAACAACAACAAATAATTTAAAAATTCGATAACAGATAATGCTCCCTTATTTTTTAAAAGCTAATATTTCAAAGACATTATATATTGTAAATATTCTATGGATAAATGCAGAGGTTTTGCCACTCTTCATAGACTCAAAAGATTTTTAAAATCATGATTTTTGTAATTTAAATTAAAAATTTAATTTAATAATTTAAATTGTAAATTTAAAAATTAGTTAACAGAGAATTATGTTCTATTTTTATAAATGTAGCAGTTATGATACTCTCTGTAGACGCTAAAGATTAAAAAATCATTATTTTTATTGTTGTTTAAATAACGCTAAAGGACCAATATATAGCAGAATGTTTTTTTTATTATATAATACTTGTTACCTTAACGTGGAAAATAAGACCTAGTTGAAGAAAATCCATGAAAAATTTCAAAATTTTAAATTTGAACTGTCGACTACTTTGACTTTGAAAGGTAGAATAATATTCATTTTTATTTTCAGGTTTATTTTTGGCATTTGCAAAATGGGACGCTATACGAACGAAAAAATTTGGGAAATATTAAAAAACTAAGAAAACTACGTGGAAAATTTTCGAGAAGAGATCGGCCTTCAGTTCAGCCTTCATGAAGGTCATTTTCATGTCGGTGGCTATGTCAATAAGCAAAATTGCCGCATGTGGGGTTCAGAGAACCCACACGTGACTATGGAGAAGTCAATGCATCCACTACGAGTCACGGTTGGGTGTGGATTTTGGGCTGTACTGAAAAATTGGGTTGATCGGATGAGGTACTGCCGAGACAGTCGTGGTAGTCATATAAATGATATTGTGTTCCATTAGTAAATGACAAAGTTCAACCTTTCTAATAAAAGCAGAAATTTGAAAAAATAATCAGTACTTTTTATGAAGTCATATGGTCGTTCTTGTGGACGAACACTTCAACAACAAAGGTCGTAACTTTTATCAACATTTATCATATCTTGTTTTCTTCCTAGCTATTATAAAATAAAACTCAATATTCTGTTATCTAAAATATAAACAGAAATATAAAATTATGATTTTATAAGTCATTTGCGTGTATAATATATTTACCCATCTTTTACATCTTTTGCATATAAGTAATTTTATTCGTAAGAAAGTTATCTATTACAAAATAGAACTAAACTATTTTCCCGATTTCGTTACATTTTTGAAAAAAAAAATAGTTTTTTGAAAAAAAAAATCGTCTTTAGCCCCTATTTCTATTTGAACATTAAATATTATAAAATAAAATATGTTCTTATTTACTTTGTAAAGGGTTTCTTTCCGGTATTTAAACAAAAAATTAGAAAAAATCATGATTTTTTAAAAAATATTTTGCCATAACTTCTACATAATACAAACCTTTCATATTGTCTTCGAAATCAATTCGTTTAGGGCGTTTAAGTGACATTTATCAAAAGAAAACCACAGGTGGTATGAGCAATATTAATTTGAAGTAGAAGGGATCGTATGAGCAATTTAAATATAAATTGTTCATGATATGACTTATAATACATTTATTTTTTCAGTTAATATGCCAACTTATCGCTGCTGGAAAACCAAAAGTTACAAATGTTTTATTTAAAATTGCTCCTTGAAAATGATAATGACATTTTCTTGTGTGCAAAGTATGTTCCTTTGTAGGATAATTTTGTAATATACATAAAAAGAGCTTATTCTTTTTTCTCTTCAAAATTCTATTTTCGATTACACACAGTGCAAACTCATATACATTTTGAAATAAGGAGTTAACGCAATACAAACGTGTCTCGCAGTTTTTCTAAATCAATTCGTTCAGGGTGTTAAAATGGCATTTATCAAAGGAATACCGCAGGTGGTATGAGTAATATTAATTTGAAGTATAAGGTATCGTATAAGCAATTTAAATTAAAATTGTTCGAACAATCCATAGTATTTAATATGTACATGCACCACCCAAATTCACATGAAAATGCATTTCTTTTTTCAGTTAATATGCCAAATTAACGCTGCTGGAAAACTGACAGTTACAAATAAATTATTTAAAATTGCACCACGAGAACCTAATGAATTTTTCGAAGTAGGTTCCTCATTAATATAATTTTGTGATATAAATAAAAAAAAACTCATTCCTAAAAATATTACGTTTTGACTTTCTAGGGAATCAAATGTTTAGCTTTTATCAACTTTCAATACAAATATCCTTTTCAAAAGTCCATTTTCGATTGCACACAGTGCAAAATCAGATATATATTATTTTGAAGTAAATGTTCACAATAATACTAGCATGTCTCGCAGTTTTTCTAAATCAATTCGTTCAGGAGTTAAAATGGCATTTATCAAAGGCATACCGCAGGTGGTATGAGTAATATTAATTTGAAGTAGATGGGATCGTATGAGCAACATAAATATGAATTCTTCATACAAGACACCACCCAAATTTAGCATGAAATTACCTTTCTTTTTCAGTTAATATGCCAAATAATCGCTGCAGGAAAAGTAACAGTTACAAATGTTTTATTTAAGATTGCTCCTTGAGAACCTAATGATTTGTTACTTGTCTTCAAAGTAGGTTCCTCTGTAGGATAATTGTGTAATATACATAAAACGAGCACTTTCCTCACTATGTACTGAAAACAGCGTTAAAATAAAATGCTTATTCTTTCGAGGGAACCAAATGTTTAGATTCTATCAACATTGAATATATATATAAAATATTTTTCTTCAAAATTCTATCTTCGATGGCACACAGCGCGATATCAAATATATTTTCAAATAAGAGTATTCAATACTACAAGCTTCAATCGCAGTTTTTCTAAATCAATTCGTTCAGGACGTTAAAATGATATTTATCGATGTAATACCACAGGTGGTATGAGTAATATTAATTTAAAGTAGATGGTATCGTATGAGCAATTTAAATATGAATTGTTCATACAAGACACCACCCAAATTTTGCATGAAATTAACTTTCTTTTTCAGTTAATATGCCAACTTATCGATGCAGGAAAAGTAACAGTTAGAAATATTTTATTTAAGATTGCTCCTTGAGAACCTCATGATTTGTTTCTTGTGTACAAAGTAGGTTCCTCTGTAGGATAATTTTGTAATATACATAAAAAGAGCGCATTCCTCGCTATGTAGTGACAGGCAGTTTGTAAAATATAACGCTTAGACTTTCTAGGGAACCAAATGTTTAACTTCTATCAACGTTATGTATTTGTATTTCATACGTAGGAATACTGCTGAATTCTCAGATCCTTATACGAAAAAGCTTTTATATTGTTCTTTTGTTCGGTCAAAAATTGAATACGCTTCTTCCATTTGGAGCCCAAATGCTTCAGTACATAGTTACCGTGTTGAGAAAGTTCAGAAAACGTTTATGAAGTTTGCTTTAAGCTCTTTAAATTTTTCTGCACCAATTCCATCGTACGAAAGTAGATGTTTACTTATTTCTTTAAAGTCTTTGTCCTCTAGAAGAGATATAGTTTCACTGTTGTTTTTACATGGTATTATAAATGCCACTGTGGATTGTCCAGAGTTACTTTCTCTCATTCAGTTTAGTGCGCCGTCACGATCTTTGAGACATTACTACCCTTTCCATATCGATAGACATTTTTCTAATTATGCTTCCAATGAATCCTTAATTAGATCGATGAAACTTTATAATTCTATTTGTGAATTTGTAGATTTTACTACTTCTAGTCTTATTTTTAAAAAATTGTTAAATAATATAATTAATTAATTTTTTTTATTGTTATTAGTAAAGAGTGATTTTTTTGAGGTTAGGATTTTCATGCATTAGTATTTGACAGATCACGTGGGATTTCAGACATGGTGTCAAAGAGAAAGATGCTCAGTATGCTTTGACATTTCATCATGAATCGTCTTACAAACGAACAACGCTTGCAAATTATTGAATTTTATTATCAAAATGCGTGCTCTGTTAAGAAAGTTCATTGCGCGCTTCCATTTTATGGTCAGTTTAATCGACCCACTGAAGCGGCTATTCGGGCTATTGTGACTAAATTTCGCACCAAATTTACATTGTTGGACATTAAACCACCAACACGCTTACGTAGAGTGCGAACTGAAGAAAATATCGCAGCTGTATCGGCCAGTGTTAATGATGACCACCAATTTTCGATTCGTCGCCGTTCGCACCAATTGGGTCTCTGTTACTCAAAAACGTGGAAATGCCAAAATTGGACTAAGCGGATGGACCACCTAAGACGCAGCCGCGGTCAACATTTAAATTAAATTATCTTCAAAAAGTAAATGTCATGGACCAATCTAACGTTTCAAATAAAGAACCGATGAGATTTTGCAAATTTTATGCGTTTTTTTTAAAAAAAAAGTTATCAAGCTCTTAAAAAATCACCCTTTATAATATTATTATTGAATTGTAATACATTGCTTGTCTGTAAGGAGTTATTTCCATAGACTTAATAAAATGAAATGAAATGAAAAATATATATATATAGAATCTTCAAAATATCTTTCTTCAAAATTCTATCTTCGATTGCACACAGCGTGATATCAAATATATTTTCAAATAAGAGTATTAAAAAGTACAAGCTTCACTCGCAGTTTTCCTAAATCAATTCCTTTAGGACATTAAAATGAAATTTTCGAAATAATACCACAGGTGGTATGAGTAATATTAATATGAAGTAGATGAGATCGTATGAGCAATTTCATACTTCCCTAATATATGTTAACTATTAATATTTAATATTAAAACACTACAAGGATGATATTTGCGGAAAATTTTAACACCCTAGCTCCTCAATGGATCTCAAATGATCTTTTTGAGCAAAAGGGCAAAAAACTCCACTAAAACGGGTCAAAATGTTCTACAAAAATATTTGCGTTAATATTCTACTTACTATAAGTCTCTGAATATACCAAAACTCAAAATTGGGAGAGAGGTGTAAATGGAAAAAATATTCTACGTCAAATTTCACCGTACAACAAAAAAATGAAAAAAAAAAAAACAGTCGGTATACTTTATGTATATAAAATAAATAATTTAAGCGTTCATAAACGTATATTTTTTACCCCCCCCCCCCCCCTTGTCAGAACCTTATTTGATTTCTCCACAGTATTGTTTAAGCATAATTTTAGATAAGGAAGTACATTTTCATTTCGAAGAATTCCCTTGAACAAGGACCTACTCTCTGTAGTAATGAATTCATGTTTTAGCCACGTTTATTATGACAACAATGACCATGCACACATACATCCCAAACGACGGCCTATATCACTACAACGATGGCTTATGGTGTCGCTGTCGTATTGTTGTAAATATGCACTTGACTTCACTTGAAAGTGGAGACCTCAATAATTATTTGCGATGCACTTGACCGAACACAAGTGAGAAGCCAAAAGCCTGCGCTTATGCCATCACGATAATGACATGGTCATGTGGACGATGGTGCTGATGATGATAATGACGGCGACAATGCCATGCCATGAATACGACAACTATCATGATAATGATGATGATGGTCGTGGTAAAGATGATAATGCCTATAACGGCGACGGCAAATACAATGGCAATGCTATTGCTGCTGCTACTGATGATTATAATGGTGGTATTGAGATAACCAGGAACAATTGTTCAAGGCGATGTAAAATGTTCTCGCCAAGGTTTACGCTGTGGTCTTTCGGTCACTATCAGAGTTAATGAAAGCATAACGGCCTAACAACTCAGAAGCACACAGGCGATTGATTGGAGAAATTGTCATAAATTGAAAAGCATTTCCGTTTCCGTTTAATTGTTGTCTGCAAAATGTTTATCTTAGATTGAGCGTAAGCCCGTGGATTTCATGTTTTAAATAATAAACGGGTCATGTTCTACATGTAGAGTAATAGCGTGTTTCTTTTAGGCTTCCGACTGCCTTTGTTGAGCCATTTCATTTTGTTTCCTATTCTGGTATTGCGTTGTATGTCAAACATCCGTTTGCGTGCTTGGACATTTTTATCATTCATGTCATTCATACAACTACATCAATCTATACATATTTATGATGATGTATAGTTTATGTGTTTATTTTACAAGGAAAATTATAGCTCCGAAGAGAGTGATTCTGGCAGAAGTTATATTTTTACAGTCACTGAATCGGTCACTGAATTAGGGCGGAAAAGTAATTTATTGGTATTTTCTTCATAATTCATTTCCCTGATGATGCAGTTCTACATAATATCGATACGAACCGATACAATAAAGTAAAATTACTAAGACTTCGAGCTTGAATAATATTATTTATTTATAATTAAATATAATATTATTATTTATAATAATATTAAATATATTATAATATTTGAATATCGATATAAGAACTTTATAAAAATCTCGTCGGATGTCAAACAAGATTTCAATGAGCAATCTACTTAGCTGGACGGATATCGCATTTTCTATTGACTTCGAAAATATTTCCTAATATGACACGTTTAGCGGGCAGCGCAACAGTACAAATATATTGAAATCTCTTTTGAATATTTACGCATTTGTAGCTAAATCGTATTCTCAAATCTTTTATCGATTGCACACATTACAAAATCGAAAATATTTTGAAAGAAGGGGCTGTCATAACACAAACGTATGTCGCAGTTTTTCTAAATCAATTCATTCAGGACTTTAAAATGATATTTATCAAAGGAATACCGCAGGTGGTATAAGTAATTTTAATTTGAGGTAAATGGGATCGTATGAGCAATATAAATGAATACCGCAGGTGGTATAAGTAATTTTAATTTGAGGTAAATGGGATCGTATGAGCTATATAAAATGGTCATACATCCCAACCTATTTCTTTTTTAGTTAAGTTTGCCAACTAATCGCTGCGATATTTTTTTATTTAAATAAATAAAATGTAATACTTCGACTTTCTAATGTTTAGCTTTTATCAACATTCAATAAAATATACCTTAATTTGAATCTTTTAGCAGTTCTTGCTAAATCGTCCTTCAAAATTTTATATTCGATTGCACACAGTGCAAATACAAAGCACTCTGGCAGTTTTTCTACATCCATTCGTTCAGGGCGTTAAAGTAGGATTTCACTGTAATTCTGGTTGATTTTGTAAAAAATAAATGGAAAAAAATTCGTAGAAAATAGAAGCCATAATTTCACCACTTTCAAACTCACACAGTCGCTTAAAAATGTACCTAAAAACACTACTTTAAAATTTCAACAAAATGGATTGGTGTAATCATTTCGAAAATCAAAATAAAAGAATTAAAATTGCAAAAACTTAAAAAATCTAAACCTGCTATAGTACAATACAATATTTTAAAAGTAATTGAAATTACCTTCAAAACGAGGTATAACATATTAAAATCGGTAAAGTCTTTCAGGAGTTACAGGCGATTGAATGAACACACCTTTTGAAAAAATTAGTATATTTTTCACTGTTATCATAACTCGTGAAAAAAAATTTCTAATTTTTTTCCAAAAATACGTATACAATATTTTTATGAGAAGAATACATACACAAACTTTCAAAATAATCGCAACTATCGAGGTCAATAACCGTACCGCTTGACATGGAATGACTCTTATTTAAAATTTCACCTTGTGAACTTATTCGATTGCACACAATCCAAAGTCGAATATATTCTAAACGAAGGGTTTAAAATAATAGAAACCTCTTTAGCAGATTTTCTAAATCAATTCGTTCAGGACATTAAAATGTTAATTATCAAATTAATACCGGAGGTGGTATGAGTAATATTAATGTAAAGTTAGTGGGATCGTATGAGTAATTTAGATTTGAATTGTTCATACAACCCATAGTATTTCACAAATGCTTGTTCCACCAGTGTTCAGTTAAATATGCCAACTAATCGCTCCTGGAAAACTAACAGTTACAAATGTTTTATTTAAAATTGCCCCTTGAGAACCTGATGATTCTTTCCGCTGAACAAAGTAGGTTCGTCCGTAAGATAATTTTGTAATATAAATTAAAAATAAGCATCGAACTAGAATCAATCGTAGTTCAATTCGAAATAAATACATAGAGCACATTCTTCAATGTGTACTGACAGACAGCGGGAAAAATATAATACATCGACTTTCTAGGGAACCAAATGCTTAGCTTCTATCAACATTCAATACAAATATAGTATATCTTCCTATAAAACAGCAGTTCTTGCTAAATAGTCCTTCAAAATGCAATTCAATTCAAAATCAATTGCACACAGCGCAAAATCAAATATATTCTAAACCTGTTATGCAAGTATAAGTTTTTATACCCTCCACCTCCAGGATGGGGGTATATACACTTTGTCATTCCGTTTGTAACACCTTGAAATATTTATCGGAGACCCCATAAAGTATATATATTCTGGGTCGTGGTAAAATTCTAAGACGATATAGCCATGTCCGTCTGTCCGTCTGTCTGTTGAAAGCACGATAGCGGCCGAACTAAATGAGCTAGAAGGTTCACATTTTTCCTAAATGTGTCTTATGGTTGTAGATCGCTTGGGATTGAAAGTGGACGAAATCGGTCCAGAGAGAAAAATTTTTCCCTCACAAGTACTGAAAATACCCCTAATATTTAGAGTATTTCAGCATGTTTTTTGAACATATTAGCTTGTATTTACTTGAAATTTGCAATTCGCATTCCCTCGACATTCTTTAATCTACTGGTAATACTGTGGAATGCACTCCGTGGTGGAGGGTATATAAGATTCGGCCCGGCCGAACTTAACGCCTTCTTATTTCTTCTAAATCAATTCGTACAGGGTTTTT
Source organism: Polietes domitor (assembly GCA_947397865.1). Classification (NCBI taxonomy): domain Eukaryota; kingdom Metazoa; phylum Arthropoda; class Insecta; order Diptera; family Muscidae; genus Polietes; species Polietes domitor. Next base: position 266,630,160 of record OX377618.1, read on the forward strand.
AAATGATATTTATCAAAGGAATGCCGGGTGTGGTATAAGTAATATTAATTGGAAGTATATGTGATCGCATGAGCAATGTAAATTGTTCATACAACCCACCGTATTGCATACTCATTTGCCAACCGAATTTCACATGTAAATACTATTCTTTTTAGTTAAATATATCAAATAATCGCTTCAGAAACACTAACAGTTCCATACATTATTTTCATTTTCCCTTGAGAGATTTTTTGTGGATGAATTAGGTTAATTTTGTAATATGAATTTAAAATAAATAAGGAAGTAGAATAAATAAATTCTAAATAAATAAATAGATCACATTCCTCACTGTGACAAAATATAACGTTTACATTTTCTAGGGAACCAAATTTTTAGATTCTATAAACAGTCAATAAAAATATAGTATATTTTCCTTTGAAACATTTCGTAGTTCTTGCTAAATCGTCCTTGAAAACTATATTTTTAATTCCACATAGTGGAACATCTTATATATTTTGCAATAAGGATTTAAAATAAATCCAACCTATATCACAGTTCTATTCTAAATCAATTCGTTCTGGATTTTAAAATATGAATGGAATACCGCAGGTGGTATTAGTAATTTTAATTTGAAGTAGATGGTGTCGTATGAGCAATTTAAATATAAATTGCTCATACATTCTTGTAAGCGTGAACCAACACATGTAAATATACTACATTTTCGCTATTAAATGAACAAAATAATTGCTCTTGGAAAATTAGCATTTGCAAATGTTTTATTTAAAATTTCCCCTGAGGGAACATTTCGTGTGTGTAATATAGTCAGCTTTCGGAGGACAATTCTGTGATAGAAATTAAAAATATCGAAGAGTTATCCCCAGACAGCAAAAAATTACAAAAAATCAATTAGAAAATTAAATTTGAAAAATCTGTAAATCCCAGCTGATTTAAGTACGTAGTAAGTAGTCGAAATTCATTATCGTTTTGCGTCAGCTAACAATCTAACAAAATCCAGAGAACAATTTATAATCCTGCTGACAATTGCCACAAATGATTAGCCATCTTAGGTGGTGTCCTCACCTGCTGACTTTCCACTTCCAACGTCGTGTTCCCCGCGACATCTTCTTCAGTGGTACTACATTTCTTCCCTACAGCCAAATATGAGCATAACAAAATGTCGTTGACACTGTTTTCTTTTTTGTTAATCTTCCCTCGTTCCCTCTCCCTTGTTAAAATAAAAAGTTGGAGAGATTGTTCAAACATAAAACAAGCAACATGTTTTTATCATCGCAAAAAACCCGCATCTAACATCATCGGTGGGGGGGCAACATCTCGTGACAACACGTAAAACACTGCCACAAAACATCACCACGGAGAGGTGAATGACAACGACGACAACACTTTCGTGCAGCACAGCCAACAAAGCGTTAAATTTTCCCCACAATTTCGAGTGAAAAATTAACGCAATCCAGCAATTTAAGTACACTCGTATGTTGTTGCTATTTCAAAAAAAAACACAACACTTGTGACACTTTTAATTAAAAATACGCATGCTTTGTTCTGTTCTGTTTATTTCTGCGTGGATTTGCACAGATGTTATGTATGCTGCAAATGGATATAATGGATCGGGGACTGTTGTAATCCCAAATCAATTGACACATATTTTTGTAAGCACCGCACCGCATCACATTTTGTTTGGTCATCTGCTAATGGTTGACATTGAATGCAAATATAGATTCTTTGTTGCATTTCAGGTTTTTTATTTTTCATATTTGCATTCCATTTGCCACAGAAAAGTGATTTTGGTTGCCCATAATTTACAATCATAAATTATTTCAGCCTTTGAAGAAGTAGTTAGAGATTTAAAAATGTTAGTTGTTATACACATAAAGTGAAATTCAAATTAAATAATTCACAGTAAAATATCATCTTAAAAGTCGTTATTATGGCTCTGTCCGCCACAATATATGGAAATGTATATTTATATTTCCGAAAAATCTATTTTCATTACGACGCGAAGAAATGTTCATAATGAAGTACATATGAGCAATTTAAAGTTAAATAACACATACGACCCATGTTTTTGAAATAAAATTGCTCATACCACCCCATATCCACCTAATATTAACATCGTCATTGCGGTCTCATGAACAAAACTTAAATGGAAAACAAGGAGTCATCGTGGGTAAACTTTATTTAAAAGTTCCTAGTTTTTGATAGATCCCACAGATCTATATTTTTTACAAAAAAAAAAACATTTAAATTTTTCCACGTGAAGGCCTTCTTTAGCTATAAGCAAAATACATTTTGTTGTTACGCGACCAAGTGCCTTTTATACGTACTGTTGTATATTTCATTAAATAATAATGGCGTCAATTAAAAAATAATTAAGTTAATTTAAATGATTATTGAGTCAATTAATATGATAATTGAGTTACCTAAAATATTAATTGGGTCAATTATAATACTAATCGTGTAAATTAAAATGTTCATTGGTAACTAAAATCATTTAAAATCTTCATTGAGACAAATAAAATATTAATCGGCTAGATTAAAATTTTAATTGATCAATTATAATATTAATTGGGTCACTTAAAATACCAAGTTATTTATATAATTATACGACAGTACTGCGATATATTTCATTAAATAATAATGGCGTCAATTAAAAAATAATTAAGTTTATTTTTTAATGATTATTGAGTCAATTAATATGATAATTGAGTTAACTAAAATATTAATTGGGACAAGTACAATACTAATCGTGTAAATTAAAATGTTCAGTGGTAACTAAAATCATTTAAAATCTTAATTAAGACAAATAAAATATTAATCGGCTAAATTAAAATATTAATTGATCAATAAAAATATTAATTGATCAATTACAAAATTAAAAGGATAAATTAAAATATTAATAGAGTAAACTCAAATATTAATCGGGCCATTTAAAATATTAATTGAGTCAAATAAAATATTAATTGATCAATTAAAATATTAATTGGGTCAACTAAAATATTCATTGATCAATTAACATATTAATTGGTTCAACTAAAATGTTATTTAATACAATTAAAATATTAATAGGATAAATTAAAATATTAATTGTTCAACTAAATATTAATTGATTAATTAAAATATTGATTGGGTCAACTACAAAATTAAAAGGATAATTAAAATATTAATAGAGTATATTCAAATATTAATTGGGCCAATCAAAATATTAATCGGGTAAATTAAAATATTAATTGACCCAATCAAAATATTAAACTATATAAACTATTAATCCGGTAAATTAAAATATTAATCTAGTAAATTAAAATATTAATCGAGTATATAAAAATATTAATTGGGCCAATTAGAATATTAATCAGGTCAATTAAAATATAAATTGGGCCAATAAAATATAAATTGGGCCAATAAAATATAAATTGGGTCAATAAAATATAAATTGGGCCAATAAAATATAAATATGGTCAACTAAAATATTAATTGGGCCAATCAAAATATTAATCGGTTAAATCAAAATATTAATCGGGTAAATTCAAATATTAATTGGGCCAATCAAAATATTGATCGGTTAAATCAAAATATTAATCGGGTAAATTCAAATATTAATTGGGTCAATCAAAATATTAATCGGGTAAATTAAAATATTAATTGACCCAATCAAAATATTAATCGGTTAAATTAAAATAGTAATAGGTTAAATTAAAATATTAATTGATTATTTAAAATATTAATTGGGACAATTAAAATATCAATAGGGAAATTTAAACATTAATTGATCAACTAAGTGGGTGAATTAAACTATTAATCGGATAAATAAAAAAAATTAATTGAGTCCATCAAAATATTAATCGGCTAAATTAAAATATTAATTGCGTCAATTGGGACAATTAAAATATTAAGTGGATGAATTAAACTATTAATCGGGTAAATTAAAATATTAAGGGGGTGAATTAAACTATTAATTGGGTATTAAAATATTAATAGATCAATTAAAATATTAATTGCGTCAACTGTGACAATTAAAATATTAAGTGGGTTAATTCGGATAAACATTGACTTGATTAAGATATTAATTGATCATACTAAACATTAGCTGTATCAACTAAGGTACTATCGATTAACCATTTATTGGCTTTAATTAAAGTACTAATTATGTTGATTGAACATTAATTGAGACATAACATTAATTAGAATAACAATAAATTGGCCAATTGACCAAATCACGCTATCAATTCAGGAAATTAAATTTTAATCTGGAAAAATTAAAAATTGATAATTCCATTAAAATATCAATTGAGTCAGGTAAAGTTATAGTTGAATCAGTTAATAAATAAGGTGATTAAATTTGTAATTGTAATAATAAATGTGTCAATTAAAGTATTAAGAAATTTATTTATTATGTTAAACTATTAAGTCATAATAATAAGTGGGCCAATAATAATAACCAATGAATCAATCGTAATATCAATTGAGACAAATAATCCATTAACTTTGTGATTATTTGCATTTCATTGGGCAATGTCACGATATCATTTATTGCAGAATGAATAGCGTTCGTTCAGCAAAAAAATACTTTGGGTGGAAATATGAAACAAACGAGTTTAGAATTATCTGAAAAAACCCATGAAATTATGAGAAACTAATTAATTAAAAACTGACAGTGCCTAGAAAACTATATATTCCAGCGCATATTGTGGGAGCATTGGCCATAGATATACAGAAAATGCAATTTTTAAGTGAACAATTTTCTCAAATTTCCAACTTTGCTAACCGATTTAAGTTAAACAAATTATTTTCAAATAAACCACAAAAACCATCATTACCAACCTTCATATACTGACCCACAACACTTTGAGGTATGGTTTCAGATCAGCAAACACAGAAAAAACCACCTGGTTCATAAAATATTTAGTTAGCCAACATGAACAATATGTTTTAATTTACCCAATGAATACAGCAAAATTACTGATGCATTTCGGTTCGGACCAGTGAATATGGCAAGCAAATCTATGGCAACACACACAAAATTCTCATCGTCATCCGCAGGAGTTGCAGAATTTATACGCAAATCTACAAATTATCAATTACATTTCGACTAATTTAACTCGATAGATAAAGTGAGCATAAATGTGGGAAGACACATTCACTTCTGTTGCACATTCCGATTAGGCATTGTTGTGTTAGTTTTCAACTGACATGATTAAATGAAGCATTTATTTGGGAGCCTAACCAACAAAAAAACATATCTACCAACTGTGGTCATTCAGTTCATTCTGCGTGTAATTATTTTGGCAAAAATTAAATAAACGACCAGCGAGAATGTCTATGATTTGGCATGATATGAGAGGGAGATACAGGATGAACCACTACAAATCAATAAAATATTTACTTCATATCAGATTTTTGGATGTATTTATTTTTGATCATCACAAAAATAAATCTAAACAAACCGGTTTGCCCATTATTAACTTTGAAACATTTGCAAATAAACCCTGCTAATATCGTCAAATGTTTCCCATGACACTTTAAACGTCAATTGATTTCCATGCCAATTTCTCTCGACTGCAACATATCGGAAAATGATTTACATTTGAATGTGACTGAATGTGATGTATTCAATTTCGTGTTGAAGACAAGTCATTATTGTTAACACAAATAACATACGAATTAATTACAATTATTTCAAAAGTTCCCTTTAAAACGAACGACACAAGCGTGGGAACTTGTTTTATTTCATCTTCGATTCCAAGTATGAATTTAATATTTACATTTATTTGCCAAGTCTGATAACTCACTTTTGAACTCATCAATTCGCCAATAAACAATAAATTGATTTATTAATGCACCGCCTTACGGACGTGATGGAATATCATATATCGTATGTATGTATAGTATACACATTTTGTGCACATGCACTCTACCATACAGCAGGGCGGTATATTGCGTTAGCTGTGGGATTTAGATTACTCCTTCCAAAAAAAATTTTTTTTATTGTTAAAGAACCATACTTTAAATAAAATTGAAAATGTTATTTTTTTACCAACAATTTTAATATTTGGCATAAGATGAATTCAAAAAAACTCCAATTAAAATATTAAATGAATCAAAAAAATAACAATTACGTTAATGACGATATTAATTTAATACATTATGATATTAAATATGTCTATAAAAAGTAATAAAGTCAATTAAAATTTTAACTGATTCAATTGAAATTTTTTGAGACAACTTAATTAAGCCAATTAAAATGTTTATTGAGTGAATTAAAATATTAATTATGTCAATTAATTATCTTAATTAAACTATTATATTAGTAAAATAAAATTATGCATAAAATTATTAATAGATTCTATATAAATTTTATTTGATTTAACTTTAGTAAAACAAAATAAAAAATATAATTAAGAAATAATTAATAAATAATCGGTTCAATTAAATTGATCAGTATATTAATCGGTCCAATTAAAATATTAATAAGGCCAATTAATTAAATCAATTGTAATATTGACTGGGTGGATTTAAATTTTAATTGGGTTTATTTAAATATTAATTAAGTCAATTACAACATTAAAAGAGTTAATTAACATATGAATTGGGTTCAATTATAATAGTAATAGGTTCGATAAAAAATGAATTGGGTCGCTTAAAATATGAATTGGGCCAATAAAAAAATTGGGATAATTAAAACATTAATTGCGTCAATTAAAATATTAATTTGGTCAATTAAAATATTACATGGGACAATTAACGTATGATTTGGGCCAATAAAATATTAATTGAGTCAATTAAAATATTAATTGAGTCAATTAAATTATTAAGTAAGTCAATAAAAAATATTAAGTGAGTCAATAAAATATTAATCGGGCCAAAAAATATTAATTGTCAAATGGGTCAATTAAAGTGTTAATTGGGCCAATAAAAATATTAATTATGTCATATGGGTCAATTAAATATTAATTGAGTCAATTAAATATTAATTGGTTCAATTAAAATATTAATTAGGCCAATTAAATATTTTGGGTCAATTAAAATATTAATTGGGTAAAATAAAATATTAATTGGGACAAGTAAATATTAATTATATCAAGAAAATATTAATTGATCAATTCAAATTTATTTTAATGGGTCAATTAAAGTGTTAATTGGGTCAATAAAAATATTAATTATGTCAAATGCGTCAATTAAATATTAATTGCGTCAATTAAATATTAATTAGTTCAAGTAAATATTAATTGGTTCAATTAAAATATTAATTAGGACAATTACATTTTTTGGGTCAATTAAAATATTAATTGGGTAAAATAAAATATTTTGGGTCAATTAAAATATTAATTCGGTAAAATAAAATATTAATTGTGACAAGTAAATATTAATTATACCAAGAAAATATTAATTGGTCAATTCAAATTTATTTTAATTGGCTCAATTAGTATATCAATTGAACCAATTAATATTTAATTGACCGAATTAATATTTAATTGGCCCAATTAATATTTACTTGATATAATTAATATCTAATAATTAATTGAGTCAATTGAAATATTAATTGATCCAATTAAAACATCAATTGGGTGAAATAAGATATTAATTGGGTCAATTAAATATTAATTGGGTTAATTAAAATATTAATTGGGTCAATTAAAATATTAATTGGGTCAATTAAAATATTAACTGGGTCAATTAATATATTAATTGGGTCAATTAAAATATTAACTGGGTCAATTAAAATATTAACTGGGTCAATTAATATATTAATTGGGTCAATTAAAATATTAACTGGGTCAATTAACATATTAATTTGGTCAATTACCATATTAATTTTGTTGGTAACGCAAGTCATTATTTATGTGTGGCAAGTAATCATGTGTATAATGAGATATCATTAGCTAGCAAGGATATGGATTTTGGTGTATTAACAAGATTTCGCCAAGGCTTTTAAAGAACGAAAAATAATGAAAATATGAGATAAAGCAAAGAGTGTAACTGATTTTTTGCTGATGGTTTAGATTATGCCTCAAGTTTGTCCTTTTTTTATATTATATTTTATTTAGTTTTACAACTATTTTTAAGTAATAGTCTGTAAGGAATACTGTATTCCATAGACTGAAATAAATGAAATGTCATTTTCTCACCGACAAATGTTCGATTTTCGACTCTTGTCGAAACTGTTTCCCTTTTATTACTTGGCCTCATATGATATTCAAGAGAAATGCCAATGAATGAACCCATCCATCTGTAGCATGTCGTGCCGATGATGATGTGTCTGATTGTATTGCGTGCGATTTAACATTCGACGCTACGGTGTCCAATGAATGCGCAGCGCATTTTATCTCTTCACATCCAATCCGAAGAGTGATGGCTTCATTAACTTTGTACGGACGTTTTAACGTTCATTACTTTCAGAAATTCATACAGTCAGTCTGGCGGTCGGTCGGACGGACGGACGGGTATATGTTCATACGTGCGTACAATTCACTAACGCATTTAATTTTCTTTACTTTTTCCATGCTGCTGTTGTTGCAATAATAACAAAACAACAACAACGGTACAAAATTATTGTTAATGTTGACGATGACGTTGCCGTTGCTGATGTTGATGTTGCCTGTGCTATATCGACCGCTACGACTTGGAACGGCTGATGTTGCTACTGTTGTTTGTGCTTTACTGAGGATGATAATGATATTTTCGTATAGTTTACCCTCCTCCTCCTCCTCATGGCAAACTTCTTCCTGCTCCAGCAATAATACTCAACAATTGAAGAATGAAACAGTAGCAGCACGAATCGCTCAACTGAAAATGCCACTGTCATGTTATGAGCACAAACAATGGACGATTTTGCAAAAAAAGAAAAATATTCAAACACATTTAACGTCATAGCTGAGATATTGGCGAAATGAAAATTCAAACCTCCAATATTATTAAAGATCAATATTATTAAAGACAATTAATATTTCATTTGAATTAGTTGAGCCAGAAAACGCGGTTAATACAAAATCATATCAATTAAAAATGTGTTTATAATTTCAGCAAATCCAATCAGAAATAAAGAATATTAAATGATTAATTAAAAATAATTCAATTTAAAATAATTCCAAATTTAATTGCCCAGCTTAAAATTTCGTTACAATTAAAATATTAATAGGGCCAATTAAAATATTAATTGAGTCAGTTGAAATATTATTGTGTCAATTAAAATATTAAATGGCAACATTAAATATTATTTGAGTCAGTTAAAATATTATTGTGTCAATTAAAATATTAAATAGCCAAATTAAAATATTGATTTGGTCAATTAAAGTATTAATCGCGTAACTTAAAACATTAATTGAGCCAATTAGAGAATTAATTGGGTCAACTAAAGTATTAATCGCGACAATAAAAGTATTAATTGGGTCGACTAAAGTATTAATTGGGTCGACTAAAGTATTAATTGGGTCGACTAAAGTATTAATTGGGTCAATAAAAGTATTAATTGGGTCAATTAAATATTAATTGGTTCAAAAAAGTATTAACTGGATCGATTAAACTTTTAATTGGGTCACTTAAAATACTACTTAGGTCAACTAAAGTATTAATTGGGTCAATTAAAATATTGATTGGTTAAAATTTTATAATTATATTTAAAATATCAAATGGACAAATTAAAATATTGATTTGGTCAATTAAAGTATTAATTGTGCCAATTGGAGTAATAATTGGGTCACCTAAAGTATTAATTGTGTCAATTAAAGTATAAATCGGATCGTCTAAAGTATTAATTGGTTCAACAAAAGTATTAATTGGTCCAATTAAAATTAATTGGGTCAATTAAATATTAAGTGGCCAAATTAAAATATTAATTGGTCAAGTAAAATCTTAATTTGGTCAATTAAAATCTTAATTGGGTCAATTAAAATCGTAATGGTGCCAATTAAAATCTTAATGGTGTCGATTAAAATCTTAATTGGGACAATTAAAATCATAATGGTGACAAGTAAAATCATAAAATCTAATGGTAATTAAAATATTATTTGGGTAAATCAAACAAAAATCTTAATTGCCCCAATTAAGCTCTTAATTGTCTCAATTAAATTCTTAATCGGCCCAAATTAAAATTTTAATTGAGGTGATAAAAAATATATAAATTGTCTTAATTAAAATATTAATTGAATTTTCACAATTCAACTTTTAGTTGGCAAATTTATAATCTCATTTTGCCCAATTAAAATCTTAATTGTCTTTATTAATATCTTTATTGAGTTAAGACATTAACTGGGTTTAAAAAATATATAAATTGCATTAGTATGAATTATTTCGAAAAAATCTCTCCCTTCCCCCACTGTGCGCCATAAAGCAATATATGAATGAACATACAAGCAACATATTTAACGCTATTATTGTTATTATTTACAGAGGCTATGGCTCTGATTCTGTCCGTCTGTCCGCCGGTAGGTTGGTTGGTTAGCTGGTGCGTTATAGCTCCTTGTTGGCTGTGCCAGCTGTCATTGCTGCTGTTGTGTATAATTTTTAACGATTAATTGCTGGCAGTCAATTAATTCAATTAATTATGTGTTCGACAACATACACACACGCACACGCACACATTCTCACAGTTACAGCGATGCACTCGTGCAAAAGAAATTTAAGTAACTTTTTTTCGCAAGTTTGTAATGAAGGCAACAGCGGAAAAAAGCGTCATGGAAAATTGCGTTTTTCACACATGAGTCATCATGGTCGAAGTTTGTTTGTTCTTTTTCGCGCGTGTATGTATGTGTGTGCGTGTATGGACATACAGTTAGCGTTAAGAGTTAAGTGATTTTGCTGAATGTTTTCCTTTTTGGAAATGTATTTTTCGCGCTTTACGCTTAAGCCGCTTATCACAGCGATAAGCGATAACAAATGGAAAATTTATTAAAAATGACGTTGTTGAAAAATACAAACATAAATCACTGGCGGCATTAAATCACCAGCGACATATTTGTTGATCCTGCCAATTTAAATTGAAAAACAACAAAAGCATATTATGCGACAACAACAAAGTTAAGGTAAATAATGGCATTGTAGTATTCACGAACTAATGAGATAAATGAAATGACCCAAAATAAGTTTTTTTCTTCTAAAATAGCTGACATGCCTTTATGTACTGAAATTACATTCAAACCAAGATTAAAATCGATCTATTGGTGCTATAAAAAAGAATGAAGTGTAAACTCTTGTAGATATTGTCGAGTAGAACAAGAAAGTGTAATAAAAATTTGCCAATCACGCCCTTTCCATAAGTTATTATCAATTAAAATATGGTTTTGGGTAAATTCAAATATTTTTGGATCAATTAAAATTTTAATTGGGACAATTAAAATATTAATTGGGACAATTAAAATATTAATTGGGACAATTAAAATATTAATTGGGACAATTAAAATATTAATTGGGACAATTAAAATATTAATCGGATCAATTAAAATACTAGTTGAGGCAATTAAAATATTAATTGGGGCAATTAAAATACAAGTTAAAATATTAATTGGGACAATTAAAATATTAATTGCGTCAATTAAAATATTAATTGGATCAATTAAGATATTAATTAGGCCAATTGAAATATTAATTTAGTCAATTAAAATATTAATTAGGTCAATTAAAATATTAATTGGATCAATTAAAATATTAATTAGGCCAATTAAAATATTAATTAGGTCAATTAAAATATTTATTGGGTCAGTTAAAATATTAATTGGATCAATTCAAATAAAAATTGTCCCAATTAAAATATTAATTTGGACAACTAAAATATTAATTGCGTCAATTAAAATATTAATTGGATCAATTAAGATATTAATAGGTCAATTAAATATTAATTGGGTCAACTAATATATTAATTGCGCCAATTAAAATATTAATTAGGTCAATTAAAATATTAATTAGGACAATTAAAATATTAATTAGGTCAATTAAAATATTAATTGGGCCAATTAAAATATTAATTGGGCCAATTAAAATATTAATTAGGTTAATTAAAATATTAATTGGCGCAATTAATATTTTAGTTGAAATAAAAATAGATAAAAATGGAAGGAAATGAATTTCGACCATTTAAAAAATCCCCAAATTTTGGAACACATATTCCTCGCTTTTGTTTAAAAAAAAAAGGAAAATCTATCCAAAATTTTCTGTTGCATGATATTTGCAAGATATTGGTGTCCTTGTACTAGTATTTGCTCTAATTCTTGTCCCGTATTTCAAGTTTCCACGGTAATTTCTTTCCATTTTAGTCGTATCCCCTATCTCCATCTCTGTATGTTCTCCCCAGGAGTGTGGGAGGTAGTATGTGTGAGTGCCTGACAGTAATACAGGATTTGTTTGGATACGAGTGTATGTGTATTATCAAAGACACTACCACACAATGCCATCCTGCAGTGCCAACAGTACCAACAATGCAGTCAGGCAGTCAGTCAGCAACTGCAGCAATAACAATACTGGCAACATTCGCAAGTTGTACGTCGCTCGCCCATCGTCATCGCCACCAGGCCAGTCAGCCTCTCCAAGTTTGCTGCATGACCTCATTTTCAGCTGTTGTTCATCATCTGTTTGCCGAGAATGTTATGAATGCCAAACAGGAGTAACTCATTTTTTTGTGGCACACAAATTCTTCCTCCTGCCACACTTGGAGGCATGGCATGTATCGCTCTGTGTGTATTTGCTTTTCATGCACTCGAGATAGTGTTGCGATATATAGTTGTACGTGGATGGGACATGCTTAGTTTTAGGCAGATATGCCTTAACTTTGTTTTCTTAAATCCCTCGGTTTTTTGTGTTCGTTGTTGCTGTTGCTGCTGCCGAGAAATTGCATTTCACCTAGGCCATTTCTGTTGCTGTTTCATGCCGTTGTGCCTTTTCAGCTGCTGGTGCTTGCCTTGTTGGTTTGTGGGATGAAGGCTGCTGCTGTGCTGATGCTACCGGTGTTGCCGTTGTTGCATGATTATGCAGTTAAGTGTTTGCCATGCTGCCGCTGCTGCTGTTCCTGCAATTGCTGCAACTGACTGCCATACAAAGTTCACATAGCCATGCATGTTTGTTTGTTCGCCTGTTTGTTAAGTGAAAACATTCATATTTTTTTGCTTCTCCACTTTTCTTAACAAAAAACAACAACAGAACATTTATACATTATTTAGCGTAACATTGTTTGGATGGAGGGCTTTTTTGGCATTCTCGTCGTTCTCTCTGTTTCTGAATTACTAAAGAATTTCTGTTTTTTTGTAAGGCTATGATGCCCGAAATGAATGTGTGGTGGGGGAGGTAGTTTTAAAGCAGTTTAAAAAAATATTTTTTAAAATTAAGGCAAGAGGATTTATGTGAGTTGTCTAAAAAAATAAATAAATATTTATAACTATTTAACAAAAATTTTTAATATGGGAAATTATAGTTTCTGTTGTATTTTGGTTTTCTAAACTCGAAAACGATACCAAAGATTTGTAATGGTTCCATTTTTTAATTCTTTAGTAATATTCCGCTTTTTAATACTTCTTACCCCTTAGGATGGCTACAAATACCATGTTTACATATAAACAGTGGTTTAGGAAGAGCCGACAAAAATTAAAATAATTGATTTTTCTGAAAAAAAAAATTAGTGGCACAAAAATAAAACTATAAAAAATAGGAACAAATATTTTGATCTGGTTTTTAAAACCTTGCGACTATTTCACATTTATTTTATTGGACCTGATCAAGACAATATACATGTGTAACTAGAAATCGTATGTAAACTGTGTACTCAATTTTTCATTTGGCGACCCTTTCTCCTTTTTACAGCACTTTTAATCTCCAAAGGACATAGATATTTAAATAATTAAATTTTCATACTCTAACAAGTCATAAAAAGGGATTTGGATATCAGATGAAAAAGAAGAAGAATATCTGCTAAAAATATTTTTAATATAATGATCCTGTCTATATTAGTTTAGTATTAACAACAATTTCAATTTTCCCCCTTTATTTATTTACTTTATTCATCTTTAACTATTTAACTAATATAGATAGAGGAATGGAGTATTTTGTATTTTTAATATACATTCTTCTCTTTAATTTGATACCCATATCGCCGTTTTATGGCTCTCGGAAGTATGTAAATAAATCATTAAGACAAATATATCCTTGGGAAATTAAAAATTTTGTAAAAAGGAGAAAAGATCACCAACTGAAAAACTGAGTACACAGTATATACATGTGGTGTTGTTCAGATTCAAACAGAACTATCGCGTAGTGTAATAGCTAACATTATAACAAACAATCTATGGATAAATGTTATGGCCCTCTTTGTAGACGCAAAATATAAAAAAAAAACATTATTTTCGAAATGTGTGCACAAAGACCCTTTTCAAATTAATTAACTGAATATTTAGTATTACTTTATAATAGCTGTTATTTTAGTGCAGAAAATAAGGCCTAGTTGTAGAAAATCTCTAGATAAATGTAGAAGTTGAAGCTCTTTTTCTAGAAGTACAAGACGTTTTCACTTCGCAAAAAAGTAACACGATTTTTTTGAAAATACCTTCTACTTCTTGTTTTCTTTGTTAGAAAAAAAAAAATAATAAAATAATTTCTACATTAATCCCGAGTTCTTTTACATCTAGACATTTTTTCTGCATTATAATATTATTTGTTAGAAAATAGAAGAAAACATTTTTTCCAATTTTTGTCAAATTTTAAGATTTTTTCTACTTCTACAGTAAAGTACATAACTTCTACATTTATTCATATTTTGTCTCCAGCTAGGTCTTGCTTTCTTTGTTAAGACGCCAGATTTAATAAAAAATAAACTATTATTTTATCTAATTGGATTTTTTTCGCTCTATTTAAAGAAATTATATTTTTTAAAATATTCTTTGGCATTTACAAATAAGGTCATAACTTTTACATTTATCTAGAGATCTCTTACACATAGACTTTGTTATAATGTTAAAAAAATATAAAATAATAATTTTTCCATTTTTTTTTATTTTTTATGATTTTTTTCGTCTCCGCAAAAAATAAAATATTTTTTTTTTATTTTTTTTTGAAGAGTGTAGATAAATTATAGTAAAGTACATAACTTCTACGTTTATTCATATTTTGTCTCCAGCTAGGTCTTGCTCTCTTTGTTAAGACGCCAGATTTAATAAAAATAAACTATTATTTTATTTAATTTTTAAATGGATTTTTTTCGCTCTATTTAAAGAAATTATATTTTTTAAAATATTCTTTGGCATTTACAAATAGGGTCATAACTTTTACATTTATCCAGAGATCTTTTACACATAGACTTTGTTTTCTATGTTATAATAATATTTATTAAAAAATATAAAATAATATGTTTTCCATTTTTTTATTTTTTATGATTTTTTTCGTGTCCGCAAAAAATAAAATATTTTTTTTTTATTTTTTTTTTTTGAAGAGAACCACTTTTTGTAAGCGAAAGCGAAATTCGCAACATTTATAGCCACCGCAACTACCATTAATTAAAAATATATGTACAATCGCAGCTATATTTCCAAAATTAGAGAACAAATCTTAAAGGTACCTTCGGAGAAATTAATATTTTATTTTTTAAAATGTATTTATTTAATTGTTTAAAAATTTTTGTATATTGATTGTTATACTTATGTATATTTGGTTAGTGTAACGCTCCTGAGGATGATCGACGAAGTCGTTCGAAATATCGGGAACAAAATTGAAAAATAAAATAATAAACAAACAACATCTTGTTTTTATTTGCTTGAGACCTTAAGCCGGAAATAATACAAAACAATATACAATTTATTTTTAATATTAGCTTTTAATCATATTAAAATATTAGAAATTCAACAAAGAATTCATTTTCGATTATTTTTGTCATTTTTATATGTTTTTTTTCGTGCCCGAAGAAATGATTTTTACGAAAAAAATCAATCTTTACTCATTTTTTTGGACACTGTTAATAAACCACTGTCTCTAAGTGATATTGATATTCGCAACATTTGTAGCCATCACAATTACCTTTATTTGAATATAAAGAGTGATTTTTTTGAGGTTAGGATTTTCATGCATTAGTATTTGACAGATCACGTGGGATTTCAGACATGGTGTCAAAGAGAAAGATGCTCAGTATGCTTTGACATTTCATCATGAATCGTCTTACAAACGAACAACGCTTGCAAATTATTGAATTTTATTATCAAAATGCGTGCTCTGTTAAGAAAGTTCATTGCGCGCTTCCATTTTATGGTCAGTTTAATCGACCCACTGAAGCGGCTATTCGGGCTATTGTGACTAAATTTCGCACCAAATTTACATTGTTGGACATTAAACCACCA
This sequence comes from Polietes domitor, assembly GCA_947397865.1. NCBI lineage: Eukaryota > Metazoa > Arthropoda > Insecta > Diptera > Muscidae > Polietes > Polietes domitor. The sequence goes on from OX377618.1 coordinate 266,646,455, forward strand.
ACACGCTTACGTAGAGTGCGAACTGAAGAAAATATCGCAGCTGTATCGGCCAGTGTTAATGATGACCACCAATTTTCGATTCGTCGCCGTTCGCACCAATTGGGTCTCTGTTACTCAAAAACGTGGAAATGCCAAAATTGGACTAAGCGGATGGACCACCTAAGACGCAGCCGCGGTCAACATTTAAATGAAATTATCTTCAAAAAGTAAATGTCATGGACCAATCTAACGTTTCAAATAAAGAACCGATGAGATTTTGCAAATTTTATGCGTTTTTTTTTAAAAAAAGTTATCAAGCTCTTAAAAAATCACCCTTTATAAGCCGATGTTATCGGACATATATTTACAAACTGAGAGTTCAGATCTTAATGGTACCTTCGGTGAAAATTGAAATTTTAATAAAAATATAAATAACTTTTTTCATTATAACCTATTTTTAATATTAGCTACTAATAAATCAATAAATTTTTTTTCCTGATTTTTTTTGGCAATTTTGAGGATGTGTCTACAAAAAAAAAATAAAAAATAATAGTTTTTTTTGCCGACTGTTCAAAAGCCACTTTTTCTAAGGGAACTTACCTAGGGGTTGTAGGCTTATTCGATATTTTCTTGTAGGATTTAACACTGGAAATCAATAAATGAAAAAATAAAATTATTATAAAATAAATCCCGGAATTCCTAAAAAAAAGGACATAAAATCCCCAAAATTGTGATTTTTTCACAAATTTGGCTGCTGGCTTCAGAACTTTGGATTTGCTTTATAGGAGATTGTTATATACAAGAAATATGTGTTCTTTCGCAAATTATGCATTGCGGTTGTAGACTTAGCGTTTCAAATTAGAAATTGTCTTTAAAAACGCCCAAAATTCAACCTGTCTGATTCCTCAGCTGTAGTTTCTGTATTTCCCTAAGTAATTACATCACCCATCACTTCTTTGCTCTCAAAAATTTATACTGGATCCATGCATTTTTTAAATAACACAATACAGAATCCATGCATTTTTGAAATAACAAATAAACCCATTTTGTGGCATTTCACAGCTCGTGTGGCAAGCAACCAGCCAATTACCAACATGAATAAATAGCCTTGTTGCTGCGACCCACTAATTATAAATTATTGTTGTTAAAAATCCGTGTCCTTTTGCGAATGCAATCTACAATTACCTCAGAATGACACACACAATTATAATTATGGCCGGGCTTAGTAGGTTCGGCAACACGAGAAATGCAATTTGCATAGATTCGCTCATCCAGATTACGAGCGAGTGGCATTGGCGGCAAGCACAGCGGCGGATATATGATGCCAATCAGCCATGAATGAGAACGTAGTATGTAAGCCGCTGCCGCCGTCGTGGCATGTAAATGTGTGGCATTAGAATGGGCAAAGTTGCGTGCTAATCGATTTTAAAATACAATACACTGCGCGAAAAAAAGATGCGTGTTGCTTGCAGCTGCCCGCTGTCGTTGCAATTCCAGGTGCAGTGGCAATGTCACTAGGTGTTGTTGTCGTTTTTGCTGTGGCAGGCCAGTAACTCATACTATAAGCCCCCCACCCCCCTTGCTTGACCAATTGGAATGCATTGATTAATAGCCAAACATGCAAAAATGCTTAAGTCGTTTTACTAACACAATTTTACGGTTTTGCTTTGGTTAAAGGGCGGCCGGGTAGGAGGGGAGGTTGTTCAAAGTTAAGCTTTCTGTAATTAAATGGCCAGCATTTGAAATAGGTACACGAACGAAATGAAAAACAGCGGCAACCCCAATGCAAATCGAATTAAATCGAGAGCTTACGAGTGCAGGTGGGGAAGTTATGGGAGTGGATTTGGATATTAATTTAATGGGATATTTAAAACATATCATGATTGACATTACAATTACCTCAAATTAATCAGACCTCCATTAAAGTCGAATGACAATCATCGCCGATGTTTGAAAAAATCCGTCAAACAAAAAACTTTTTTGCTGACACTAAAAAATCTTAAAAAAGAGAAAACAAATCGAAAAAAAAGTTTGTTCAAATATCAAACGAGATTTCCTAAACAATCTCCATATTTGTTTAAATAAAATTAGAAAACAGAAAAATTAGTTTATTTTGCAATATCTGGCTTCTTAAAGAAGAAAAAATGGTGTATTTGAAGAAAGCCAATTTATAGATGTAGAAGTTATTGTCCTTCTGGGAGAAGTACGCGTCGTCTTCAATTTAGAAAAACTTCTTAAAAAATGACACACAATTTTTTGAAATTTTCTTACTTCTACAGTAAGGGTCATAACTACTACATTTAAGCATCGATTTTTTAGAATCCCAACTATTTGAAAATAAAAAAACATTCTGTTATTTAATTTATTAAAGGGATTTTTCGTGCTATTTCAACAAAAATTAAAAAAATCATTATTAAAAAAAGATCTTTTTTATATTGAAATTATTTTTTGATTTAGAATTATATATTAAAAAAATAGAACAACACTATATCTATTTTTCGCAAATTCTATTTTTTATGATGTTTTTCGTGTCAGAAAAAATATTTTTTTTAAATCATTTTTTATAAATTTTTTGGAGAAAGTTTCAATTTTTGAACCACTGTTTACATCTGAAAATGAAATTCTCTATATTTGTAGACATAAAGATTACCTTTAATTACCGGGCGTGATAGGACCCATATTTTCAAAATGAAATACAAATATTAAAGGTGCCTCGAATAAATTTTCCATAAAAAATGTTTGAATCAGTCCCCCTCAATTAACACTAAAATTTGTATTTTTTGTATAAAATAAAAATCGTACATGAAAATAAGTTTTATATTTTTAGAGCCTTGTATGTCAAAAAACATTATTTTTTGAGATATTTGCATTTCTATAAAAATAGAAAAATCTATTTTTGACCACTGTACTTATTCCAATGTACCGATTTAAAATTCATGCTTGAATGAATTATAGCTGACATTGATGTTCGAAAAAATTGAGCCCTTACAGGAAATGATTCCAATGACAAATAAGTAATTAAAAAAAAAAACAATTCAAAAAAACATGCCAAAAATATATATTATATTAACATCATAATATATTTTATATCCCAACAAAAAATATTGAATTACAACAACAACAACAACTTCCAAAAAAGTCGATAATATGTCAACATCCCGTAACATTTTACGAATCGGGCTACGGATTTTTTGTTTTTTTATTACTTTTATAAATCAAAATTTAATTTTAACAATTTAAATATTTTTGCTTAAAAAAAACAAATTTATTGCTTTATTAATGTACATGAAATATTTATTTTTTTTTTTAATTATTAATACTGCATAACTTCATTAATATTAAGTAGTGCTAATTTATTTAATACTAATTTAATTTAACATTTATTTGCGTTATATATTCATATTAAAGTTTGTTAAGTTTCCTATTGTCAGTTCTACCGAATAAAATTGTTTGCTTTAGTTATTCACCACTCACAACAGAGGATAGCTGAGATGGTTAGAGTGGCATAGTAGCAACCAGAAGATCCGCTGTTCTACCCCCGATAGGGGAGGATTTTTTTAAACATAAATTGAAACTAGTGAAAAAGCGGTTCCTTTTAAATAACTTTTAAGTCCCAATTTTCACTACATCCGAATCACAAGATGCTCATCTTTTTCACTTCTTCTGGTGCTCTCTTTTTGCCGGGATTTTGTTTGAGTTTTTTTAAGTCAAAATATTTTTTTCTATTTTCACAAGAAAATAAAAAAATCCAACTTTGTGATTGAAAACTATGTTAGGAATTTATTATTTATTTTTATGAGGCTTGGTCTACAGTTTACTTCTTAAGAAGTAAGTGAAATTGCCTCCGATTCAAAATATTAAAACAATGTTAAAAATTAATGCTTGAGCTTATTTGAAATATTATCAGGATAGTTTGCTTTAAGACGCTATAACTAAACGGCGATAATGAAAACATAAATGTATTTAATGGTAATCACAACTTTGATAAGAATATAAAAATGACAAAAACTAAAAATTACACTAAGCAACACAAAATTAAAAAATTCTGTCTAAAACCTAAATATATATTTTTGTGTCAACTGATTCATAAAATCAATGCATTATTTTTTTAATTTTAATAAAATTTTAATTTTCGTCAAGGATACCTTTAATTTTTGTCGTCACATTTTGGAAATATAAGTCCAATCACGCCCTATTATACATTTAATTAAAGGTAATTATAGTGGATACAAATGTGGTATTTGCACATAGATGTAGCGGTTGAGGAACGCCAAAAAAAGATAAAACATTTTGTTAAAAAAATCTTCAATTTCAAAAATCTTCAAATTCAATTTTGTTTCATTTTTAATACTACACTATGTTGTTTTTTTATTTTTTGTGTAAATAGCGCGAAGAAAATCATTTAAAAATAGATAACAAAATAGGGCGTATAACAAGATAGGGCGTGTCTCGATGTTTTCCATAATCGCTTTCATTGCTTATTATGCAAGACTATTTTCAAATATATCTCCTATTCAAAAAACTAAGTTATTTGATTATTAAATTTGTTGTCTATTTTTATTATAAATAAAATTAAATTTTATTTATTTTTATAAATTTATATTTATCTCCAAAGTTTTTCGAATTTTATTAAGTTTTTCCCTTCTTCTGTAAAGAGATACGCCCTTTCGCTATGAAGTCAACGATATGTTATGATCCTTTTATGGTAAAAATATGGTAAAATATGTTTACTTGTAAATGGATTTTATTGTCATCAAGACTAAGTCCATAAATATAGGAAATATTAAAAACTTGCTTCCAAAGTAGTAACGCAAACTGTAAGAAATTCACGTGGAAAATTTTCGAGAAGAGATCGTCCTTCTGTTCAGTCTTCATGAAGCTGATTTTGATCTCGATGGCTATGTCAATAAGCAAAATTGCTGCATATAGGGTTCAGAGAACCCACACGTGACTATTTATAAGTCAATGCATCCACAACGAGTTAGCATTTGGCGTGTATTTTGGGCTGTACTAAAAAATTGAAAGAAATTGTTGATCGGGTGAGGTAATTTAACCTTTCAATAAAACCAGAAATTTGAAAAAATAATCATTACTTTTTTATAGCCGATTATTATTTTAAGATTTAAATGGCCTTCCAATATCAATAGATAATCATTTTTCTGAAAAAAAAAAATATTTTATATAGGGTCCGCCAGATAACTTTTATGCTATAAAAAAACTGCTGAATATTTTCTCATTTTTTTTAATTTGAAAGTACAATCCTTCCGGTTAATAATGGAAAATAATTTCAATCAAATTGCTGCCTCGGCACCCCACAAATAATAGTCCAACGGTTGAATAGTTGAAAAAAGATGATGATAGATGGCGGACCCTATATAAGTATTTTGCAGTTGGCGTCAATCTTAGTAAATATTTTTATTTTAAGGAAAAAATAACATTTTATTTTCGTGACTAAATGACTGTTGACCGGTAAGTAATTTGTAACCCCACCTATTACAAAGCTTAAGCCATTCTTCTGCTATAATTTGGAAAAACTTTCCCATCCACCCTCGTAAAGCCGAAAATCGATAAACATACCTCTGCCATTACCTCGCCTCTACCACCACCACCATCGCAGGCCCACTGACACTCTAAACTCTAATAGTTGCACTAATGACCTGATTTCCTTTGAAATGGCCATGAGATGCACTTTTGCGTTTCAATTTCATTACATTTTGTTGCTGCCACGCCAGCCAACACAGCCGCAGCAACGAGTGGCAGCAACAAAACAACATTCAAATGCAGCCGTTGTCGGATTTTCACATCAGAAACAATTCTATTTAGATATGGCAAAAGCAAGGTAAATATTTTATGAAATCTTCAGCAGCAAACTCACCTACCGGCCACAACCACACCCACTTCCATTCTCCGACTATTCCATTTCCATTCACTCTAATGAGTGGAAAATCTTTTGTTCGGTAGCAGCAGCAACGGCAGCAGCAAAAATCCCATTATGTTAATTATGAATTTAATGGTATATATTTAAGTTGTTGCGTTGTTGTTGTTCGGAGGCTTTTCATCCATAAAACGAATAAATTTTTAAGCTTCTTTTTTTGTTGCCCAGTTGCTCACTCGACGTTTGATAAAAAGTCAGTGAACTTTTTTCGCTGTGGCGTGTGAAGAATTGGCAAATTTGCTGGAAATGTTATTAAAAAATTATTTTGTTGCCGCCACCGCCATCATCGTCGTCGTTGGTGTTTATTTTGTTTTTCCATGAATATTTTAATGGAATTTTCATAAATTTAAAATTAAGCAAGTCTACAACGTACCCGCCCACCTCAGTCAGGGCAGGTTGCACGTGGTGTTCGCCCAAAATTTGAAGATATACACAATATTTAATTTGCAGCTTTTACATATTCCACCTCAGACATACACACCTTTATACACTCCAGCTTAATATTAACATATGTATGTATGTCTGCAGGTTTGTATATATTGCCGCGCTAGAAGTCACCACCCACCTGCGGCAAAACATCAAAGATGTTGTCATGAAATTTGTTTTAAAGTAATTCAACATTCACCGTTCGGAAGACATGGAAATTATTACAATTTCAATTGTCATGCATTGATGGCAACAGCACAGCATCCCTCGCCCTCAAAGTTCTTTCAGGTTATTGGAGTGCACACGAATAGCAATCCAATGACTCCGGCACAGTGTCAGTCATAACAACAACAAGATGGAAAATGAGGAAAATAGCAACACAAAAAAACAAAGAATATGGAATTGATGGGAAAGATAAGAAGAAGCCTTCAAAGTACACGACAGCAGGCACATGGCAAAGGTATACTGACACACACAGATAGAGCGACGATACCATTCCTGAATAGAAAATGAAACTGGAAATTGGCCCTTTTGGGTGCGCCCTCAATATCGATGCCACGGTATCAAGCAAGGATACAGGCCATGGCCATTGAACTAGGACCCAGGGGACACATTTTCCTGCTTGAATTTCTTAGCTTCGCAGAAGAAGCATGGATTTATATTTCTATTTCCAGCAACAACAAATTATATATCTTCAGCAAATGATTGAAAATATTTCTCATTGAAGTCTGCACTCGAAATTATTTTCTAGTGGCAAGCCCAATGCCCATATTCGAATTTTCACTTTTTAAGATTTTTGAAATATCAAAACCCTTGTATATTTTATTCAATGGTGACCAACTCTTATAACTAAATAAATAACTAAAGCTCAATGTATTACCTGAACATTTGTTAAAATTAAATGGACCAGAACTTAAAGGTTTCTGTTAATTAATAAATCATTCTAAATAGTCACAAATTCAATACGCCCAATCTGAAGTATTTTTTAAAGTACACTTCCAGGGCTACCTTTTTACATTCAATTTTAACTCGCATATCATAGAACATCCCTAAAGTATGCTTCAAAATATTTTCCATAAAACACTAACAGAGAACAATTTGTTTTATTTTTGGCTGGGAATGTTTTAACATATCTGTGATTAAATCGATGCTGGCAGCTATAAATTGAAGTTTCTTTTTTATAATTATTAACTAAGACCCTACTGTGTCAATATTTGCCAAAGTCAGGACTTCGGTCGGCCTATTGAGTATAGTTTTATACTAAAGAAAATGAAACACACTGAATTTTTAGAACTCGCAGTCAAATCACTGTTTGAAAAGTAGAATGAAAACCAAATCACACTTTTTTGATGAAACTCACTTTTTACTCTTATGGATACTACACAGAATTTCAATAATATACATGGTGTGGAAGATATATAGCAATAGATAAACCTTTACATAATCATTTTATATAAGTATTTTGCAGATGACGTCAATGTTACTTAATATTTTTATTTTATATGACTATAGACCAGTGATACTTAGCATTGTTGCAGGCTATAGTCGGAAAATAAAAATTAAAAAAAAAACTATAAAAAGATAACTTTTAATCGCACGGGGACTGCTGATGCTTTGTTCAGCAGACCTTCGTTTTCAAGAAATTTTCCCATCCACCCTCATAAAACCGAAAATTGATAAACAACTCTCTGCATACCTCCACCACCATCGCAGGCCTAACAGGATCGATTTTTTAGCTAGTATTATCGCTCAAACTACTGTGACCAGTCCTGTCGGAAAAACTTGACTTTGGTCAACATTTAATGCAATTAAGGAACGAATTAATCGACTTCACGATGTCGGTGAAAACAATAACAAAAAAATCCACAAAAATAATGACCACGATCTAAAAATTTATAAAAAATTATGGACATTTTGTTATTTTCATCGAAGTTTTTTTGGAAAAAAATTTTGGTTCGAAAAAATCACAAAAAGTTTAAATTCTTCTTTTAATATTTATACCCTCATTTTGAAAATAAAGGTCCACCACTTATATGTCCAATTACAGACTTACGATAGCTACAAACTTTTATATAGAAGCAGCGGTTTAGGAACAGTCTCCACAAAAACTGAGAAAAAATCTTTTTTTCTGCCGCGAAAAAATTATAAAAAATTTAAATTTTTGATCAATTTTTGAATAGCTAACATTATAACTACAAAAACAGTGTAAATAAGCTGTGGATAAATCACTCTATTAAATAGCATGAAAAGCCTTTACAGATTAGATAACAGAATATTTGGTTTATTTTATACCATCTTAACGAAAAAACAAGGCCTAGTTGGATAAATATAGAATTCATGAGCCTTATTGTAGAATTAAGGAAATTAAAAAAAAATATTTGCATTTTCTTTTAGTTTTTTCATTTGCATTTTATTTTTTGGTCTGTAATCAATATTTGTTTTGAACTAGGATATTGTCCTGGCTCAAGACCATTTTGCATCTATATTTAATAGAATGCAAATTTATTTACAAATGGCATGGTGACATTTATTACTTGGCTGCAGACTACCACGATCATGATTTCGACCATGTCAAAAGTGGCTTCGCAGCGACTTTTCAACATTAAACCCGGCCTCTATAAGGAGATGATTCTCACAAACGAACGAGAAGCACACCTCACTTGCCGAATATGCGTTTAAAACACATGCCATCTAACAAGCATCTCATTGAGTTGCATTTGCTATTAAAAACTAAAATATAATATTTTGTTATCTAATTTGTTAAGTGAGTTCCTGCTTTTTAAACAAAAATTCAAAAAATCAGGTTTTCTTTAAAATTCTTTTGCGTGTGCAAAAAGGCGTCAAGTTCTACGTTTATTCATAGATTTTGTATATAAAGGGTGTTTTTTATTGGGGTATAGAACTTTAAGTTGGCATCACTTTTTTAACTGGCGGCCATTTTGTCAGCTGTCAAGTGATTAATATTTAGTTTGGTTTGCCATTTCATCATGAACAGGTTGACAAAAGAACAACGCTTGCAAATCGTGCAAATTTATTTCGAAAGTAATGGTTCAGTTCACGAAGTTCACCGCAAGCTCCGTTCATTTTATGGTCGACATAATCGTCCATCAGAGCAATACGCATCCGCAGAGACGTCGAACAGTGCGCACCGAAGAAACAATTGCAGCTGTAGAGCAAAGTGTTGAAGAGGACCCGAATGAATCGATTCGCCACCGTGCACAGCAATTGGATTGGTTGGTTGAAAATTGGACCTGTAGAATTGGCTATATTCGAGCCAGCCGCGGCGGCCACATGCCCGAAATCATATTTAAACATTAATGGCATAAAATTATCCTTCCAATAAAGCCAAATTGATGGACATTAAAACGATTTTCTTGTGTTTTATTTCAATTCGAAGTTCTATACCTCAATAAAAACACCCTTTATAGGCATTATCATCTTCGTTAGAATGTTAGCTTTTAAAAAATCAAAGGAAATATTTTTTTCTATTTTTATGGGTTTTTCATGACAATAAAAAAGATTTTTTTTTTAAATCTATTTTTACTATTTTTTTTGGATATTGTTCCCACACCACTGTTTTAATGCGAAAGTGAAATTTCTAACCATTATACTAAATGATAATCGAAAATACTGGCGGTTATGATCAGTATTTCCAACATGAGAGTAGAAATATTAAACGTATCGTCAACGAAAATTGGATTTTAGTAAAAAAATATCTATGAAATACAGTTGGATTACTTTAAAATATGCTGTGGGCCATTTGTATGTGAGGTACTAGGCAATGTGTACCAGTTTTGCCTATACCCTAACTTTGAGTAAAAAATATTAAACTGGAAAATATATTAATATGTACCTATAAGCAAAGAAAAAATACGTTTATCGCAAACATAGTTTATTTGTCGCAAACGATTTACTTTTATCATAACAGTTGAAACATTTCCCGCAAATTCGAACGTTTATCGTAGACATAATTTATATTGCTGTAAATGAATGATCTTTAATGCCAAGTTTTCATGATTTACATTTATGGCAAACAAAAAACATCTAAGAACGCATATTGCATTTAAATATTATTGAAAATTGTTAAGGGAGTTTAGAGAACAAACACTGTAGCTTGTTGCCTGATACAAATCATATCAGTTGTTGCTCAGAGCATTTGTTAGAACAAAGCCTTGCGGCGAAATTGTTCGGAAATACCAAAAAAAAATAACATTGTTTTATTCTGCAAACACAATATGTGTGTTCATAAACTATTGAGACATGTGAACTGGCATAACCGAAACTTGTATTTTTGCAAACATTTAATATTAATAAAAACTTCAATAACTCAGACAATTACTAACGTATTTCTAAAAACAAAGCGGCGTTTTACTCCTCTCTAATTGTGTTATTTGATAGGTTACACAAATAACAAATACCTCGATATTATGACGCCAAAATTCCATAACTGGTAGTGGCTTTTTGTATCTTGGCTTGTGTTCCTTTGTAGGATCTCCAAAGGATCTTCAATCTTCAAAAAGTCATGAAACCGATTTGGTCCTTCTACGTAGCATGGTGAAGATATAGAAGTGCTACCGGTCGTAATACTCCAGCAATGTGCTGTCTATCTATGGCGGGGAGAGATGTACACGAAACAAACAAATAATCAACAGCAGCAACAACAACTTCGAAAACTCAGTATTTCTATCCAATACACAAACACTGACACTAGCAATAACACACCTCACCAACACTCACACACACTCTTTCAAAGTAAAAAATCTTGTTTGTATTTTACGACTGCACGTCTGCGGATGTGTGAGTGTGTCAAAGTGTTTATAAACAAAAATATCACATGAATCTATCTGTACATATGCTCACATACACACACATACAAGCACTGTCGCACCACACACACACAGGGGCCTAGACAGCGACACAGCCATCCATGCGATACATTTGTACATATTTATATTTACTTTTAAGCTTTAACTTCGATATGCCGATACCCCCCATGCCATGCCAACCTCCCCCTATAACGGGTACTCTACTGCAGTGGTATCTCATATCGTTGAGGTTCCCCCTGCCCCCACCCAGGACGAAGTAGTCATCCTTTGCCTTGGTGGTTTGGCAGATACGCGCCTGAATTTGTTATGATCCTGTTGTCTTAAGGGAGTGCCACAAATACATGCATTTGCACATGGGCACATATAAAGGAATACCGGGAATTTGTGTGGGTGTATGTGTGTGTGTTTTTTAAACTGGCAAAAGTAAAATGTTAATCGAGACCGTGGGCTTACATTTTAGATCAAACAACAGTCATAAATACGTGTATTCGCACTGTACGCTGCTGGGTTTACGCTGTGGTGGCACACAGTGTTTTGAAACCTTGGGTGGGGGTTGGAAATGTGAAAATCAAATCCAAGAGATATTCAAAGAAAGGAAGTTCAAAATTTTTGAAAAATGCCACCACACTTGAAAAGGAAGGAATAGAATTGATTAGCAGAAAAATGAGAAGGCTGCAAAAGGACTTAATTATATCGAACCCATGGCTCCAAATTATCGCCAGCGAGGTTTTTACCAAAAACTTTTTTGTTGAGAAATTTAAAATCAAGCAACTATCCGCTTTCTCTGCCCTACGAACCACAGAAAATGAGGCAAAATGTTGGTATCCTATTCGACAAAATGGAGTGTGAGACAAGCTTCGGCCAATTTTTTTTATTTTTTTCCAGAATAAATATAATTTTTTTCTGTCGAGTGAATATTTAAAAAAGGACGTCTTAACCATTTGTTAATTTTTTTTTTAATTTTTTATCACACCATTGCCACTGTGTCGTCCCTGTCTTCAATTTAAAGTCAAATGTTTCAAAAAAGTATTGTTGTCTGCCGACAATAATTTCATTAAATGTTTTTGTATTGTTTTGTGTATTTAATTTGTGGTAGTTGTTACTGTTGCTGTTGTTGTCGTTTGTCATTGCAAATGGAAAAGTTGAAGGTTACGTTAATCTCCAAACATCTCCGCTTAATGCCTTTTGACACGTAAAATCCATTTTCAAAAAGATGTCGAAATTATTTCTGGTGACTCTTCATCTTTTTAACTTTTCACAGACACAGACACAAACAAACAACAAATCTTAGTTGTTTAGTTTCATGAGAAACTTTTTGGCTGGATGTACAGACCGAAGTGTTCGGTCGAAAGTTTAATTTTAAAAATGTTGTCGACATTTTCCGGCCACTTTGAGTGAGGTTTGACACAGAAAACGTTTTTATAGTTTACAATTTTGGTCAATAACAACAACAATAGCAACAACAACAATTCAACATTGTCCTAATGGATATATTGACAGACAGACAGACGGACGAGGAAGACAAAAAAGAGTCATTAAATACGGACACACGCTGAAATGTCCAAGGCATCTGCTGGTAACACAAGAGTGTGTATAGACTGCCAATATTGGGGGTGTTCGTATGGACACCAACACTTATTGGTGAAGTAAGTTGGCAGCTAGTTAGTGTAAAAACACTTGGCAAATATCAGAAGAACCTCATCAGTCAAGATGATTCTTGTCCTGGAGTAACTCATTGCTCGAATTATTGGACGTTTATAGTAATTGTGATTTTTTCATATTGACAACTGAAAACTGCTTCTATTTGGTTGTAGTATTTTCTAAAAAATAAATAGCTGCGGTCAGTACCTTTCGAATGAGGCCTTATTGATGAACCTCGGAAGGAAATTGAAGCCACAGCGATAATTTTTGTAAAAAAAAGTGTCAAAATGTTGGTTCTGAAAAACCACCACTTATATTAAATTATTTCTCAAAACTGGAGCCAATGACGTCATTTTTTATCCTTTACTCTTATGTAGGCATCTTCCGAAAGGTATCCTTCTATTTATTTCTCATAATACCTTTTACAAAATATTCCCAAGAAATATTTAAGCTGCCACTTTGAAAAACCACAAAAAACTCAATCTAAACGTCGAATAATAATATCAATAAGATATTCTAAGACAAGAATAAAATTTATATTTAAAGTGGTTCCAAGGGTCTATTCATAGAAAAAAAAAATTCATAGAAAAAAATTGTACATAAATACAATATAAAAAATTACACGAGAAAAATATATTTTTAGAGGTGTTTTCAGGAGTGTTTAGCTCACAGACAGCTTGACCCAACGACGAAATATTTTACAGATCATCATTAGACAATCCAATCTTTATTGGGGGTGACCGCAGCAATTTATTTTCGTGGCCCATCCTAATATATACCAAAAGGCACGTTGGGACGAACTGAACAACTTTTTCCAACATTTTAAGTGGAAGCTTATAGTATGTTAGGTACTTCTCAGCGATCGCATTAGTCGCGTTGTTGTAGACGGGTTCTCGACCGACAAGCACATGTTGACCACAGAGTACCCTTTCCTTTTTATTATTTTCAACGACGACCTCTTTTTTCGGACTTCGAATCCAACATACACATTGGCGGATGAGAGTAACCAACGTTATTCATACTCATTCGATCTTGGTCTATGATCTTCAAGAAATTGTAGAAAAAGGCGATTAATGGATGGATGGAGGAGTCGAGTTGATTTCTATGAACGGTGTGGATAATGAGCAATCGGACGCTCTGAATCTTCTGAGCATAAATATATAATGTGATGCGACGAAAGAAGCATTCAAGTGTGTGGGCTTACTAAAGCGGTGTAAGAAATAATATACTACCTCCGATCTTCCCAATATATACTCTACCTAAGATGGAATATAACTCCCATATATGGTCGGGTGCTCCAAAATTTTGCTTTGCGTGTTCAGAGGAGAGTGATGGTGTCGATAGGTGATGGTGAGATATTCAATTCTATTGTCTATCTTGATCACCGACATAATATCGGATGTATGTCGATTTTCTATCGATACCATTAAGATGTTTTGTTCGTGATTTCATCGCGGACGTGAGGACATTCGGTACAGACCCTCCTGGCTCCATCCAACTCCCTATCTTCCTTCAACTAAGGCAATGCATTTATAGCTGACATCCCCTGAGTGTGGACTTGGCGGTTTAGTGAACAAAATATGTATATAGTTCACATCTTGAAGAAGAAAACAAATATCATGTTGACGAAGATCTAGGGATACATATAGAAGTTGTGGCTTATTAAGTGAGAGTACCTCGTAACAATTTCTATATTAAAATTTTTCAATTTGGCAAGAATATTTTTCTGGCGTATTTATATTATTTTTATTCTCAATTTCATTTCATCATCATTTGAAAATTAAATAATAAAAAAAATTAAATGAATTGAAAACAAGGTTTAATCTTTGCAACAAAAACAACCAAAAACGTTAAAATTTTGTGTCCGAGACCAAAAAAAATATGTTTTGTATACTTTAAGGCATATTGGTCCATATTTTTTATTTTTACTAAATTCCATTATTTGTTGAAAGTCCCCTTAATATCTGTTCGAGCATTGTGGGAATGCAAGTTCTATGATGCCTAAAACGTTAAAAAGTAGAAAAAATATTTATATCAGTCTGGCGAATAAAGCAATGCCTATTTGAAAAATATCTTGCAATAACTGTAGAATTTTTGACCCAAATTGTAGAATAAAGAGAATTTTAAAAATCACTTTTTTAACAATAAAAAATAAGATATTTTGTTTAATTTCTAATAGCTGACTTCCTAGGCGTAGTTAAAGAAAATCTACGCATAAGTGTCCGAACTTCGACTTGTAAAATACGTTACAAGTTTTAAAGACCCATTTAACGAATATTTAAATTTTAATAAAAAATTATGTCATTTTCGAGTCTTTACCAGTAAAATGCATACATCAGAAAATGTCAAACAAAGCCCATCAACAAATTGTTCTTAAACTCCAATCCATAAATTCGAATTTTCAACATTAGTGCCACATTTATTTTTGGAAAAATGGTCACAACTTTCAGGTGAAATTGCTGTAATTTTGCATGTGCAATGAATGATTTTTCTCACTTAACAATGGTGGGTCTTCACTAGGAGATTTTCGGGCTCAAGATAAAATTAGTGCAACTAAATACTTTCTCTGATAAATAAAAATACTCGGAGACGGTCCCTGGTGATTCTTATATTGTCATTGCGAATATAAGTTGGATAGGTGACATCATCTTGGCTAGTAACGACACTTCACTTAGAATCTTTAAATTCAATTCTCCGACCTCAATGTTTTTCAACCAAACTTTCGATTGCAAGATCGATGTTGAACAATCAACTAAAATAGACGCTGTTTTTAATTAGATTACTTTGTCATCATCATTTTGTTTAATGCAATGTATTTTCTAGTGGCACATAAACAAAAATGACCGTTTTCCGACAAAAAAAAACAGGTGACATACAATTGACAAGGCGGAAATGCATAAATTTTTAGATTAATGCCACAAACACTCAAATTCTGCCCTTGTAATTCTTGTATTTTTACTACGAATGCAACGTGCTCAAGCATGGATTTTCGAATAATGCCACAAACACTCAAAGACTGCCCTTGTGATTATCGCATTGTCATTACGAATGCACATAATTCTTTAACTCGGGCATTCACTAGACTTTATATGCTATAATCAAATTGGTGGAACTATCTCTTTGATAAATAAAAAAATGTTTAATTTAAAGAAAAGTTAAAAAATATGTCCATAAAAAATTATCTGTCTTTCGATTATATTGTATAGGTGGTCATTATACACTTTCACAATATTTGGTAGGCTAGGGTTATATATTAAAAAATCCTGGTTTAAAAATTTTTTCTCCGCATGAAATCCCAGTGATGGGAGGAAATCAAAGGCAGGAAAAAATAAAGAAAAACATTTTCTCCATACAAAGGGGCTGCATTAAAATGAATAAATGTGTCCTCAAAGAATATAAAAAATATATATCCATCAGACAGGGTATATATTTGGAAATAATTGCGACTCTTTTGTTCTTATAGTCGCTTGTTTAAGCTCAATCTAACTTAAATTGAATACGGCTTTAAAAAGAATTAAGTGAAATTAAATTACAGCACTCCAATCACTCTCTTCTGTCGCCCTCTATTTATTTATTAATCCACATGGTATGTGGGAGGTTGGGGGTCATGGAACTCCAGCCAGCTTAACACATCGTGCATCATTATTTTACATTTCCAAAAAAGCAAAAAAAAAAACGAAACAGGACAGAACAACGATAAAAATAACATTACCAAACTCATCAACATCATCGGCAGTCGTCAACACAACCAGGAGCGTCATGGCAGGGCCGCCAATACGGAAATTCCATTTCCTATTAGCCCTGTTGGCAATTTTCAACATTTTCCATTTCCGGCTCTTATTTACTTTTCTTTTGCAAAAAACAAACCCCCGGAATTGAGAGGCTGGCACTGTCACTGGTGTCGCCGTCGTTGTTGTTGTCGATGACGACAAATGCTTTTGCATAATTTAAGACTATGACAACAAAATGTTATTTTCTATTAAACAACAACAACAACCCCACAACAACAACAGCATACTCTCCACCAAAATACCAAGGCAACATTTTAAATATCCCTCCCTCTCTCCCATTATCCATATCCTCTTCCCAGAGCCACCAAATCGATTTTGATGATGTTCTTGTGTTTATTGTTGTTGTTGTCATTATTTGTTCACCAAAGGATATCATCATATCAGCCGACAGTCATCATGTTGACGTCTACGCCTTTTTACTGCACACAATTCTCGATTAAATTAAAATTTGTTTTGTCATTTCATGTCAAGTCTATGCACAGGGAAATGGAAATTCCTCCTTAGGCCTTTGAAGTTGGTGTGGATTTCATTAGAACTTCATGGCCGTGGGGGGGGATAGGAGAATGTTCTCCAATTTTTATCTAAAAATAGGAATTTCACTTTAGACTTTAGACATTCTTTGCGCCAAAGCAATAATAAGAATACCTTTTCAAGGGAAATTATTTAAATCGTTGGCAATATATAGACAAGATTATTGAGAGGGTAGATTACCAAAGAGGATGTCAATGTACTTTTGTAAATATCCATTAATTTGTAATTGAAAACGGTAGCGACAATATAACCCAGCAAACCTTTCTATTCTAAAGAACCATTCAATTCAATTAAATGCCACAAACATTCAAAGACTGCCCTTGTGATTCTTCTATTGTCATCTTGGCTAGCAAAGGAAATCATAATTTCGCTTGGAATCTTGAAACTCAAGTCATCGACATCAAGATTTTTCCCAAACCAAACATGTGATTGAAAGATCGATGTTCAACAATTAGCTTTTTGATTAGCTAGCTTTGTTTTTTTGCAATATCTTGTCTAGACCTTGTGTTTTGATTAGCTAACTTTGTTTTTTTTGCAATATCTTGTGTTATGTTGCCTGGACATAGACAAACAAACCCGATGGTTTTCCAATACAAGGAATTGATTTTGTAAAATTAATGCCACAAACACTCAATGAATGCCCCTGTTATTCAACTGTTGTCATTCAGACCTCAAGTAATTTGATTAGTAACGAAAACCACAAATCTACATCGATTATCGATTTTCCAAAAAATCAAAAAAATCCACAAACACTCAAAGACTGTCCTTGTCCTGGTTAATGTATTGTCATTGCGAACGCAAGTCCGTTGGATAGTTGACATTTTGAAAAATTTTCTTGGATTATGGATTATCAACATTAATGCCACAAACACTCAATGACTGTCCTTGTCCTGTCTGTTGGATAGTTGACATCGTCTTGCCTAGTAACGGAAACCACAATATTGTTTGAACCATGAATTTTCTAGATTCATGCCACAAACATTCATAGACTGCCCATGTGATTGTTGTATTTTTATTGCAAATGTAATTCGGTTGGATTGATAGCATATTAGCTGGTTACGAAAACCATAATTTCGAATAGAATAGACAAGAATTTGTATTGTTCTTGAAAAACGATTAGTTTTACATATTGCACTGATTACATATAATAATATAAAAAAAACTGGACATCAGCACACAATAAATTAATCTATATATATAAAAGAGTTTCGTTACTGACTGACTTATCATTGACCAGCCCCAAACCAAACGGCTGAAGCCAGGGTCATGAAATTTTCAGGGTAGTTCCTAAATATGACGTAGACGTCGACTAAGAAAAAATTACGAAATTCGTACTTTTAGGGAGTAAAATTGGAACAAAAAGGGATAAACATCTACATCAGTAGCTAGAAACATGAAATTCGGTGTGTTCCTTGCACTTACCATGCAGACGAGCTACACATAGCGATTTTTCGAAATTCGTACTTTTAAGGGAGGAAAGAGACAAAAAGGGATAAAAAATGGTACCAATTAAAGTATTGTAGCTGGAATCGTGAAATTTGTTATGTAAATTCTTCTGACCATGTAGAAGCGCAGTAAAATTGGATTTTTCGAAAATTATAGTTATAAGAGGTTACCGGGACAAAAAGGGATAAAAATGATACCAACTAAAGTATTGCAGTTAAAATCTTCAAATTTGATGTGTAAGTTCTTCTAACCATGTAGAAGCGGAGTAAAATTGAATTTTTCGAAATTTATAGTTATAAGAGGTTAGCGGGACAAAAAGGGATAAAAATGGTACCAACTAATGTATTACAGCTAGAATCGTGAAATTTGATATGTAAATTACTCTGACCATATCGAAAAGAAGCAAAATTGGATTTTTCGAAATTTGTACTTTTAAGGGGCGAGCGGGACAAAAAGGGATAAAAATGGTACCAGATTTAGTATTACAGCTAGAATCGTGAAATTTAGTGTGTAAATTCCTCTGACCATATAGAAGCGTAGTAGTTTGATTTTTCGAAATTTGTACTTTTAAGGGGTGCGCGGGACGAAAAGGGATAAAAATGCTGTACAATCCTTTAATTACGTAAACGCGGAACATAAATGGATATTTCAAAATTTGTACTTAAAAGAGGGATACGGGGACAACAAGGAATAAATGTGTTACCAAATAAAGTACATATTTTTAGGGGAAGCAAAAACACATGTTACCTATAGTGACTTTTCAAAATGTGTACTTTTTGGGAAAGAGGTGCAAAAAGTTATAAACTGGCTGGCTTAATCTAGAAACATGAGATCGAGGATATAAATGATTGTATTTTTTTTTTGTTCAAAACTGGGTAGAAAATTATAAAAATTATACATACGAAGTAGTTCAGCTAAAATAGTGCATATCGACAAGCACATCCCTTTGACTGTGTGTGCTAGCTAATAGGAGGTTTCCAAATTAATATTTTAGATTTATCTATATCCACCAAAAGAAAATTAAATAAATACTATCCTAAAACAGAGACGGATAAAATTAACAAATAACTGGCTTTTTTCGCGTGCGAAGCAGCGGGTACTGCTAGTTGTATCATATTAATGAGGATAATTTCTCTTTGTTCGAGAAAATCAAAAAGTCCTTTCAAAATAGACACTTAAGGCTTAAAATGTTCAAGGGCAAATTTGCTGGAAAAGTTCAGTGTGGATCGCCAAAGACACCAATAGGATAAGTGTAAATAAAAATTGTGAAAAGTAGCTTTAGAAAACCCGCGTAGTTTCTGTCATATAGAGAATACCAAATGTATATACTTTTTAAAGGTTTTTTAATTTTCTCGAAAAAAGGGTGAAATTATTTACTGCTGCTTAGGCCACAGATAAATTTGTTTCATATAACGAATATTCTGTAAGCTCTTGATTGGTGGTGTGGCCATCTACTAAAATAAAGTGGTCATTTCTTCGAACAAATTTCATTCGATTCAAAATCAAATTTATGGTTTCCTCGGTTAGTCCACTGTTACTTTAAACGCTTCAAATATCTCGAATGCATATAGCTTTTTTCCAAGCGTGCTACAAGATTTATGGCACACACTGTATAATTCATTAAATACCACAACGTCTATCACTTACTCATTATCACATGAAATTGTTTTTAATACAGATTAATCTTACCTGAAATGAAAAGAAAAAAAAATATATATTTATTACAAAGTTGCTTAAAGAAGAGGAGATGATTCTGATTAATATATGAAAAAATGCTGACAATTCAAAATAAAACATAAATTCAAATACAACCATAAATCCCAGTCAAAAAAAAAAAAACAATGGCTAAGGATTGCCTAACGTTCATTCCCCCCTCCAAAGTCCAGTATAAAGTTGAAGAGTAAAACCACAAAGCAAAGTCAACAACATCATATTTAGTTAATTGTAAATAGTTTTGGTTTTTTTAATTTAGCAATTTCTAACTCGTAACGTAATGTTAGTGTTAATGATGTTGATGATGGTAGTAGTGGTGGTGATGGTGATGACGATAAACTGCTCTGGGTCTGGGCCATTATTTCTATGTTGATGACGATGATGTTGATTACGCTGCACTGCCTAGACAGAGGCACCAGAGCGACCAGTCACCAGTACCAGCACCATTACCATACATATCTTCCCGAAAGCGTTATGGAAATGGAGTTGCGGAGGAAAACGTTGAGAAGCTGCAGATGAATAAAATAATAACAACAACCACAGCCAGTAATGTTTTCATAGCGAGTGTTTCAACGTTAAGGTCAGCCGTGCGACTACCCAGATGATTAATGATGACTCCGGCAATGTTTTGACTCAATTTGCAATGGTCTTGTGTACTATATACATGCACATATATATAGTTACGGATGGAGAAATACATTTGTGCATAATAAATTCAGTACTCTTCTGGAGGTGCTCTGATGGCAACTGGAAGTAAAGGGTGATTTTTTACGAGCTTGATAGCTTTTTTTTAAAAAAAAACGCATAAAATTTGCAAAATCTCATCGGTTCTTTATTTGAAACGTTAGATTGGTCCATGACATTTACTTTTTGAAGATAATTTCATTTAAATGTTGACCGCGGCTGCGTCTTAGGTGGTCCATTCGGAAAGTCCAATTTTGGGCAACTTTTTCGAGCATTTCGGCCGGAATAGCCCGAATTTCTTCGGAAATGTTGTCTTCCAAAGCTGGAATAGTTGCTGGCTTATTTCTGTAGACTTTAGACTTGACGTAGCCCCACAAAAAATAGTCTAAAGGCGTCAAATCGCATGATCTTGGTGGCCAACTTACCGGTCCATTTCTTGAGATGAATTGTTCTCCGAAGTTTTCCCTCAAAATGGCCATAGAATCGCTAGCTGTGTGGCATGTAGCGCCATCTTGTTGAAACCACATGTCAACCAAGTTCAGTTCTTCCATTTTGGGCAAAAAAAAGTTGGATATCATCTCACGGTAGCGCTCACCATTCACAGTTACGTTACGATTCGCATCATCTTTGAAGAAGTACGGTCCAATGATGCCACCAGCCCATAAACCGCACCAAACTGTGACTTTTTCTGGATGCATTGGTATCTCTTGCAATGCTTCTGGCTGATATTCACTCCAAAATCGACAATTCTGCCTATTTACGTACCCATTGAGCCAAAAATGAGCTTCGTCGCTGAATACAATTTCTTTCTTTCTGAACTTTCTTAACAGAGCACGCATTTTGATAATAAAATTCAATGATTTGCAAGCGTTGCTCATTAGTAAGTCTATTCATGATGAAATGTCAAAGCATACTGAGCATCTTTCTCTTTGACACCATGTCTGAAATCCCACGTGATCTGTCAAATACTAATGCATGAAAATCCTAACCTCAAAAAAATCACTCTTTACTACTCATAATGGCAGAAGAGCCACGAACTCTGGCTGTGGCTTCCCATATGGACATGAGGCTGGCTGGCCGTGGTGATGGTGTTCATGGCAATGGTGATGGTGATGGCTTCCAGCCAACCATCATATATTGTGGATAACGTCAAGATCGATATAGTCCCCGCCATCAACTAGTTGGGCATGCTTAAAATCAATTTATGTTCCCAGCAGGGAGGTTCATCTCCCCCCGGGAACAGATAGCAAAGAGTTGGAAACATCAATAAACTTCACATCGCATCACTCTATGTCGACGGACAAGTGGAGTTGTGTAGCTGTGGAGCTGGTGCTGTTGCTGGACTTTTCATCTGTTCGTTCGGCTACTTAGCATTCATGTATTCATGTTTCTGCAATATTTTCTCTTACCGTTGTTAATGGAACTTTTCGGTTTAATGCGGGTTTTATGTTTTTATTTTTCTTTGGCTTTTTCTCTTCTTGTTTACGAATTGATGCAAACATTTCCGGTTGGATGATGGATGGATGTGGAGTTTAACAATTTCTTCTTGTTTTGTTGAGGAGTGATGCGGGAGGGATTTCACTTTGATAATTATTCAAAAAAAAATACAGTTTATAAAAATCAAGTAAAAGGTGGGATAGGTTGCCATGATTATGATGATGATGATTACTATGATTTACATCTTCGTTACTTTAGTGAAGTATCATTCACTACTTCGTTGCAGCTGTCTAGACTTTAAGGGGTAAGGCCAGTAGATCAGACCACAAGTCATATAGTGGTTACAAACCGAATATTGCAACACAACATAAACTGGGAGATATTTAAGCTAACATTGTAATCTGCTCTCTAAGCCATACAAGAACATGACCATGGGCAAAAAATAATTATATAGTCTTCACCAACTTTCATATTTGTAATTGTCGAAATTTGACTGACAAATATCTATTTATTTATTATTTAATATTGTTCAGTTGTATTCCAAACTTAAAGCAACTAAATACTGAATTGAATGAATGATTTATAATAATACAGGGTGTCCCAGAGGATATATAAACATAATGTGCATGGAATAACTTATCTCTAAGATTTTGTTTTATTTCAATGGATCATTTTGCATAAATGTGAGTGAATTACAGCTACAACGCTCACCTTCCTTCGAAATAGACCTTTGACTTTAAATATTCCATTAGAATTAAATCAGAAAATATAGGAGGATGGAAATTCTGATCACCGAAAAGGGGGAGGCCAGAAGCAGGAAATGTCTCAGACAGTGACTAAAATGATTGTATGGCATAACTCATGACTTTCATCTTCGCCAACTAAAAACACATTATGGATGCAATTGTTTTTCGACAATTTTGTAGTTTTCAAGAATAATCACTTATCTTGAAATTTCTTGAGAGATTTTTAAGCAAAAGTGTCTGTTACAGATGATGTAAGGCGCCGTTTTTATTTTTTTTAATTCTCAAACGTCCATACAAGTGGTTATAACTTCATTATTTATTATCCACATATATTCATTCCACACATTCATTATCTTATTCGGTAGAATTAGAGTAGCTACTAAAAAACAAAACAATTTATCGATGGCTTATATTCAATAATGTCTATGTACAAAAACACAATGTTTCACGATAGCGAAAAAACTTTTTTATTCACAAATTATCAACAATTTTGATGAAATCATTTTCTACAATATTTACAATATTTCTACAATATTTACAACTAAAAAGTTTCTCGCGTTATTTTAGCATAAATGGTAGATAGACAGTATTGCATAAAAATATAAATCTTTGTGTAATAAAATAATATGACTAATAATATGAATAATATGATGACCCCCAAAACGGCAGAGATAGGGGATAGATATGATCACAAGAAATGATGGAGATGGAAAAATAGTAGGACCACTCCTAGAATTCCAGGGGTGTGTTTGACTGTTTTTATTATTTTTGTTTTTGGCATGGGGTTTCAAAAAGGGTGCCGGATATAGGGTAAATGGGTTCAGCTGGATTGTTCAGAATGAAAATCTGCACAAAATATGTAAAATAATTAATACCCTAGGAGTCAGCATATATACAGTAAAAATTCTATAATGTGACATATAGACAATTATGTATTCATAAATACACATGTGGACAGAAAAATAGGTGTGCCTTTTTTTATTTTAAAAATGGTATTGGTTTTGTGTTTCGTGTTTTTTTTATTAAATACTTTTGAATAGTTTATAGAGCAGATATATCTTATGTATTCAAAGAGTACTTTAGACTAATAATAGGAACTGAAAAACAACATAAAATATTGTCAATTCAAGAAAGGCATCGTTTTTAGGTGAACAACCAAATTGGGAAAAACAAAATATCTTAAAAGTTAAGCAATAATTTGTACTTAATGTTTTGTTTTTTTTAATAAATATCGAATATAGTGTTAATAACCGGTATAACCTCCATTATTTTTAAGGACTGATTCGACTCTTTTATTCATAGATGATACTAACTTTCGGCAGGTCTCTAACGGGATATTATACCATGCGTGTTGAATATTTTCCCATAATTCTTTTTTATTATTGCATGGAAGCTTCGAAACTTGTCTCTTCAGTTCTCCCCAAAGGTTTAAGATCGAGAGACTGGTTTGACCACTCAACAACGTTTAAATTATGTTCCCGGAACAATGCGTTCAGAGAGTTTGGGGTCACTATCCTGCTGAAATTTCCATATTAGTAGCATATTTTCCTCCGCATATGGTAGCATGACGGTTTCCAATAATTCCTTGTACACAAATCGATCCATCTTGTTCTCAATTAGATGTATCGGACCTACACCTTCCCACGAAAAACAACCCCACACCATGATATTTCCTCCCCTGTGCTTAACAGTTTTTTTTGGTAAATCTAACATGAAATTCTTTTCCTTTCGGGCATTCCTTTTTGCGTCGTTGTCAAATAAATTGATCTTAGTTTCATCACTCCATAGAATATTTCGCCACTTTGTTTCGCCTTCAGTTCCGCACCAGGTTTTATGAGTCAAAGCAAAGTTTTTCCTCTTCTTCAAAATTTGCTTGTCTAAGCAAAGGAACTTTCCGAGCTATTCTACCCGGTAGATTTGTATTCAATAATCTTCGTCTAACTGTTCGGGATGATGCAACATTCCCAATTTCACTTGCAATGGCTCTGGAAGACTTGAAGGGGTCCCTTTTTTTGCTAATATTACTATTCGACGTTTTTTTAATTGATCCGAGTGTTTCAATATTATTTTTGGGTGTCAGTGCGTTTGTAACGAAGTTTTGCGATCGTCCTAATGATGTGGCAATATATTTATAAGTCTTTGATTGTTTTCGTAACTGATGAACTAGTCGTCTTTCTTCATCACTACCACGACCCATCTAACATTATTTTAAATATAATTTGACTTAATTTGTATACTGTCATAAATACATTGAAGCTAATTACTTACTTTTGGCAATTAAATATTACAAAGATCTTGAGTGATCACAATTTTACAACAAACGCACCTATTTCAGTGTCCATGCCAAAAAGTTGTTTTCACATAAAATGTTCTGTGGTATTTATTACACGCTTTCGTTCTAACGAGATTCTTAAATTTCACTTTGGTATAGAGTTGCCAGACTTTAAATGTTATTTTGAGTGTTATAGCATATTATTTGTAAAATGTATCCCACAATGAATAAAAAAAAATCTTCGCATCTATTTTTCTGTCCATATGTGTAAGTATCTTGACAGATAGAAAAATGATAAAATACTGGATATATAGTACAAAAAATGGATTTTTTCAATTACAATTTTCATAGTAGATACATATAGTCAGTGATGAGATTGACATAAAAAAATCGTCAAAATGTACATAGCCATTATTACGAATATAAGCCTTGCGAATATGTTCTGGCTCGGGCACCCCTCAAATAATAGTCCAACGGTTGAATAGTTAAAAAAAAAACGTTAGATGGCGCATCCTTTATATAGCTCCCATACCAATGTCTCCTATGATTTACTTTTTCCGCTCTAGAAATCACATATTTCAACTTTTTGTTTTGAAAATGCTATAAAAAAACTACTGAATATTTTCTCAAATTTCTTTTTTTATTTGAAAGTACAATCTTTCCGGTTAATAATGGAAAATAATTTTCTTTTGTTCGGCTACTTATAATAAAATTTGACGTAGAATATTTTTTCTATTCACACCACCACCCTAGTTTAGCAACAATTGTGGGACAGTTTAGTAACAATTCGCAAAGGGTACGATATTTAGTCTAAAATGATTATTAAGTTTTGACTTATTTCTAACATTTAAGATTATTTTTGAGTTTTAGTGTATTCAGAGACTTGTGGTAGAATTTTATGGCAAACATTTTTCTAGAATATTTGGACCCGTTCAACCTTTGTTTTAGGAGTGTTGTTGGCATTTTGTAAAAAAGGGACCAAAAAGACCGCTATATTGAGGAGCTAGAGGTTTAAAATGTTCCACAAAAGTGTTGATCGTAGTGTTTTAAGCAATATTGCTGAATATATCATATACTTTAAATGTAAAGATCATAAGGTTATCTACGTCGATTCATCATAAGAATGTGCAAAACCGGGAAATATTGATTTGCATCATTTTTTAAAAGGGTACCAAAAAGATCACTATATTAAGGAGGTAGAGGTTTAAAATGTTCCACAAAAATCTTCCTCGTAGTGTTTTAAGTAATATCTTAATTTAAAGTATATACTTAGAATTTAAGTATCAAAAGGTTTCTTATGCCGATTCATCATAAGAATGTGCAAGAGAATGCAAGAAATATTGATTTTTATACTTTTACAAAAAAAGGTACCAAAAAGACCCTTATATTGAGGAGCTAGAGGTTTAAATTGTTCCACAAAAGTGTTACACGTTGTGTTGCAAGTGAAGATCAAGGTTTCCTATTTCGATTCATCATAAGAATGTGCAAAAACGGGAAATATTGATTTTCATCATTTTTCAAAAGGGTACCAAAAATACAACTATATTGAGGAGGTAGAGCTTTAAAATGTTCCACAAAAATCTTCCTCGTAGTGTTTTATGTAATATCTTAATTGAAAGAATATACTTAATATTTAAGTATCAAAAGGTTTCTTATGCCGATTCATCATAAGAATGTGCAAGAGAATGCAAGAAATATTGATTTTTAAACTTTTGCAAAAAAGGGTACCAAAAAGACCTCTATATTGAGGATCTAGAGGGTTAAATGTTCCACAAAAGTGTTACCCGTTGTGTTGCAAGTAAAAAAAAATAAAATATAAGGATCACAAGGTTTCCAATGCCACTTCATCATAAGAATGTGCAAAAGGGGGAAATATTGAGGAGTCAATTTTCCCCAATTCTTACGTAAACTTTAAAAACGCCGACGTATACGTTTATTGTTTTTTGATACCCCCTGTCAGAACCATGTTATTTTCGCACAAGTTTCATTTTGTTCTTCTGTGTAGTTTTATTCATATTCATATTATTTATATTCACAGAATTAAAAAGTTCGACTTTATTGGCATTCAGCGTCCCACAATATATCAAAGAAACACATCTTTCACATTAATTTGGTGTTTGTTTTTAACACGTGAAATTGCTTAATTTCCAGGCAGCATTAATGGTCGTTTGGTCAAACTCCGATGATGAATCATTAAGGCCAACAAATGGAATGCTCATTTAAAATATTGAACCCAACAAATCCACTTAATATACTTAAATATTTGTAGATAAAAAAACTTAAAATTTACTTCATTTGATTATGACATCAAATATAAACTTAAATTGAGTGCGAAACAAATTTCCATTTCTTTAATTTAAGTCTATTTTTACTTGATTTTTTTTTCGGATTATTTGTTGTTAACTATTATTGTGCGTTTTCAAACACTGTGCACGCATCCCGTCGACATGCGCTTGTTTGCTTGGAAATTTTAATAAATTTCATTAAGGTTTTGCACTCTAATTTCATTATGCCCGCTAGCAACGACATAGTCTTAATTATAATTCGTAATAATCCTTTTTTCCGGGCGAAACCATAATTGCAAATATTTAAAATCATTTCGAAGCTGTTTACATAGGCAGGGGAGACGGCTATATGGAGTTATGTCTGAGCATAATTAATAGTTAATAATTTGACATTTGGGAATTTGTTTTGCGAGCGACCACACAAACATGCCAAACATGCCCTCAAAGGTTGATTAAAATATAAAAATAATGCACATATTTACATATCTACATACTTCAAATGCAGGGAGAGACAGACGGAGAGCGAGTGAGAAGGAACGAAATATGTCATTAATTTACGAACATATTTTGTTTAATTAATTATTCATTATGTTAATATTTAAATGTCATTAATTCTATGTAGCAGAACACACACGAGTACACACAAACGGATGTTATCGATGCAGATTGGTTGCTGTTTGTCCTCGAGGCCATTGAGGAATTTGTTTCAAAACGGAAATGTCCACTGCCGTTCGTTTATTATGTCCCGATTAAAAATTTAATAGGAAATTTAATTAAAACAGCACAAACACACACATGTGTTAGTACATGTGTCGGTCTGTCGGTTGGCTAGTCTATCAACAGCAAATTTGCCTTCATTATTTTGCAAATATTAATATGAAAATTTAATGATTTTAGAAATGTCGTTAGGTTAGATGTTTGGCTGAGTAAGGGCGGGCGGGTGTATGAGGGAGGGAGTGCAATTTCAATTACCCATGAGCCGGAACATTATCCGAAATGTGCTTAAATTTGATTAGAGGTTTTGATGTTAAACGTTTATGCAAAACTAATAATAATAATTTTAATAACTTTAATTGCTTAATTTTCAATAATAATTTAGTAACGCTAGCGTTCATGGAATATTTATGAGCGTAAGGCAATTATCGGGCACATTTCCGTAATGTTTAGGGAACAAAGAGGGTTGTCAGATTAGATTTTGAAATAAAGGGTATTACAAAATACAAGAAAGGAGTAACTTTGATAGAAAACTCAGGACTTCAAAGACAAAAATATGAGAGTTAAAATTAATTTATTGAACTAGAAGCCATATTTGCCAACCGATTTTATTGAGATGTGGTGCATATCAGCTTCTGTGTACTCTAACTATATTGTGCATAAAATTAAACAGATTAGTATAGATTTTGATATAGCTCTCCTGCATACGCGTCATCTATGATATAGGGTGTTTCCACTGGGGGAGGCATATCTTATAATTATTATGGAACAGGAAAATACATTTTTTATAAAAAAGTTATACCAATTTTGAAAGGTCACTACAATGATTTTTATAAAATGTCACAGCTAATTAATAGTGAGTCCTTTTTTGTTGTTCATTTCAAGTAAAAGTACAAATTTCTTAAAACGTAAAATTTTTGGAAAAACAAATTCATTTTGAATTTGGCGCAAAATCAACCAAAACTCAGATATCATAACGAAATTGTGGAATTGTATAAAAAAATGTCTCCGAAAAAAATGACAATTGTTTGTCCCTTTTGTCAACAAAATACCCAAATTCCCAAAGTGGGGAAATATGTTCAAAAATCTGAGAATTTTTACTAAACTAGTCACCATATATTTATGTGTGGTAATAGTGTTTGAGTAAGAAGTCAACATATGAGGGTAAAAATACAGATACCACATATTATCTAATAATGAAAAATTTAGCAAACAAAATATTTTGTATTTAAAAATTTTTGAATTTTGAAATTTTTTTATTCACGGAGAGCTTTAAGCTCATTTAAATTAGATTTAAATTAAAAAAGAGTTAAGATTTCGATTAAAAAATTAAAGAAATTTGAACCTGCTGGAAGAAAATAATACAAGCGAAATAATGTTGTCCTCATCTTTTGGGGGGGGAAACAAAAACACTATCCAACAGCATTTTTGGAACATAATTGTGACCATATAATTCTAAAAAAAAGCATGTTGAGTACATCATTTTTTTACAATAAACTTATAGTCCAGCTGGTCTGAGTTCCTTTTTATATTAGGTCAAAGTTTTAATTTTTTGGTCGAAGGGAGACCAACAGTAAGTGAAAAAAAATGTTCTGAGTGAATTCTTATTTTTTGAGGATAGTTTTTGTGGAATAGTTTTAACCTCTAGCTCCTCTCATATGGGTCAATACGAAACTCGTTTGGAGAAAATGAAAAAAGTTGTAAATACAGCTCTTCATACAAAAATACACGCCAACATATAGAAAACAAGTAAAAATGGTGTTAACCCGAATGGTGACAGCGTGACCATATGGTCACACACAAAGGACGTTCGCCAAAGCTTCTGGTGGGGACCAGTGATAACAAAAAGCTTAAATACCATAGATATTGGATTGGAGATAGTAGGTGCTACAGTTGGTTGTATTTCCATTCTATGTTAATTCCAAAAGTACTAATTTTG
The DNA here is from genome assembly GCA_947397865.1 of Polietes domitor. Classification (NCBI taxonomy): domain Eukaryota; kingdom Metazoa; phylum Arthropoda; class Insecta; order Diptera; family Muscidae; genus Polietes; species Polietes domitor. Next base: position 266,676,820 of record OX377618.1, read on the forward strand.
AAAATCCATATTAGACGTACATAGTGCAAAATAACCTAACTTCATGATTCAAACAATTTTTTGCCGTAAAAGAAAAAGTACGAATTTGGAAAAAAAACTTTTTATTTTGCGTGTCTATGCAGTCAGAGGAATGTATACACCGAATTCCATGATTCCAGCTGCGCCCATTTGGTTGGTACCATTTTTACCCCCTTGACGTTTCTACGCAATTCGAATTTCATCATTCTAACTGTAGTCGTTTAGTTGGTACTATTTTTATCCCCCTGTACCATTGTATCGAATTTCGAAAAATTCGTCTATTTTCCGTGTCTACGCAGTCAAAGGAATGTATACTCCGAATTTCATGACTCTAGCTGCGGTCATTTGATTGGTACTATTTTTATCCCCTTTTTTCATTTTAACCCCAAAAAGTACGAATTTCGAAAAATCTGTTTATTTTAAGTGACTATGCTATCAGAGGAATGTATACACCGAATTTCATGACTAGCTGCGATCATTTGATTGGACCTATTTTTATCCCCGCTTTTCATTTTAACCCCAAAAAGTACGAATTTCGAAAAATCCTTCTATTTTACATGTCTACGCAATCAGAGGAATGTATACACCTAATTTCATTATTCTAGGTACAGCCGTTTGATTGGTACCATTTTTATCCCTCTATTCCCATTTTAGCCCTTAAAAGTACGATTTTGAAAAAATACTTTTATATTATGTATCTACTCAATTAGAGGAATGTACACACCGAATTTCGTGTTTCTAGCTGTTGTCGTTTAATATGTACCATTTTTATCCCTTTTTTGCCCCATTTCACCCCCTACAAATAAGAATCACTTTATGGTGCACGTTTTTGCTATAAGGGGAATGCGCATACCAAATATCAAGCCAATATAAACAGAAATATTGATAACACCTGCTTAAATACGCTAAAATATTAGGGATTATTATGGGTATTTTTAGTCCTTGTGAGGGAAACATTTTTGCTTTTGGGCCGATTTCGCCCCGTTTCAATCCCAACCGATCTACGACTATAAGACGCATTTATGGAAATTTTGAACGTTCTAACTCCTTTCGTTTAGATGCTAGCCTGCTTTCAACAGACGGACGGACATGGCTAGATCGTCTTAGAATTTTATGACGATCAAGAATATATATACTTTATAGGGTCTCAGGTCGATATTTCAAGGTGTTACAAACGGAATGACAAAGTTAGTATACCCCCATCCTGGAGGTGGAGGGTATAAAAAGCTTAAATACCATAAATATTAATAGATAGCCGTAAAAGTAAAAAAGTACGAATTTGGAAAAATCATTTTATCCCTCTGTTCCCTTGAATGTACAAATTTGGGAAAACCTTTACATTTTTCGTGTCTACGCAGGCAGATGAATGTATACAACGAATGACTCTAGCTGCGGTTATTTGTTTGGTACTATTTTATCCTCTTTAACCATTTTAAAAATTTAAAAAATTTGCGGAAAATTTCAGTGAAGGCCACCAAAGTTATAAATAAAGCTCTTCACGCTTAAATAGCAAATTTACACGCCAACTTATACATATATATACAAAAAATACTAGATTTAAAATTCGTCCATGTTTTTTTTTTTGAAGATCGAACTTTTTCGACAAAAATATGGGTAGAGAACGATAAACAAAAAAATACAAATTGGTTATTTTTGTAAAATTTTCATTTTCTTGGGACACCCTTTATGTACTGGCGGTTGTTTTTAATAGAATTAATCCATTTTCAGATTTATATTCGTTACATTCCTTTGAATGCCAACCAGCATGTTTTATTTAAATCCTGTTTCTGTGTTTTTATTTTGCTATTCCTGTTTTAAGCAAGACACACACATAGATTCCCACTTACAAAACGAACACTCTTACATATGTACATGCGTTTTTTGCCCATGCACAGTTATTATGCCACGCTAGTACGCATACATACATATATTAACATGTATAACAATTTTAATCCCTTCATGCCCCTAATTGATCGTCAAGAAATTCCCTAAATTCTTGCTTTAAAATTCCTTACAGAGAATTTACATTGATGATGATGTTGTTGTTGTTGTCGTTGTTTATATTTTTTCTCTCGGAGTTGTTGTTGCCATTTGGCTAATTCATATAGTAAAAAATCACAATTAAACCGAGTTCAACACAGAACGTGCAACAAATATTAAAATGGCACAACGAAAAACGTGCGTAGATTTCATATGAGTGGTATGGTGGGTTTGCTTTGTATTGTGTTGAATGGTGGCGCGAGGATCCCGATTGACGGGGAGAAGGAGGCAGGAAGACATTTGGTGGTAACTGTTTTCGTTGTACAAGTAACACCAACCAACGCATGTAATATTTATGCAATAGACAAGTGATACGGTAGCCAAACACACAATAATACGTACATACATATGTACGTACTCCCACTCACTGTTGTAGGTACTAACTTACGCTCTCGCTTCCTAGCACACAAGCCGAAATGCGGATAAATTGAACTGGGAACAGCGGTATATGCAAGTGAGTAGTGTGGTAGTGTTTTAAATGGTTGGTTTCTGTGCCCACCGGGAAAAGTTGGAAGGCCTTCTATTCGGATCTGAAACACATTCCTGTATGAATTCTGAAAATAGGCATTCCAGAAGGCCTTCTTCGTGCATGAAAAAGATTCGGGGCACATTCTCTCTTCGCTTCTCTAAGAAGGCTTACCAGAAGCTCTAATCATTAGCATTTAGAAATCCTATACTCATTCTTGACGGCCTTCTTTGAGAAGGCATTTAGAAAGGCCTTCTCATTTCCGATTAGATATATCCAATGGATATTCTTCATTGCCTTCCTTTAGAAGACCTGCTAGCATGCTAGGAGAATGATTTATCGGCTACTCCTATTTGTGTACTGTGTACAAATCCAATACTAATCGGGGATGGAACAAAAAAAAAATATTTAACTTCTCTTACTTTTTACGAAAATGATAAATATTATAATGATAAATTTCTTAATATTTCATAATTTTACACGTTCGACACCCATTCCTGAAAGCCTTCTACGAAAAGCCATTTTAGAAGGCAAAGTGTTTCCCTTTAGATGCTACACGATCCATAACACATGCTTGCTTGCCTTCTTCGGATAGACATGCTCGAAGGCCTTGCGAGAGAAAGCAGCGCGGAAGGTGTTCGATTTATAGATGGATATTTTGTACACACTTTTTGTTGTAAACACATAACTAAATTGTTTGGCCCATTCAAACTCCCCTTCTTTCGCGAGACATGCTAGAAGGCCTGCCAAAAGAAGGCAGTGGCGATGGTGTTCGCTTAATCGAATGGTCGTGTGGTTCTATAAGCTTTTTGTCTTAAACAGACAATAAAGTTCTGTGGTTTAGAAGGTAGCATGTCCGATTAGCAATGCGAAGATCAAGAGTTCAAATTCCAGCCGAGGCAAATAAAAATGTTGAATGAATTTAATTGAAAATTAATATACTGTCAATAACAAGGCCAGAAATATTGAAAAAATGCTGGTCCATTGGTTCGTCATATTTTTTTTTAATTTTTTTACCTCCTAGAAGGCCTTCTGGAAGCGCTTTGGTTGCAGGCCTTCCAGAAGGTCTTTGGTATGATGCCTTCTAGATGGCCTTTTGTCAGAGCCCTTCTAAAAGGCCTGCGAATAGAAGCGAGAGGGGAAGGCCTTGCCAATCATACCCTGTGTTAATTTTAAATGAGCATAGAATGCAGCAAGCATGCCTTGCGCCTCCCTAAGAAGGCCCGTGAGAAGGCCTTGTGTACGCTTTCTTTTTCCCGCTGGGTGATAATGCGGTTTTGATTTCGGTATGTTGCCTCTGGATGAACAACAATACATCCAATGTGACGTCTATATTCTCATACAATTTTAGATCGATAAACAAATATTTTCAAAGAAGAATGACTTAACCCCAGAAAGAAATTTAAATAATTAAATAAATAAAGAAAGATTACAGTTTTCTAGATATTCTCAATTTAATATTATGGATTCAAGAACGGCAAAAATGGAACATTTTCTCATTCAAAGAACATTTATCGAATTAATTCGATACAATAACTATTATTAATAAGATTTGTACAGTTTTCCACCGATATCATTGTAAATTGCATAGAATTGCTATAAAGTACGTAAATTCCCCTCACCTTATTGGTGGCGTATGAGTTATAGTTATTGATGATAATAGTACTCATTCGCTTAGTTATGGTACTGTCTGAGAAGAGTATTATACTAAGACCAAGTTCATCGATCCAATTTGCTTTCAAATTGATTTATGTATATTAGGCTGCGTCATGAATAAATTTAAGTTTTCACCACCAGTAAACAAATTGAATTGTTAATGATGGTTTGCAAAATATTTCTTGAAAGCACTCCTAAAAATTGTGTTTTTTTTTTAGTTTTTTTTTTAAATTAATGGACCCACTGAAAGCACTTTTAATATACATTTTTATTATTGTTTTAAAATGACGTATTGATGGAATTATTGGATGTTTTTAGTATCTCTATTTTTGTGGTTTTTCATATGTATTGGGAACATTAAAAAATATGGGAAATAAACAGAAATAATCATTTTAAGTGTACTAAATATGACGAGTTTTGTCACGCCCCTTCCAGTAGCTCCCACACAAATCACGGAAAACTACGTAAAATTAAAGTTGTTATAACTTCTATAGGAATGATTTAAATTTGATATTTGGCATTGCTTATATAGGGGTTACATTTGCATGGAATATGGGCGATATTACCAAACCCCTTCTGGTACCTCCCACACAGAGTGGCATAATCTTTGGTTTCAATAAAATCGACATAACATCCATACGGATAGTTAAAATCATTTGAAATTTGATATTTGAAATTGTTTTTATAATACTTTAAACCAAAAAAAAAATATTTACGCCACGCCCATTCTTGTACCTCCCACACAATTGTCCATTTAATGAAATTATTTTCCATTATTAACCGGAAGGATTGTACTTTCAAATAAAAAAAGAAATTTGAGAAAATATTCAGTAGGTTTTTTATAGCATTTTCAAAAAAAAAAGTTATTTGGTGGGCCCTATATATTCTTGATCGTCATAAAATTCTAAGACGATCTAGCTATGTCCGTCTGTTAAAAGCACGCTAGCATCTAAACGAAAGGAGCTAGAACGTTCACATTTTCTATAAATGCGTCTTATAGTCGTAGATCGGTTGGGATTGAAACGGGGCGAAATCGGCCCAAATGAAAAATTTTTCCCTCACAAGGACTAAAAATACCCACAATAATCATATTTAGCATATGTTTTGAATATGTATGTTTATATTTGCTTGATATTTGGTATGCGCATTCCACTTATAGAAAAAACGTGCACTATAAAGTGATTCTTATTTGTAGGGGGTAAATTGGGGCAAAAAAGGGATAAAAATGGTACATATTAAACGACAACAGCTAGAAACACGAAATTCGGTGTGTACATTCCTCTAATTGAGTAGATACATAATATAAAAGTATTCTTTCCAAATTCGTACTTTTAAGGGGTAAAATGGGAATAGAGGGATAAAAATGGTACCAAACAAACGACTGTGCCAAGAATAATGAAATTCGGTGTATACATTCCTCTGATTGCATAGATAAGTAAAATACACAGATTTTACAAAATTCGTACTTTTTGGGGTTTAAATGGAAAAAGGGGATAAAAATAGTACCAATCAAATGCCCGCAGCTAGAGTCATGAAATTCGTAGTATACATTCCGTTAACTATGTAGACATAAAAATAAATGTTTTTTCAAATCCGTACTTTTAAGGGATACAATGGGTACGGAGGGATAAAAATGGTACCAACCAAACGGCTACACCTGGAATAATGAAATTCGGTGTATACATTACTCTGATTGCGTAGACACTTAAAATTAACAGATTTTTCGAAATTCGTACTTTTTGGGGTTAAAATGAAAAAAGGGGATAAAAATAGTACCAATCAAATGACCGCAGCTAGAGTCATGGAATTCGGAGTATACATTCCTCTGACTGCCAAACATTTTTTTTTCCGAATTCGTACTTTTTCTTTTACGACAAAAATTGTCAGAATCATGAAGTTAGGTTATTTTGCACTATGTACGTCTGATAATTGATTTTCAAAATTTGTACTTTTGGAATTAAAATAGAATGGAAATACAACCAACTGTAGCACCCACTATCAACCAATATTTATAAAATTTAGGCTTTTTGAAAACATAAATATAAGGATATTTATTTTTTGATTTGAAATAAGTCATGGTTTGAAATAATTAAAATATTATATTTATTTATAATTTGTTTTCAATGTTTTTATTTGTTTTGGTTTGGCTATATTAAAAAAATTATTTTTTCCTGTAATATTACTGCACTTCTACGAAAACCGACAACCTCTGTGGAAGGCAATCCTTGGAGGAGGGTTTATAAAGTTCGGCCCGACCAAACTTAACGCCTTTTTTTACTTGTTTTTTTTTTTAATTTACGAAGCATGCAGAAATTAGGCTCTATTGGATTTTTTTGGTCTCTGCATGACTCAATTGCTCCCGAGTCCTGTAGAGTTTCAACAATATTAGCTTTATTGAACCCCCCTGCACTGCTGGTGCACTGCTTTTTCATAATAAATTGTTCAATAACGAAAAGAAAATAGTTATTTATTAAATGAATTAAAACCTAAAGATAAGTTAAGCAGCTGGCATTATCCTTAAGAACTCAAACATGAATTATATGGTAAAAACGTCCATAAAATAAACACGGAACTGAACAATTTATATTGGAAAATATTTTAGCAACAAATTGCTGGATTATCGGAACGACGATTATGATGCTGAAGGAACGAAGGATGGAACAGACATTTGCATGAATGCAACCAAAGCAACGATGGCTGAAATAAACAGCGAATATTTGTTCCAAGAGCACAAAAGAGAGAAATAAAAAGAGAAACATTTACAATCAAATAAAATTATGTTGTCACAACAACAGTAGTAACGAAATTTTCAAGAAATAAGTTTTTCTTCGGTTTGTCAGAAATGTGGAATAACACTAGGCAACAAAAAGGAAAATAAATAGTGTCAGGAATCTTAGAAAATATTTTTTTGTGTGTTTGAGACTTTCTCTTCTTCCATAAAATCAACACGAATCTTTATCAAGAATTTTTTTTTGAGAAAAAAAGATAATAAATATCACCATGTGGAAAAAACACTAGGCAACAAAAAGAAAATAAATAGTGTCAGGAATCTTAGAAAATATTTTTTTGTGTGCTTTGAGACTTTCTCTTCTTCCATAAAATCAACATGAATCTTTATCAACAATTTTTTTTGAAAAAAAATAAATATCACCATGTCACCAGGAAAAAAATAGTGTCAGGAATCTTAGACATTTTTTTTGCGTTTTGATACGTTCTCTTCTTCCATAAAATCAACATTAATCTTTATCAATATTTTTTTTTTGAAAAATAAATTAATAAATATCACCATTTCATTTGTAAATAGATTTGCATTCTATTAAATATATACGCAACTTCTTCCATAAAATCAAAATTAATCTTTATCAATAATTTTTTTTAAAAAAAAAGATAATAAATATCACCATGTGGAAAAAACACTAGGCATCAAAAAGAAAATAAATAGTGTCAGGAATCTTAGAAAATATTTTTTGTGTGTTTGAGACTTTCTCTTCTTCCATAAAATCAACATCAATCTTTATAAATATTTTTTTTTTGAAAAAAATAATAAATATCACCATTTTATTTGTAAATATATTTGCATTCTATTAAATATAGACCCAAAATGGTCTTGAGCCAGGGCAATATTCCAGTTCAAATCAAATATTGATTACAGACAAAAAAAAAAAACAAACGAAAAAAAACTAAAAAAAAATAAATGAAGGCCGCACTAAATTTTTTGTAAACTAGTGTAATAAAAGAAAATTCTTTTCGACAATATTGTTTATGTCATTTGCATGCCAATGCTGCTGTTGCTGTCCATCGCCTCGCCGTCAAGCTGCCACCGCTGTGCGATCGACCAGTTTTTTGTCCTTAGAAGTTTGTTGTCTCCATCGCCACCATCATCATTATCCATTCGTGCAACATGTTGTGGATATAAATGTGGCACTATGGGCACATTGTTGATGTCCACGATGTTTTCTGCACAAGCTTTTGTTCATTCACTAGCTTGTTGTTGTTTTTCTCCTTCTTTCAATCTTTGTTGTTTCATATAATTTGTTGGTTTCTTTTGAATTTGTTTTTTCGTTTTTTCGATTTAGTGCCCTGGTTTTTCCTCCCACGCTAAGTTTATTAAAGAATTCTTAAGACTGTCGCCCGCTTGCAGAAAATTGAATAATAAATTCTCAGTTCGGTTAAGTTCAGTCGGTTCTAGCGAAAAGAAAATCCAGCTGGATTCCCGGTCCACGGAGATAAACAAAACGACAGCCACAGCAAAAGCAATAAAATACTAAACGTCGGAGGAAAAAAGGCAAAGCCTGGGGGGATGGGGGGAGGGGAAAGAAAGCAGCAGAAGCAAATCAACTGTTGTTATTTTTCCATTTTTCGCCTTCGCCTTTAAACAGTGTTTACTTAAAATAGCTTCATGTCTGACCTTCACCAACTGTTTGTTTTTGCTGTTGCCCCTCTGCCACACAGCCACTGTCATTGCTGTTGCCTTTGCCTTTGCTCCTGCTGGCACTTTTCTTCTTCATCGTCGTCTGCTTGCCGTTCGAAGGATTTGTGGTAAACATTCTTAAGAAATTGTTTGTGTTGTCGTCATCGTTGTCGCCGTTGCCTCGCCTTGCCTCTGAATATTGCATGAATTTGAAAATGAAAAGAAAAATAAAAAGAAATTCTACCGCACAATTGCCCTGGGCTGGTTTGGCTTTTCCTTCGTCTACCTTGTCGTTGGATTATTTTGCTTGGAAATTAAAAAATATATAAAAGATGTCAACATTTAATATTAAAAACAATAGGTTTAGTAAGGAAAGAAATAGCTGCAGTGAGTGACAGCGAACAAATGTTGCAAGTAAGAAATTTTCCTAGAAAAACAATAAAACATTCCTCACGACATTCTCAGCGCAGAAATAATATCTAATAATAGTTCCTGGAGATCCATAACAACTGAGTATTCCAGAAATATATCCCTTCTCCCCCAGCCTGCATTCATTCAACTTCCTCGATATTTTCCAAATCCATGGCATGATATCACATAAATGTGATTGGAATAATTAATTTCCCCGCAAATGCATATAACCCCCTCCCAACTCATAAAATACTTTATTATGACTGCATCATGTTAATCTATAATTGCGGGAATCCGTTTTTGTTTTCAACATCCAACCAAGTCCATTAATGAAAAACCACAATAATTATTATGAGGTGGTTTGCGATTTTATGCAATTAAAAAAAATGCTATTGCTATTGATTAAATAAATCGGTAGAAAAAAAACTGCAATGTTGTGATTGTGCACAATCTGCAGGTGGTCAAAGTTATTAACACCAACACCAATGTTCAGAGGGCAACAGAAGGATGCTGCTGTACATACTCGTATATGTAGGGTTCTATGATAATCATGAAACCACTTGTTACATTGTGCCGCATGACATCATGTTACCCACTATTACTCTGGCATCATATTCAAGCTGAATTGATCCGAATGGCATGCCCATCATTCCGGCTTTTTTTTGGTTAATCATTAATACATGCATGTCGCTGGTTGTGTATTGACGAGCTCTTGTGGCCGCATAAATGTTGGTTACACTAGGCAACAAAGAAAAAACTGTTTGTATTCTCATGGAAATATAATTCCGATCATGCCCTGTTATATGCTCTATTAATGGTAATTATGACGGCTACAGATTTTGCAAATATCACTTTAACGAAGCAGTTGCCAAAAAAATTAAGAAAAAATGTAAAAAAAAAACAAAAAAAATAATAAAGGCTTAAAGCGAGCTCATTTTTACGTAGAAACAGTTGACGAAAAAGGATAAAAAATATGTTTAGAAAAATATATGAAAAACATTATTTGGAAAAGCCGCCAAAAATTGAGAAAATAATAAAATATTTTCTATCATTATTTTATGGTTAGAAATAAAAAATATTTTAAGCTGACGACCTCTGTAGTCATAGCTTTTTTTCCATTGTACTTATAATTTATTATAAGTATAATTATGTAATAAATAAAATATTTAAACAGAAAATATTTTGTTTAATTTTCAAAAAATATATGAATAAATATAGAAGTTAAGAGAAGATAATTATGCAATTTTCTTTTTATGAGGGACAAAAACATTCAATAAATATAGAAGTTATGGCCCTTTCGTGTTATTCTAAAAAAAAATGATTTTATACTGAAATATTAATAATCTCTGAATAAATATAGAAAATAAGACAATTTCAAAAAAAATCCTGTTATTTTTTTGTAGGACGAAAAAAGCTTTAATGAACTTAGAACAGTTGCAAAAAAAAGAAAAAACTACGTTTTACTTTTTACAAAATTTATGAGTATATAGAATTTATGGCCATTCCGTTTCATTTTCCTAACGAAAAAAAATATTTTTCAGAAAAATTAAAAAAGAAATAGGAAAAAAATTACTGAAAATTTTATTTGAACTGGGATATTGTCCTGGCTCAAGACCATTTTGCGCTATATATTTAAAAAATACAAACGAAAAAAAAAACAAAAAAATAATGAAAACATTAATAATCTATGAATAAATATGGGAAATAAAAGAATTTCAAAAAATCCTGTTAATTTTCGTTTTTTGAAGGACGGGAAATTTCATTAAAGAACTTAAACAGTTGCCAAAAAGAAAAAAGTTTTACTTTTTAAATGAAAAAGATATTTTTTCAGAAAAAAAAAATTAAAAAAAGATTTTTTAGGAAAAAAGTTACTGAAAATAATAATAATCTATGAATAAATATAGAAAATAAAAAACTTTAAAAAATCCTGTTAATATTATTTTTTGGAGGACGAAAAAAAACATTAAAGAACTTAAAACAGTTACCGAAAGAGAAAAAATGTTTTACTTTTTAAAAATATATGAATAAATATAGAAGTTACCTTTTCGTCTTATTTTCCAAATGAAAAAGATTTTTTTCAGAAAAATTAAAAAAATCTGAATAAATTAAAAAAAGATTTTAACGAAACATTGATTTAGAAAGTGGTCAAAAATTGGCCAAAACGGCGTTAATGTTCGGCCGGGCCGCACTTTATATACCCTCCACCATGGATTGAATTTCATAGAGGCTGTCGATTTTCGTAGAAGTGCAGTAATATTACAGGAAAATATATATATTTTTTGAATATAACCAAAACAAATACAAATTTTGAAAATCCAGTGAAAAAAGTACGATTTTGGAAAAATCTTTTTATTTTTCGTGTCTACGCAGTCAGAGGAATGTTTACTCCGAATTTCATGACTTTAGCTGCGGTCATTTGGCTGGTACTATATTTATCCCCTTTTCTATTTTAACCCCAAAAAGTACGAATTTCGAAAAAATCCGTTTATTTTACGTGTCTACGCAATCAGAGGAATGTTTACTCCGAATTTCATGACTTTAGCTGCGGTCATTTGGCTGGCACTATTTTTATCCCCTTTTCTATTTTAACCCCAAAAAGTACGAATTTCGAAAAATCCGTTTATTTTACGTGTCTATGCAATCAGAGGAATGCATACACCGAATTTCATTATTCTAGGTGCACCCGTTTGGTTGGTACATTTTGTATCCCTCTATTCTCATTTTATCCCTTAAAAGTACGAATTTGGTAAAAATAATTTCATATTATGTACCTACTCAATTAGAGGAATGTACACAGCGACTTTCATGTTTCTAGCTGTTGTCGTTTAATATGTACCATTTTTATCCCTTTTTGCCCCATTTCACCCCCTACGAATAAAAATCGTTTTATGGTGCACGTTTTTGTTATCGGGGGAATGCGCATATCCAATATCAAGTAAGCACAAGCAGACATATTGAAAAAATATGCTTAAATACTCTAAAATATTAGTGGTTATTATGGGTTTTTTCCGTCCTTGTGAGGGAAAAATTTTACCCTTTGGGTCGATTTCGCCTAGTTTCAATCCCAACCGATCTACGACTATAAGACGCATTTATGCAAAATTTGGACCTCCTAGTTCCTTTCGTTTGGATGCTTGCGTGCTTTCAACAGACGGACGGACATGGCTTGTCTTAGAATTTTATGACGATCAAGAATATATATACTTTATAGGGTCTGAGGTCGATATTTCAACCTGGTGGTGGAGGGTATAAAAATACATAAAATAAAATATGAGAAAAATGTTTTTTTCTTGATTTTTGTAATATGTTTTAAAGAAAGAAAATTACAAAAACAGATTTGTTATTTTTAGTATTTTTTATGATTAGAACTTTTTTGCATTTTTCAAAAAAAATCTATGATTTGAACTGGGATATTGTCCTGGCTCAAGACCATTTTGATTCTATATTTAATAGAACGCAAATTTATTTACAAATGGCATGGTGAGATTTATTACTTGGCTGCAGACTACCAAGACCATGATTTCGACCATGTCAAAAGTCTTCTCAAGTGGCTTCGCAGCGACTTTTCAACATCAAACCCGGCCTCTATAAGGAGATGATTCTCACAAACGAACGAGAAGCACAACTCACTTGCCGAATTTGCGTTTAAAAAATCGCACCAAGTAATAAAGCACACATGCCATCTTACAACCATCTCATTGAGTTGCATATGTAAGTATATGTATGTATGCAAATTCGGCAAGTGAGTTTTGTTTCTCGTTTCTTATTTTATTAAAAATTGAGCTCGAGAACGGTGTTGTATGTTTTTTAAAAAGATATTGGCAAAAATAATTATTACAAAAGATTAAAAAAAAATAAAATAAAATATGTTTTTTCTTGTCAGATTTGTTATTTTGAGTATTTTTTTATGATTAGAACTAATTTTTTTTTAATTTTTCAAAAAACAAAATCTATTTAATCATAGAAGTTAAAAACAAGTGATTTAGGATAATTATTCGGCAATTATATTATATTTTTATTATATATTTTTTTATATTGTTATAAAAAATAAAAAATTTTAAATATTATTTTTTTTTAATTAAAAAGAATGCTTTAAACGATTTCAGTGAAGCAGTGAAACAAACACTAGAAAATGTTTTTTATATTTTTATGAAATAAAGATTTTTTAAATATTATTTTTTTAATTAAAAATGTTTTTTCTTGTCAGATTTGTTATTTTTAGTATTTTTTTATGATTAGAACTAAATTTTTTTTGCATTTTTCAAAAAACAAAATCTATTTAATCATAGAAGTTAAAAACAAGTGATTTAGGATAATTATTCGGCAATTATATTATATTTTTATTATATATTTATTTTTATATTGTTATAAAAAATAAAAAATTTTAAATATTATTTTTTTTAATTAAAAAGAATGTTTTAAACGATTTCAGTGAAGCAGTGAAACAAACACTAGAAAATGTTTTTTATATTTTTATGAAATAAAGATTTTTTAAATATTATTTTCTTAATTAAAAATTTAATTTAATTTTTTAAAGATTTCAGTGATGCCGTGATTTGGGAAAAATCATCAAAAATTGAGAAAATAATTATAAAAATTTGTTTGAAAAAAGAGATATATGAAAAGTTTGTTTGTTTAGTTTTTTCTTGAATTTTTAAATATTTTTTAAAGAAAGAAAAATATAAGAAAAGAAATCAAGTTAATTTTGATTTCTTTGGCGGCGAAAAATAGGAAACAAAACATTTTGTTTTATCTGTAATGAAAAATAAAAATAGTATTTGTTTTAAAAATTAACATTTCTTATTTTATTAAAAATCGAGCTCGAGAACGGTGTTGTATGTTTTTTATTTAATATTTTATTCAATATATCGACTTTCGAAGAAGATAAATATTATAAATAAATAAATAAACTACCAAAAATAAATATTTCAATTTATATTTAATTTTTTTTAGAAATTATAAAATATATATTTATTTTTCAAAAAATCTGAACAGTAAGAAAAATATGATATTTTGTTTTTTTTAAGAAATCTATAGATAAATGTAGAAGCTATGGCTTCGAAAATCAATAAAAAACGGAAAACAAAAAATGTTTTATTTTCTAATGGAAAATAATACAAAAAAGTTGTTTCTGAAAAAATATTTTATGAAATATGAAAAATATTTTATGTATGTGTGTGTGCTTATTTAAAAATATTAGAAACATATTTTTTTAAGTGAATTCACGTAGAAATAGTGAAATATGTACAGTCGAAAAAATGGGCAAATAAGGTTTTTCATTGTCTTTTTATATATTTTAAGGAAAAGAATTAATTTTTCAGAAGAAATCGCAAAAAATATTTTTTTATAAAACTATGAATAGCATTTTTTGTGGGTTCACAAAAACGATTAAAAATGTTTTTTTTTTATGATTTCAGTTTAATGTGGTGATTTAGTATCATTCGCTAACAAATTAAGAACAAAATTATTTGAAAGCATAATATATTTTTTAAAAAAGATTTTTGTTTTAATAAAAATATTTATGTTTTTAATAAAAATATTTAGTTTTTGAAATATCGTTCTAATACACATGATAAAACCCATAAATAAAGAAAAATATGTCTTTAAAAGTTAAGAGAACTTCACAAAATCATTTTGGTTTTTAATTATGTTTAAAAAAAATTAAAAGAAAAGAATATTTATATTATATTTCAAATAATCTATATATGCCGACACGAAAAAAAACAGTAAAAAAGATGTACCGGCGACTGTTCACTAAAAAACGATTCTAAAATGAAAAAAAAAACTATTTTTTTCAGTTGCAAGTCGTTTGGTATTCCAAATGGGTGAAAATGGCCCAGAGAAATCCCTCACAAAGCTTCAACAAAAAAATCGCCAAAAAATCCAACATCAGATAATGTTACATATACAGCCCTTCGACAAAATCGTTGTAAACTAGTGTTATTGGCACTGCCAATATTGTTGCTCATGTCGAAGTGATTGCTTTTGCAGTTGTTGTCTGCCTGTCTGTCGATGTGGTGGTGGTGGTGGTAAATCATAATTAAAAACGACACAATTAGAGCATGAAATTGACGCATATAATTCGGTACACTCAACACCGCAATTTATTGTTCAATAATATCCAAACAAAAATCACAACTGAACCGACTAATAACGACCAAAAACGGGCTACTAATGAAACCCCACAACAACAACAACAACAACAATAGAGGGGAAAATAGTCCAAACAACCACCAGGCTAATAATACTGAAAATTATTTTCTTGCTAATTTTGTTGAATGTTGAAACAAAAGACAACAGAAACAGAGTTCACATTAAAGCACCGCACAAAAATTTCAGACTCGATGGAGAGTGGGGGGCGGTTGATTTCTTTCCTCATTTCGTGGAGTTTTTATTTAGGTCTTTCTTTGGCTTTAAAGAGTTTTTAATTTCGGTGCACAAAAATTCGTTGTGAAGTTGTTGTTGTTGCAGTGGAATTGTTTATTCTCAACAAATGAAAATTGCCACCAACAGCAGCAGCAACAAAACAATGCCAACGAAATTACAACAATTATTTCTTTATTACAACTCATTGCTGCACATTTTCGGGGTGTATTGTTGTTGTTGCTGCTGTTGTTGTAGTTGCGGGACTGCTTCAGTAATGTAATGAAGTTGTTGCTACAATGCCCGAAACAACCAACACGTTGCCACCACACCAAATTACGTGGAACACAGTGGCTTGATGTTGTTGAAATAATCGTAATTGTTACTTTCGTTAAATACTGAAAATAAGCATTTTTGGTAAATTTTAGTGATTGCGGAACGACTGTTCTTAAAAGAAAAAATTATAAGTTTTGAAAATATTCGAGGAAAATTGGAATTTAAAAAGATTGAAACGGGGCGAAATCGGCCCAAAGGGAAACAATTTTCCCTCACAAGGACTAAAAATACCCATAATAACCCCTAATATTTTAGAGTATTTAAGCATATTTTTCAATATGTCTGCTTGTACTTACTTGATATTGGGGATGCGCATTCCCCGATAACAAAAACGTGCACCATAAAGTGATTCTTATTTGTAGGGGGTGAAATGGGCAAAAATGGGATAAAATTGGTACATATTAAATGACAACAGCTAGAAACACGAAATTCGCTGTGTACATTCCACTAATAGAGTAGATGCAAAATATAAAAGTATTTTTTCAACTTCGTACTTTTAAGGGATGAAATGGGAATAAAGGGATAAAAATGGTACAAACCAAACTACTGCACCTAGAATAATGAAATTCGGTGTATACATTCCTCTGATTGCATAGACACGTAAAATACAAGGATTTTTTCAAAATTCGTACTTTTTGGGTTTAAAATGAAAAAATGGGATAAAAATAGTACCAATCAAATGACCGCAGCTAGAGTCATGAAATTTGGAGTATACATTCCTCTGACTGTGTAGACACGGAAAATAAACGGATTTTTCGAAATTCGCACTTTTTGGGGTCAAAATGGAAAAAGGGGATAAAAATAGTACCAACCAAATGACCGCAGCTAGAGTCATGAAATTCCTTTGACTACGTAGAACTGAAAAATAAAAGGTTTTTTCCAAATTCGTACTTTCAAGGGATACAATGGGTACGGAGGGATAAAAATGGTACCAACCAAACGGCTACATCTGGAATAATGAAATTCGGTATATACATCTGCGTAGACACTTAACAGATTTTTCGAAATTCGTATTTTTTGGGGTTAAAATGAAAAAAGGGGATAAAAATAGTACTGCAGCTAGAGTCATGAAATTCGGAGTATACATTCCGCTGACTGCGTAGACACGGAATTTTTCGAAATTCGTACTTTATGGGGTTAAAATGAAAAAATGGGATACAAATGGTACCAACCAAATGACCGCAGCTGGAATCATGGAATTCGTTGTATACATTCGGTTTTTTTCCAAATTCGTAATTTTTATTTTCGGCAAAAATTTGTTCAATCATGAAGTTAGGTTATTTTGCACTATGTACGTCTGATAATGGATTTTCAAAATTTGTACTTTTGGAATTAAAATAGAATGGAAATACAACCAACTGTAACACCCACTATCTGCCAATATTTATGGTATTTAAGCTTTTTGAAAATATAAATATAAGAATATTTATTATTTGATTTGAAATAATTAAAATATTATATTTATTTATAAAATTATTTTTTCAGTATCTGTATTGGTTATGGTTTGGCTATATTAAACAATTATATTTTCCTGTAATATTACTGCACTTATACGAAAACCGACAAGCTCTGTGGAATGCAATCCATGGTGAAGGGTATATGAAGTTCGGCCCGGCCGAACTTAACGCCGTTTTTACTTGTTTTTATTAATTTTGTTATACTTTCATACATAATATATTAATGTTATTTGCCCTATTTTTCCCTAAATTGAAATGACAACATATTACCTGGCACAGCTGTATGACAAAGACTTACCTAAAAATACAAAAATAAAACATTTATAAAATTAGTGAAATGAGTAAATATTTATTAATAATTAGTATACTAGAATAACATGCTTATATCAAAAAAGAGTTTGTTGAAACAATTGTGTATCAAGTTAAGCAAATATGTTTGCCCGTGTAGCAGAAAACGAAATAAATTCAATAGCACGGTAATATCAGACCATTGTAACTGTATGTGTACACGGAGAAAAAATAATATATGATGTGTGCCAGCTAGTTAATACTAACATTACACCGTAAGACAATTTTACATTTTTATGTGATCTGCACAAGACCTTTACTTTGGATTGAAAAATTATGATTTGCAAAATAGTCCGTTACAAGACCAAGCCGCATGTGAGCTGAACGCTCCTGAAAATATCCTTAAAAATCATGTTTTTCTGTGTATTTTTTTGTGCTGCATTTTTGTAAATTTTTTTCTGAAATAATAGACCCTTGAAAGCACTTTACTTATAGTTTTTGATTATTATCTTATTGGTCGAATTTTGGGTCTTTATAGTATTTTTTTCATAGTGACAACTGAAAACTTTTTCGTATTTGTTGATAGTATTATATGAATAAATATATAAAAATATATAAAATAAAATTACGGTATTATTAAATTATAGCATATATAAATAGCTGCAGTCAATATCTTTCGACTGATGCCTACATGGTGGTCATCGGAAGGATATTGACCCTGCAGCGCTCATTTTTGTAAAAAGGGTTTAAAAATTTTGGCTTTGAAACTTCATCTCCTGTATTAAATTATGTTACAAACATGAGTCAGTGACGTAATTTTTCGGCCAATATTCACCATTGGCATCATTCGAAAGGTATTGATTTATTGCTATTTATTTTTCATAAGACCTCTTACAAAATGTTTTCCAGAAATATGAGTTTTAGCTGCCATCTTGAAAACACACAAAAAATCAATATAAACGTCCAATAATACGACAAATGAATTATTCTAAGACATTTATATTGTATTTAAAGTGCTTCCAAGGGTCTATTAATTCAGAGAAAACATTTTGGACAAAAATGCAACATAAACAAATAACAAATTTTAAAGGTGTTGTCAGGAGCGAAATATTTTACAGATCATCATTAAACAATCCAATCTTCATTTCTGGGGGTTGACCGCTGCAATTTATGTTCGTGACCCATCCTAATATACATATGAAACTAGATATCATATCATCTGGGATATTTTCTTTTAATTTATGCAAAAATACATCCATTTGCACAAAAATGCTATTGACGTCCAATAATTCGACAAATAAGTTATTCTAAGACAAGAGAGAACATTTATATTTAAATTGTTTTTAGGGTCTAATAATTCAGAAAAAAAAGTTTGGACAAAAATTTAACACAAAAATTTAATGTTGCAATGTTTTCTAGAGTGTTTAGCTCACATTTCTGCGACCCATCCTACTTTATAGAAATTTAATCATTTTGGACATCGTGCATATCTTAAAAGCATTTGGAAGATTTATCGCCATGAAGATGTTAACTGACCGTTTGACCACTAAACTCAATTGAAAGTGAACCATGTGAAGGACTGAAATAAAAAAGCAAATAAGGCGAAAATAGTGATGAGGTTTTATTTTAATTTGAGGTAATTTAAAATAAAGAAAATTGCATTTTGGTGTTTATCTGACGATATCTCATTTTTATCTTCCAGGTGATATTTTGGCGATATTACCTCCATTTATTGCGCATGATAGAAAATTTCATTTTGGTGCTTAACTGACGATATCACATTTTAATCTTCCAGGTGATATTTTGGCGATATTATATAGATTTATTACGCATGATTATCTGTAAATAAAATTTTTGGCGATATTGACTAAAAGTCAAGGTGGAAACAATAAAGGAAAATTTCCTTTTTTGGAAATCTACGTCTCTATTCAATGCTTCAGCTATTTTACAAAAACTGCTTGAATTCAAGCCGACGGCGGAAAACAAAAGAAGACAATTGTGAGACTAGTGGTGGATGGGATAACAGTGAAAATTGAATTAAGAAAAGACTCAGTTTTATGTGATGAGCTGTCCCGGTTGCCTTCATTTCCACTTGAAATTGAAGTTTCAAATGAGTTCACTAGCAAGTTTTTAACAAATGAACAGCAACTGGCAACTTGACCATTGTTACACATGCTTTTGGGTATAACATTTTAGCTGACTTTCATATGAATTGAGATCAGCAGAAAGAACATTTTTAAAACGAATTGGTGGTGATAAAACGACCGATTTTATTATACACGTCATAAAATTTACTTGAAATGAGACCCAAGGATTTTATATTTTTTATTATATTTTTTCGATATTATAACTTCATTCCTGCAGTTGAAGATATGGTGCTTTTTATTTGGCATATTTTCAGGAAAATGTTTTGGTTATTTCCCCAAACTCTAGAAAAAAAAAACGTTGAAAGAACCGAACTGACAAACGAAATCAGACGAAAACATCAGTGATATATACCACAACACTCGGATGTAAACCAAGCAACCTTAATTTAAGCTAACTATTTCTATTAATTTCCCGTGGTGTCCATCTATTTAATTTGTAACTCTTTATTGTTTAATGTTTTGTTATCATTTATGTTATTGTAGTTTTTCATCATTACTTCATCTAATTATTTATTTTGATTGAATTAAAATATAAAAAGTACGGAAAATTGAATTTTTGACTTCTAGGTGGCTATCGGTCAAATTCTCATTTTTATCTTCCAGGGGATATTTTAGTGATATAATAGAGACTTTATTGAATGGGAACTCGAAAGAAAATAAGGCAAATATAGCAGTAGTGTAATTTATGCTTAATAGTTATATTAATTTCCTCTCATGTCCAGTTATTTACTTTGTAACTCTTAATTGTCTGATGTATTATTATCATTTATTTAATTATTGTCTATCTTCATTAATAACTTTATGTAATTATTAATTTTGATTGTATTAAAAAGAATATGGAAAACTATTTTTTTGTCTTCTAGGTGGTTAAGTGGCGATATCGCAATTTTATCTTCCAGGTGATATTTTGGCGATATTGTCTAGATTTCTTCCGGATGATTATCTGAGTATATCGCCGACTAATAATCGAAAATTATTGCCACAGATATCGATCTAGCCGCTCAAACTTCTTCAATTGAGGTTATTTCAGCAATACGGACATGATTCTTGCCACCATATTATTTTTCTTCTAGGCAATACGATTTCGAAGCATTTTCGTATTACTTTGCTTGTTGTAATACAAAAATACTTATACAAATGAAACCAAAATTATGAATACACAAAATTTCGAAGTGCCTAATTTTGATTGAATTGAAATGTGAAAAATATGGAAGACTACATTTTCGTCTTGTATGTGCTTATGTGGCGACATCTCATTTTTATCTTTCAGGTGATATTTCGGCGATATTATCTAGATTTCTACCGGAAGATTATCTGGGCCGACTTATTATCCAGAATGATTGTTTTAGTATTGCCTTGTGGTAGTGTTCTGGCCGCATAAACTTCTGCAATTGAGGTTACTTCCTTACTTACTTTTCTTCTAGGCAATACGATTTCGAAGCATTTTCATATTACTTTGCTTGTGTAACACAAAAATACTTATACATACGAAAACCAGATCCAGGTATATCCACAAATTCATAGTGCCCAATTTTGATTTAATTGATATGGGAAAAATATGGAAAGTTTTTATTTGTCGTGTAGGTTATCTGGCGATATCTCATTTTTATCTTCCAGGTGATATTTTGACGGTATGATTTTTGTCGTCTAGACGGTTATATGGCTATATCCCATTTTTATCCTCCCGGCGATATTTTGGCGAGTTTTTCCAGGTCATATTTTCGCGATATCATCTATATTTTTTCGTTCAGTAGAAGACTAAATATTAGAATACCAGAAGCAGCCAGGTTTAACAATATTTTGCATTTTATAAAATTCATATATTTGAAAGTTGAATTCAGATATTTTTAGAAGTTGCATAGTTTGGATTTATATATCGTAATCATAATAATTCTAAATTATTTTATATTTAGTCAATTATTAGCAGTTTACTGCCTCTTAATCCATTCTTTCAACTTCATGCTTTTTGAAACTATATTTAGACTAATGCAAGTCACTGTAAATTCCACGCTGTTGTGGCAACACTGCCACTAAGGGCATCGTAATCATTCGTACTCATATTCAGATGTTGGCGATACTGGCAGTGCGGCGTGTGGAATTGCTGCCACAACCACACATCAGTCCATGCTTATGCATCAGCAACAGCATCATCAGCATCAGTAACAGCGACAGCATCAGCAACATCGTCGTCATATCATATTTATAAGCTGACGCGCAGTAATTAAATGCATCTGTAGCATGTAACATTGTGTTGATTTTTTAATTGCAGGACACCCCACTGGCACACCCACACAAGCAGCAGGAGTAACCCAGTGAAATATGTGGCTACATTTGCAACAATATAGTAAAGGGAGGAAAGAAAAGCTGCAGGATTCTATAAAATATAGAATGTGTCGACTTGGAAGCGCTTTTTTAAAGGACTCAAACGGGATTTTAATTAAAGACTCTCTACGAAAGTCATTGGTCATTTAAAAGTTCAATGGACTCATTAATACCCCCCCCCCCCCCTTTATTGCAACCGAGTTATGCAGAGATATCGATATATTTGACTTTTAAATCATTGAATGACACTACTGCATCCAAGTCATGCAGAAGTTCAGCACTGTTTGGTCCACGGGCTTCTCTGAATCACAGATTTTTTTGCTGGGATGTCCATCAATTTGGAATAAACATGCATGCATACATAAATACGCATGAGCTTGCAAATATTTTACTCGCTTTTAAAAATGAAATATAAAGGGAAACCATTACTGCCTCCTCTTCGTCCTTCTCCCACAGGAAAACCAACGCAGTTTGGATATAATATTGCCCCATCCAACTCATTCATTCATGGCAGCTTCCCTCACACACATGTGCGCGCACTTTTGGTGGTAATTAAAACAAAATGACGGCGCTGATCATGACGTCGTCGATGATGGAGTGGAGGTGGGAGCTGCAGATGGTTACGGTGGTGGCTGTGTTGGTACTGCTGCTGCTGCATGCTTTTGTCATGAATAAACATATTTTAATTTCAATTAAAGCTTTTAAATGCTTTTTAAACTTTATGTTCTTGAGACTGTTTGTTTTCGGTATTTTTTGCAGGGGAATTTCTTTCCCTCCTTTTTCAATTGGATCCGAGGGCATCCCGTCATCACGCACCATGAACAGTGGTCGGCGAGGACGTTCGAAACCCAAATCATTTAAAGACTAGTATATCAATTAAATAATACCTAAATTAAAATTTATATTACAATTACAATATTGCTCATTAATAATGTATACTCTTGAAGAGGTAATAAGAGAGTTATTTTAATCACTTTTGTTTCTGATGGGCTGTCTAAGAACTGTCTATCTGATGCTTCTCTCCCCAAGGAATTTATGGTTAAAGAATATTTAAATTGATATAAATAAATAATAACACTGAATTCATGGCAATGTTTGAATTCTGCGGAGAAATTAAATAAAGTGAAATGAAAAATGTGTTGAAATATAAATAATGCCATGTTGAGTGATCACAGTTTTCCTACGACTTTTTAGGGATTTTGATAAGCATTTCTTGAGGAGGTTCCATGAAAATTTAAAAAGAGACAATCAATCCCAACACATGACATGAGTTTTGAATCCATTTATAAATGAAATTTTCAATGTAAATATTATATTTTGTATCTTTTCATGTTGTGAAAATGTTTCGTTATGGAAAAGTATCAATTGTTGGCAACAGAATAAAAATTGTTGTGAGATACTAACATTGTCGAAGGAGTATTTTGGCGTTCTAAGGTCGGAAACGATACTAAAAACTAAAAAAGGAGCTATTTCTTAATTGTTTATTAAAGTTCCCATTTTCGTCGAAAGTACCTTTTATATTTATATCATAATTTTTGGATTACAATTCCGATCACGCCCCGTTATACGTTAAATTAAAGGTAAATTTAACGACTAGAAATTCTGGGAATTTCACTTTCAGTGGTTTTTATTCAGTAATAGTCGCTTAAAATTGAGAAATGTACGTCCAGACAACATATTTATCTGAAAGAAAATATTTCGTCAATATAATTCATTTATCATTCCGAAGAAAATAAGCAAAATTATATTTTGTCATATCTTTAGAAAAATATTGGCGTTATTGACAAAAAAATGATTTTGTTGTCGTATTTCGAATGAATGTTTAAACAGTTATTCCTAAAAAATTGTCTTTTTATGGGAAATCCATTTATTATAAGTTCTCAATACGACGACAAATAAGTGGAAGACTTGCTCCAAGAACAATGAAGTTTGAAATGAATTTGACAGCAAGTTTTCAAATGAACTAGTGAGAATATAATTTGCATATTGATGAATATATAAGTGTTATACTATGAATATCTAAGTGTTATACACATGTTTTGGGATAACACTTAGATATTCATGTTTTTTGCACATCACTCAGTCAACGTTTTTAAAAATGCAGTTTTTATTAGCCACCTTCAGAATTATAACTTCATTTATACAGTTAAAGATATTGGGAACTTAGAGAAGTTTTCAGGTGCAAAAATGTCAACCTGATTAACCAGAAACATTTGTACATGAGAGAGGCCGAATTAATAATTCAAATAAGGTGAAAACAGTAGTATTATAACTTAAGCTAACTATTTGTATTAATTTCCATTGAAATTTAATTTGTAACATAATTGTTTTATGTTTTATTATCCTCAATGTTGTTATTGTAGTTCTTCATTAACCACTTTGTGTAATTTTTAATCTTGATTGAATTATACTATTTTTATCTTCCAGATGATATTTTGGCGATTATTCCTGATGGTAATCATCGCATTATCGTATATTTATTGTTTTTGTATTGCTGAATTGAAGTTACTTCCGCAATACAAATAGGTTGCCACAATATTACTATTTCGATTTCGAATTATTTTCGCGGAATGATTACAAGTAAAACTAGCTTTTCGTCAATATAGCTCAAACTATTGATAATAACAGACAGAAAACATTATTAACCGATCATTTTTTTCGGATTGATTTTTCATGATTCTTTTAAAATTATTTTTTCCTGAAATTATGACAAGTAAAACTATATTTTTTCCATATATATTGATATAATTCGATTTAGAATTATTTGATAACAATATTGAGCATTTTAGAGGTGTAAACTAGGATTGTGTATAACATTTCCCGATGGAAATTTGCTCTGTGGGCGGAGGGGGCGTGGCAATAGTGTTTTTGAGAGCTAGAAGGCTGAAAATGTGTACATATATAGTACTGACCACGAGAATGATAAATATGATGCCGAAATTTGGATTTTCATTTTGTGGGCGGAGTGGGCGTGGCAATAGTGTTTTTTTGAGCTAGAAGGCTGAAAATTGGAGCGTATATATTACTGATCATGAGAAAGATAAATATGATGTCGGATTTTGAGTTTTTGTTTTGTGGACGGTGGGGACGTAGCAAAAATGTTTTTTTTTTTCAGCTAAAAGGCTGAAAATTGGAACATTTATATATTACTGGCCACAAATAAAAATACTGACGGAGTGGGTGTGGCAAAAGTGTTTTTGAGAGCTAAAAGGCTGAAAATTTGAACTTATATATTGCTGCTCATGAGAAAGATAAATATGATGCCAAAATGTGGATTTTCGTTTCTTGGGCAGTGGAAACGTGGCAAAAGTGTTTTTTGAGATAAAAGGCTGAAAATTGGAGCGTATATATTACTGACCACGATAAAAATCAATAAGAAACCTGATTTTAGTTTTACTATTTGTTTTTTGCCTGGCGAAACGGGCGGGGTTCTGCTAGTATATTTATATTTTAATGCTGTGCAAAATCAAATAAAATTTAAAAAGTTGATATTTTATCAAAAAAATATTCAAATATATATCAGAATAATAACAAAAACTGCTGGCGATCGCGCTCTGATTTCAAATTGTGTTTAGAACAAATGTAGCAATTTTTACAGAAAATTTAAGAAATGAATATTCATTTTTTCAGTATTTTTTCGAAAACTAAGGGCAATGTATAATACCGTTTGATAGTACTAGTCTGTACCTGAACAGGAACATATACACGGGAACTAGAGATCGTATGTAGAAATACTGTGTACCCGGTTTTTCATTTGGTGATCTTTTCTCCTTCTCTTTTACAGGATTTTCAATTTCCAAAGGACACAGTTACTTTAAAAATTCATTTTCGTACTTCTGCCAGGTATACAAAGACGATACTTCAAATTACATGCTTCTATCTGTATTATTTTTAGCACTAACAACCATTTCTAGTTTTCCTCCTTATTTCTTTAGTTTATTCATATTAAAACAGAAATTTAGAAAATCATCTTTTACATTTCTACAAAGGTCATTTACATGTACACCCTGTTATACGATCGGCCATATGATCGACATTAGCTGAAGATGGCATATGAAAGATCGACTATATGATCGACATTAGCTGATGCACGAATGACATCCACATGCAGATGGCGCTATTGTTTATTTTACGACTGTCAAAGTTGTGTTTGTGTACTTCGTACGAATCAGCAATTCGTGCTAAAATAAAATATTAAAAACATAGTTTGTGTTGTTTTTATAAATTGTCTCCGTCTAGGGGAGACCAACAGTTCCACCAAACTGGTAGGATTCTGTTCAGTAACCTGCAAATAAAACAGAATATTTTTTTGCCTTTTTTTCTATTTTTATGGGTTATCTCGTGTCAGCAGAAACACGTTTTTAACATTTTTGGAGACTGTTCATGAACCACTTTAAAAAATATACATACCCATTTGTGCTGATTTTACTCATTACACCGTCCGACAGACCATATCAGCACTAAACCTAAGGGCGAAATTGTGTTAATTGGCGTGTTTCGATTTTCATTTTCTCATCCTGCTGTCTCTTAAAAGGACTACAAAGTCCCGAAGGATCCAATTTTTCAAAAAAAAAACTTATTACATGCGTTCATGGCTGCTAAACTAATACAGATAAGAAAATGAAATTTAAAGTATTTTTAAAAGGTAATCTTCACGTTAATTTGATACTTAAACTTGTATCATAGGGCGTGAATAAGAATTTAAAATAATTTTTAAAAAATTTTAACTATATAGTCCTGTGAAGAGACAACAGGATGATGAAATGAAAAACGCCAATTAGGTCAATTTTGTCTATAGTTTCAGACGTATATCATTCAGTTCAAGTTTAAAGACATTTCTTAAAAATGTTATGCCTCAGTGGAAACACAAATAATATTTTTTACATCTTGGACATATCATTTTTTATTTTTTAAATAGTGTAATCAACAAAAAAAACTGTTGATGTTTTTTATTTATTTTTTTAAAACTACTCTTTTGCTAAAAAGTTATCAATATCTTTCACATCACAAAAGATATGACTTGAAGAAGAAATTCTTCTTCCCAATAAGTGCGAAATGTCGTTTTTTAAAATAATGATATATTGCAACATTCATAACCATAAAAATATGAGAAAAAAATCAACGACATATTTTGTCGATGTTTTTATTTGTTAATAGCTTGTATTCGAAAGAAGAAAACAATGCCTATTTTAAAAATATATATATGGATATTTATGGATGTAAACATTACGATTAAACAACAAACAAATGTAGAAGTTATTGGATCGAAAATATTACTTTTTTATTTTTTAGTGTTACTAAACATTTAAATCCCAATTTCGAAACCGAGCTTCTAGGAAAACAATTATTTGTATTTTATGTAAATTCTTCCACAATTTATTTAGAATGTCCAACACTGTGGCAGACACCAGACTACCAGTTCTCTTTTTTCTCTCTCACACTCTTTCCATCACTGTCTTCCTGTGCCCTATTTCAAACCAATTTATCATTTGTTTAAACTTACTTCCTCTTCGTCCGGCTTCTTATCTTCTTTTTCTAGTCCTCTGCCAGGCTGCAAAAGCATTTTGTTACGCTGGTATTTTTTTACAAAGTGAGAGAATGTTTTTCCGAAGTGACAAAATATTTTACAAGGCAAAAAAGAATAAATAAATAAAAAAAAGTTTTATTGCATTAATTGTCGCATAATTTGCTTCCTTGCTTTCAAGTTGTTGCTGTTGTCGTGGCTGCTGCTGCCGACGCTGTTGCTGTTGGATTGGATGTCAGTCAGTGTGTCTCTATTACAAAGTTGTTGAAGTTATTCCTGCGTTGCGCTGCATGGCATCCTCGCTTTTTTTCTTCTTTATTCTTTGTTTTCTTTCTTATGTTCGTTGTGTTCGTTGCTGTTTCTTGGGCTTGGGTGTTTGTGCAACTGAAGGATAATTATGAATTATGCACACGCCAAATGTGTTGCAATAACTTTAGTTGCCTGCAGCCGGCAACATGCTGCTACCGCTGCTCATTTTGGGTGCCTCTCCGTTGGCAATATGCGTAGCCATGTGTTTTGTGTTGACTTTTCAGTGGCAGTGGTGGGTAGTAGTTGTGTTGCACATGTCCCTTTTTCCTTTACTTTCGTACTTTTAACTCTAGGGACATTCACACTATATGATTTATCATAGAACTAGATCGGAGCAAAATTTAGTCAGTATTTCTTGAAAAGCATCTGCTAGTTCAACTGTTTCCCCTACAAACTCTATCCATGTTGTGCAATAAATCGCACAGTGTGAACTGCCCCCTTTTCTTGGTTCGGCTGGTGGATGACGGCGAATGTTTGATGCACGCGCACTGCTCTTCCGTCAACGCTGTCTCCGTTTACTTAGTGTGTCAGATGATAGGACTAAATTACCCAACATAAGTTGAGATGTTGTTAACTGAGCAAAGGGAAGTGTTGCTGTTGATGCCGTGTTGTTGATTTTAATGAATTTAATTTGTTTTTAACAACATTCGCGCTATTTTTTCCCCTTACGCAAATTAATATATCATAATGACAGGCTCAAGTTAAAGTAAAATCAAAGGAAATTTTACACGGAAAAAAAGAAGAGAAGGAAAATGGCTATGGCAACAACGAAGGAAGAAAAAATTTATGAAAAACATAAAGCTGATGTTTATTTCCAAGGAAAAAACGGAATTGTCCTTCTTCCTTTAATAAGATAGCATCCCACACAATGTAGACATTTAATCCAGGTTAAATTCAATACCTTAAAAGCAAACCGCCTCTCCTTATCTCTCACTTCAAAAAGGTTCACCTTTTCCATAACTGCTGCAAAATAAAAATATTCTTCTTCATACTTCAAATTAAAGGTTGTTTATCTTAACCTTTTTTGAAAATAAAATCCACAAACCATTAATTTGAAATTTGAACATGTCCTTCTTCAATTCTTATATTTTGTACATTAATGCAGGATATTGTTGAAAAGGTCAATGGATAATTGCTTTCAAAGTTCTTATTTTTGATGGATATCCTTGCCTGCCAACTGTCTGTTGGATGCTCCTCTCCTACGAACCATTTTTCGATTGAGTGATTCTAAAATTTGTCAAGAAAGATTTTCGATATTTCCATGAATCCGAAGTGGTTGAATTCTATGGAGATATTGAAAGGCATGGTCTTAAGAGTAGACGCAAAGAAAAATTCGTTACCCACAAACGAAAAGTTGGACAAAAAAATATTTACATGAAGAAAAAAAACACCTAAACGAAAAGTTGGACAAAAAAATATTTACATGAAGACAAAAGCACCTAAACGAAAAGTTGGACAAAAATCGTTTACGTAATTCGCTTGTGACAAACGATTTACGTTCAATCTCTATGAAACGTTTATGGTAAACGGTTAGTGTGTTTACCGCAAACGTTTTAAGTTTACCACAAACCCTTGAAACGTTTGTTACAAACGTTTATTTTGCTTGCTACAAGCGATGTTGGACAAAAAATATTTACTTGAAGAAAAAAACACCTAAACGAAAAGTTGGCCAAAAATCGTTTACGCAATTCGTTTGTGACAAACGATTTACGTTTATGCTCTATGAAACGTTTATGACAAACGGTTAGTGTGTTTACCGCAAACGATTTATGTTTACCACAAACCCTTGAAGCGTTTGTTACAAACGTTAATTTGTTTGCTACAAGCGATGTGTGTTTATCCCAAGCAAAAGGAAGACGTTACAAACGGAATGACAAACTTAAAAAAAACCCCATCCTATAGTGGAAGTTATGGTTGGTTGGTTGGCCGCTCTCACGGGAGCATCAAGTAGTTCTTTAAGGCACCATTTTGAATTCACCACACCACTCGTAAAAGAATATTATATAGAGCCTGAAAGATTGAGATATTTGATTAGATCTCTAAGATCGTTTTGCGATATCTCGTCAATATCGTGTAGTAAGTGCTTCCCAAATGACCTGTGCCCTGCGTTTATTAGAGTTGGACATTCAGATAAGAAGTACTCGACTGTCTCTTCTTCCTATTCGTTATCGCAGCTATGGCAGTGATCGTTGAATTGCAGCTTCTTTCGTCGCAAATGGTTTCCAATTGGCAAATGATTTGTCTGCACTGTCCGTAAACACTTTTAATATGTTTCTTTTGCTCTGGCTTAAAAGGTCTCTGGTACGTTTTTTGTTATATTGAGACTAGGTTTTTCTCGATATTTGACATGTGTCTACGTTTTTCTACGTTGGTGGTAGGTACAAACATATCGAGTACTCAATTGAAATGTATCGAGTTTTCGTTTGCAGGAACTGTTTGAACTGTTATGGTAAAATTAGATCGTTTTAGTCAAATAAACTATGTTTGCGATAAACGACGGTGTTTTTTCTTTGTGTACATGTAAATCGCAATATCACCCACTCCATGTCAAGCGATCACAATACGGTGTTCCTCAAATATCAGGAATTTGGATTAAACATATATAAAATCTCATAATTCCTAAAATGGGGAAAATAAATCCCAAAATGTGATTTTTTTAAGAAAAATTACCACAATTCCTGAATTTTGATCGTGAATCAGAAAAAAAATAAGAATATTATTAGCCGCCTGATAAATTCGAATTATTATTTTTGTAAATCGTGCATGGGTGTTTGTCCTATTCTAGTAAACCGAACTAGCGAATTACACTGTGGAAAAAATTAAGAAAAAATGACCGCGGATTATGAGAGGTAATAAAAAAGAATACACGTATATCGGCGTTTTGAAAGGTTACCTATGGAGGCCGTTTACAGGGGGTAAATATTTCAACCTTATGCACATCCTTATGATGAAACGACATATGCAACCTTACGATCTTTACATTTTAAGTATAGGATGTGTGCATCACATACTTAAAACACTACTAGGAATATTTTTGTAGAACATTTTAATCCTCGAGCTCCTCAATAGAAGGGCCTTTTTAGTGCCTTTTGTAAAAAAGGTAGATTAATATTTACCCTTTTGCTCATTCTTATTCTGCATCTGCATAATAAACCTTGTGATCCCTACATTTTAAGTATAGAATACGTTCAGCAATATTACTTAAAACACTACGAAGAATAGTTTTTGTGGAATATTTTAACCCTTGAGCCTCTCAATAAAGGGTTCTTTTTAGTAATTTTTGTAAAAAAGGGGTAAAAACACTTCTAAAACAGGGTAGTTGTTGCATTGCACTGGGCATTGATAAGGGGGTGTAGCGTCCCTTGAAACGATCGTCTGCCCTGCTAGCAACCGAACCAAAAAATGACATTTATTTGACACTTATTTTTAAAATACTTTGTTTTCTGTTTAAGAAAACAAAAACAAATGATCTCGAACCTGAATAAGAGTTACAACAACAGAAAAATACACTTTTTATAAAAAAAAAATACCATAGCGAAGCACTTTTTGTGTTTTATTATACACAAAACTAAAAATTGCATAAAAACGTATCTTTTTTGCGAGGAGAAATAAAGGGTGATTTTTTAAGAGCTTGATAACTTTTTAAAAAAAAAAACGCATAAAATTTGCAAAATCTCATCGGTTCTTTATTTGAAACGTTAGATTGGTCCATGACATTTACTTTTTGAAGATAATTTCATTTAAATGTTGACCGCGGCTGCGTCTTAGGTGGTCCATTCGGAAAGTCCAATTTTGGGCAACTTTTTCGAGCATTTCGGCCGGAATAGCCCGAATTTCTTCGGAAATGTTGTCTTCCAAAGCTGGAATAGTTGCTGGCTTATTTCTGTAGACTTTAGACTTGACGTAGCCCCACAAAAAATAGTCTAAAGGCGTCAAATCGCATGATCTTGGTGGCCAACTTACCGGTCCATTTCTTGAGATGAATTGTTCTCCGAAGTTTTCCCTCAAAATGGCCATAGAATCGCGAGCTGTGTGGCATGTAGCGCCATCTTGTTGAAACCACATGTCAACCAAGTTCAGTTCTTCCATTTTTGGCAACAAAAAGTTTGTTAGCATCGAACGATAGCGATCGCCATTCACCGTAACGTTGCGTCCAACAGCATCTTTGAAAAAATACGGTCCAATGATTCCACCAGCGTACAAACCACACCAAACAGTGCATTTTTCGAAAAAACAAATTTTTCTTGAACGGCTTCTGGTTGCTCTTCACTCCAAATGCGGCAATTTTGTTTATTTACGTAGCCATTCAACCAGAAATGAGCCTCATCGCTGAACAAAATTTGTCGATAAAAAAGCGCGAAACACATTTCGAACCGAACACTGATTTTGGTAATAAAATTCAATGATTTGCAAGCGTTGCTCGTTAGTAAGTCTATTCATGATGAAATGTCAAAGCATACTGAGCATCTTTCTCTTTGACACCATGTCTGAAATCCCACGTTATCTGTCAAATACTAATGCATGAAAATCCTAACCTCAAAAAAATCACTCTTTATATTCAAAAATTGAAGTCAACAAAAGTTGCGTAACTCGTGAAATACATGGCCGATTTTAACTATGTACTATACCTTGTTATGAAGGTAATTTTAACTACTTTTTTAATATTGAAGTGATATGGTATAGCTGCGTAATTAAATAAAATTAAAAGTTTTTTTACAATTTTATTTATTTTATTTTGATTTTTGAAATGATTGCATTAACTATTTTAGAAATTTGTTATGGTTTTTTTTTGCAAAAACAATCAAAATTTCAGTGAAAAATAATCAGAATGATAATTTCTTCATTAGTTTATTAACACAAAGTACAAAAACAATAAACAACCCAATAAAAATTAGTTAATTACTACAAAAAAATGTTCCACCAACTGCCTTTTCTGAAATTTGTTATTGTTTTTTATGGCTTGTGTTAATAAACTAATGAAGAAATTATCATTCTGATGATTTTTCACTCAAATTTTGGTTGAAAAAAAATCGTAAAAAATAGAAGCCGTCATTTCACCACTTCCCAAACTAACACAGTCATTGAAAAATATCTAAGAACACTACTTGGATCGAAAATCAAAATAGAAGAAATAAAATTCAATATTTTATTATTGAAATTGCCTTCAAAACAAGGTATATTACATTAAAATCGGTTAAGTATTTCAAGAGTTACAGGCGATTAAAACACATTTTTGAAAAAATTTTATTTTTTTTCACGGTTAAATTTGTCATAAATCTTGAAAAATTATATTTTTCAGATATATGGAGAATACATATACAAATTTGCGAAACAATCCTAGTTATCGAGGTCAAAAATCGTACCGCTTGGCATGGAATGAGTCAAAGTTGTGAGCTATCACAATAGGGCGTGTTGATTTTAGACAATTTTTGATTTTAAAAAACGTGCAGTTATAAAAAGTTGTGAAATGCTTTGCCTTTTTCAGATATATATTTTTTGTGATAAAATTTAGTTTAGCTTGGTAAATTGTCAAAAGAAATGATTAAAAAAAACAGTTTTTTTAATTTTTTAACGGGTTCTACGTTAAAGAGAAATTTATAGCCCTCATAATTACCTTAAATTTAAGAATTTAAGATGTGACTTATACTTTAAAAATAATAAGGGTAACTTTGACGATAATTGTAATTTTAATAAAAGAAAATAAAATTATTTTTTTGAAAATCTAAAATTGTCTAAAATCGAAACACCCTAATGCCGAATGCAAACAGCCCACTTATTGAAGTATCCGTTTGGTGAACGTGTTATTTCTCTGAAATTCCTATTTTTGTCGAATTTTGATTTTAAAAGTATATACAAGTATAGCTGATCATGTCAGATGTATACTTCAGATTAAAGGTACTTAAGATGGCTGCATATTTGTTGAATTTTAACTTAAAATAGTTATTTAATCGATTTTTTATTGGCATGAAAATCCCAAGAAAAATGGAAAAAATCGGGAAAATATATTTTTAGCTGTACGATCAGGTTTTTTCGTATCCTGTTTGGGGATACCTTTTAAGGTAAATATCGTCACTGCGTAGAAATTTAAGAAATTTGAAATACTTGTGAAAAAAATATATTTATTTGGAAAATACAGTCTTACAGTTTCTTTTATAACTTTCGATTCGTGTGAGATCCCATGAATATGTTTTTTTTTTTTTTTTTGCAATTGGAAGTAAACACACTGTTCTACTTTATTAAAATCGAAGGGGACATTAGTTAATAAAAAATTAAATACATTATTTTTGGTATTTTTCTTGTCAGAAAAAATAGTTTAAATCCACAAGAAAATACCTTTCAAACACACCTTCGCGCGTTAATATATCTTAACTATGTCAGAAACGACGCAACGGGACCACACCCTTCAACACAGTATACTTCACTTGAATAGGCTTTATGATCAGCAAACATAATTTAGAAAACAAGATTTTTTCTTTGATCCGTTTTGCAGATAATCCTAATGTTACTAAACCACTGCTTCTACGTGAAATAACATTTGTAGCCATCAAAATTACCATAAATTTAAGGTAATTATGAGGTCTTATATTCCAATATAAATAAGGGTACATTAGACAATTGTATATTGTAATTTTAATATATAAAATATATTTTTTAAATTTCAAAAACGTTTAGTTAAAAATAGCTGTGGTATGCTTTGCCATTCTCCGATATAATTTTATTTCTGTGATCTCCTTATATCATCAAAAGAAAAATCTACTTAAAAAATAAGTTTTTTTTTTTATTTTTTAACAATCGCTACTAAACCACTGTTTCTACCTGACTCAAAGGAAGTGGACCTAACCAAAAAATGTCTCTTAAACTAATGGAGGATGTCTCTAACTGCACACTCCATCCTACAACACTTTTAAAGTATTATATCTGATTTTTCTTACGGGTTTACAACATTTTCTAATTGAATCACATAAACTAGTATTGCGGCTTAAGTGGGATTAAATCCAAAGGACACTGCCTGTCCTTCGGGAAAGCTTTAATAGCCTTTTGGGATCTATATATATATATATTCCGTATTTATCCCCTACTTAAGCACATTTCTATTAATTGATTATAACATTAATTTTCTATTGTTGTGTGATCTCCTCTGCTAAAGCTCTTTCGGAATAATGGTATCCTACCAAATCCATCAATGATGAACGAGGTCAGGCAAACCCCCCTCCCATGTAATTTATTTAAGACGAGTGGTTGCCATTTTTATGGCTTTCCTTTTCGCCCTTCTCTGTTCGATATATATTCTGCTTTGTGTTTGTTGTTATCATTTTGTTTGAACAAATCATTTAACCTTTTAAAGGATTTGGTTATGATCCAAACCCTACCCCCGTCCTCAAACCGAGTCACCCAACAAGGTTGTAACACAACAAAATCGCTATGATTCGATTCGAGTTGAATCGAGTCGAATGTTGTTTATGACGTGCCATCGCCTTTGTGTGCGAGTGTAAGCTTGTGCATGTGTATGTGTGCTTTTTATGAACTTTGTTTCTCCTTTATTTTAACATGATGTTCTGTTTTTTATTGGCTTTCAGTTCAGTGTTCACTGTTCAGCTTTCAGTTCATTGCAAATTTTCACTTTTTGACCCAGTTTTTTTTTGCATTCTTCCTTCTCCTCTCTGCTGACTTTTCTCGTGTACTCGTGGTGTTTGGTGAAAAATTATCGAATACAAATATTTGTTTGATTCAGTTCAATTCAGTGTTTTTTTGTATTTTATTTTATTTCATTTCATAGCATTGATTTGATGCAAACTTTTTTTTTTATTGCCTCACCATGTTAAAAAGTTGTTTGGATGTACCACTTTTTTCAGCATTATTATTTTATTTTATTAAGTATTTTGTATTTGTTTTGTGAGTTATATGTATGTATGCACACAAGTTTGCATGTCTGTTTGTTATATTTACTCATTTAATTGATAGCATTTAACCCGATTTTTTACACGGTGTTTTCGTTTGTCCATCATGGCAAATTGTAGGTTAATCTCTCTAATACACTCAGAGAAAAAGGGACTAGTCGTTAATGCTGAAGGTGTTAAAATTGAGTAAGGTGACACAAATAAAAGAAAAAATAAAAAATCAACACCAAATACAAATAACAAATATAATAAAATCAACACGAAAATTTTTCTATTGATTTTTTTTTTTTCATTTTTGCTAAAATCAAAATTTTCGTTGTAAATATTCTTAATATTTGTACTCTTATTTTGGATATATTGGTCCCATCGCAATAGCTTATATATTCAATTAAAGGTCATAACGATGCCTATAAATGTTGCGAATAACACTTTCACATAGAAACAGTGGTTTAGGGACAGGCTCCAAAGATTTGGCAAAAAATTAATTTTTTCCGAAAAAAATATATTTTTGCCGACACGAAAAAAATCATAAAAAATAGAGAAAAAGTCGGAAAAAAAACTATTTTGTTTTATTTTTTAATAGCTTACACTATAAGGCAAAAACCAATGTATATATGTACACAAATCTATAGATAAATCTAGAAGTTATGATACTATATGTAGAAGCAAAAGTTTTTTAAATCATATTTTTTTAGATTTTGTTCAAAAAGCGCGAAAGTCTCATTAAAAAATATATAAAAGAATATATTGTTTTAGTTAGTTATTGCTGAAATCTTAGCGAAGAAAGCAAGGCATTTTTGAAGAAAATCTATTCACAAATGTAGAAGTTATGACCCTTATGGAGAAGTAAGGGAATTAAAAAAATCTAGTACCATTTTTTACGAAGTTTTTGCTTAAAATTATTTAGTCACATGTGAAGACGACATTTATCTATATAAATTTTCTTTAAGATGCCAGTTATTACAAACTAAAATAGGTGTTATCTAATTTAATTCAATTTAAACAAAAATAAAAAATAAGATTTAAAATATATTTTGACTCTACAAAGAGTATCATAACTTCTACATTTATCCATAGATTTTTTACATATAAACTTTATTTTTTGCATTATAATGTTGTCTATTAAATAATAAAACAAAATACTATTTTCCGATTATTTTTGTATTTTTTATAATTTTTTTCGAGCCAGCAGGAATAGATTTTTTTTTGAAAAAAAAAATAATTTTTACCAAACCTTTGGAGCCTGTCCCTAAACCACTGTTTCTATGTGAAAGTGTAATTCGTAACATTTATAGACATCGTTATGACCTTTAATTGAACATATAAGTCGTTGCGATGGGACCAATATAACCAAATTGAGAATACAAATATTAAAATTATTTACAACGAAAATTGTAATTTTAGTAAAAAAATGAAAAAGAAATACACCATAATTCTTTCTGTGTTGATTTTATTATATCTATTATTTTTATTTTGTGTTAATTTTTTCTTTAGAAATAAGAAATAAAACCAAAATACCGTTTTCCGGCATTTTTTTCTATTTTTTATGATTTTTTCTTGTCAACAAAAATAGATTTTTTGAGAAACAAAATACTTTTTTCCCAATTTTTGAAGAGTGTTCCTAAATTACTATTTCTATGTTAATGTCCAATTCTCAATATTTGTAGCCTTTCTCCGACATTTTTCTGATTTTTTTCGGGTCAAAAAAAAAAAAAGATTTTTCGAAAAAAAAACAATAATTTTTTCCCATTTTTTGAAGAGTGTTCCTAAATTACTATTTCTATGTTAATGTCCAATTCTCAATATTTATCATTAGTACCTTCAATTTAACATATAACCGGGTGTTATCGAACTTATATTTCCAAAATGGAAGTAAAAATATCAAGTACCTTGGCTGAAAATTGGAATTTTAATAAAAATTTAAAAAAATAACATAAATTTTTTTAATATCGTTTTAGAGCTTAGAAAACCAAAATATATCAGAAAATGTATAATCATCCATTTTTTAATTAAATTACAAAGTATCGAAGAGAAAAAACATGATTTTTAGGTGTTTTCTGAAAGGAGAAATACACTCAACTAAACACATTTCGTCTATATAAGTATTTTGTATCCTGTGTGAGGATAACTCATCAGTGGTGCTTCCGTATAATGTTTGGTGTTACTATGCTGTTATCATTCATATGTATATATTTACATTTTTTGCTATTGTTCTTTGTTGTATTTAAGCCTAAGATTTCCCCAGATGGGAAGCATTTGAAGATATTTTCCCTAATGATTTATTAGGCTGGTGTGGCTGACCCAATCTAAGATACACATATTCCTGGTAATATGAGTACTCACATCCATTTTCGTTGACTGTATATTTGCTTAAATGCCGTTATTTTATTATTGACTCAAAGAGAGAGATAGAGAGAGAAAAGGAAGGGGAGAGTGTAAACGTTTGCCAATTTGTTCATTGATTGTTTGCTGTAATAATCAACATATCAATGACAATGTGTACGAATAACAATTTTTATGAAAGCATTAAACGATAGATATGGCCAAAATAAACAACGACAACTCTAAAGAATCGTCAACATCATCATGAGTATTTCCATTAACTGGAAAATAGGACAATTTTATAAATTTCATGAACCTT
This sequence comes from Polietes domitor, assembly GCA_947397865.1. Taxonomy (NCBI): domain Eukaryota; kingdom Metazoa; phylum Arthropoda; class Insecta; order Diptera; family Muscidae; genus Polietes; species Polietes domitor. The sequence goes on from OX377618.1 coordinate 266,715,107, forward strand.
GAGAAACATTCATTATTATCAATTTAAACATTAACAAATATTACAATAAATTCAATATATTTATTTATCTACCCCCAGACAGCCACGTGTATGCAAAAACAACAACGACAACAGCAAAAGAAAACAAAGAAATTCAAAGAAAATAATAAATAATGCAAATTATGCAGAGCGGAGCAAGAAGAACATTGGCGACAAATGAACCCGAAAGTAGCGCCATTAAAATGTTATCAGTGTTTTGTTGTGAGAAGGGATGGAGGGAGAATAACTCAATTTTGCCGGCGAAATTTTGCTAGAGTGGTACTTCGTCGAATAAATTGAACCTCCATTTCCTGCACCACTCCATTCCATAGATCATTGCGTCTAATGATTTGCCAAGGATATGACATTTAAAATTATTCAGGCAGATATGAAAATGATTCATCTCATCTGGAGTCTTTCTTTGTTGTATTGTAAAGTATATCGCATAAAAATTGTGAGCTAAATGTCATCAAGCGTTACTCTTGAGTGGATTTCACACAAAATGTATTGTACGTAAAATTGTACGAGAATTCGTAGCCCGCGGAAATCGACTTCAAATTTGAGATATGGATAGAATTTGAAGTCTTGTAACGTGAAGCGCCAAAAAAGTAAATCATAGTTGTAGAGGCTGAGATAGGACACGACAGAAGAATTGGGTAGACACGTAAAATTAATGAATATTTTTAAAGTCGTACTTTTAAAGGGGCAAATGGGAAAAGATGGATACAAATAGTACGAAACTAACGAATGAATGAAGTGAAATTTTGATATTCGTCAAATGATACTTTAAAATTGTCTTGAAAATTGTTCCCAAAAAAATAGCCAAATTCCCAAAAGTGGGGAAAATATACTCCAAATTTTGGGAATCTTCATTAAAAAAGTTCTGAATAATAATCCAAATTTGAGTATAGAACACCATGTCATACATAGCTCTTCGACAAAATTGTTGTTGCATATTATAAATATAGTGCATAAATAGCAATAATTTCAAAATTTGTCATGGACGAGGTAATCAATTTTGGAGGGTCGCCCAGTAGCTCCCATACCCACCTCCACACCTCCTGCCCTAAGCATGTCAAGACATCTTTTTCTATTCAAAATTTATAAAATGAATTCCAAAAAATACTGTGGGATACTAAAGAGTTCAACAAATCTAGGAATTTATAACTACTTTCCTGATACAAATTAAAATTCAAGTGATTTCGATTTTTGTTTCGAAGGATTGTTGAAATTCTTAGTTTTTGCGTTCTTCGACTAGTGATAGATTTTGTTTGTGTGACTTTGAATGCAATACATTCAAATTCCTACTATTTCGATTAATTTTTTTCTTCTTACGAAGAAAATGTTGTGCATGGTAATGATAAGGAAGAGAACCACACTCAACTATACACACTTTGGCCATATATGTATTTCATATCCTGTGTGAGGATCAATCTTCAGTGGCGCTTCTGTATAGACTGTTTGGTGTCACCATGCTATTATCAGCCGAATAACAAATAATAATGCATATGTATTATAGGATGGGTCACGAAAATAAATTGCAGCGGTCACTCTCCAGAAATGAAGATTGGATTGTTTAATGATGATCTACAAAATATTTCGTCACTGGGTCAAGCCAGCTGTGAGCTAAACGCTCTGAAAACACCTCTAAAAATCATGTTTTTCCCGTGTAATTTTTTTTACGTTGCATTTTAGCCAAATTTTTTTCCAAAACATGGGCCTATATATTTCTCATTTACAGTAGGTATTCCTAGTTGAAATATATCATGATCCGATATAAGACGAAGTTTCTAGAGCTGTAATAGCATTTGGGTTATACTAAAGTATGGACACATATGTTGGACTTTCATAGTATGTATTCTTAGTTGAAATATAACATAATCTGAAAAAACGATGTAAAATTTGCCCCTTGAGGGGTAAAAATTATAATGGGGCCATTTGTAAGGGCGCTACATTTAAAAGTGGTTCCATATTGATCACTTACAAAGTAAGTAGTTGAAATATGACATGCTATGCAAAATTATATCGAGATCCATTGCACGATGTGGGTTCTAGAGATGTAATAGAGTAGAATGGGGGCCCAATTTGTATGGGGGTTAAACCAAAATATGGACCCATATATTTCTCTTTCATAGTATGCATTCTTAGTTGAAATATAATATAATCTGCAAAATTTGAAAAACTTCCGATGTAAAATGTGGGTCCTAGCGAGGTAATAATTAAAATGGGGGCCCATTGGTAGGGGCGCTACATTAAATTGTGGGCCGTTATATATCACTTTTAAAGTAGGTAATCTATATTTAAATATAGATCTGCAAAATTTTATCAAGATCCAATGTGGGTTCTAGAGCGATAATAGTGTAAGCTGGGGGCCCATTTGTATGGGGGCTATACCAAAACATTGACCCATATAGCTGGCTTTAAAAATAGATACTTCTAGTCTAAATGTAACATTGTGTGGGAAATTTTATCACGTCCGATTTAAAATGTGCAATTTAGAGCAGTAATAGTGTAAATCGGAGGTACATTTGTATGGGGGCTATATCAAAACATGGACCCATGTGATCCACTTTCCCGCTAGCTGTTTCTAGTTCAAAATGAACACGATCCTGAAAATTTGGTCATGATCCCATGTAAAGTGTGTATTCTAGAGCAGTAATAGTGTAAATTATAGGGATATTTGTATGGAGGCTATATCTAAATCTGAACCGATTTCCTCCAAATGCAATACCGATCGTCCTTGGCCAAAAAAGTCTGCCAAATTTCATGATAATCGGACAACAATTGCGACCTGTAGAGTGCGAACAAGCTTAGATGGACAGCAGACGGACGGACAGACAGACATCGTTAAATAGATTCAGCTGGTGATTCTAAGCCGATCCGTATACTTAAAGGTGGGTGTAGCTCGATTATTTCTTGGTGTTACAAACATTTGGCTCGAAACTAACTTATAATACCCTAGTCCACGAAGTGGTGTAGGGTATAAAAATTACACCGGAAAAACATGATTTTTAGAGTTATTTTCAGGAGCGTTTAGCTCACAGATGACTTGATCTAGGAACGAAACATTTTGCAAATCATCATTGGACAATCCAAACTTTATTTTCGTGGGGTGACTGGAACTTGTTTTCCATTTGTATTATATATTCCCTGTGGAACTAGAGAACTGAAAATCCTCAATTTTTGAGGCAAAACCTGGCAATATTCGTTACTCGTTTGGCAACAAAGTCCGATGATCCCAGTGAACATTTTCATCAAGCATGTGCATCTATTGAATATTGCTATAAAGGCTAGAATGATTCTCTGACATACGATGGACATTGTTTGATAATGATATTGAATTACCAAGAGCTAAATTTATTACATATTTTGTTGTTTACAATTTAATAAATAATTTCTTCTTTAAATACCCAAATTGTTACTGATATTTTATATATATTTATTACATCTACAGCTTTCTTTTATTTGGTGGCTTATAGTGAAATTTGACCTAGAATATTTTTTCCATTGACACCTTCCCCCTAAAAAGCAGTTTTTTGGGACAGTTTAGCACTAATTCGAAAAAAGTACTAATTAACCTAATCCTAAAATGCATTTTAAGATTTGTCCTCTTTCTGGCATTTGAGTTGAGTTTTTTTTTTTTTTTTTTTTCACTGAACCAACACTCAGGGGATGTCCCCTATAAATGCATCGCACTGTGTTGGCGGGAGGAAGATACGGTATTGGAAGGAGGAAAGAGGGAGTAGTGTTTGTTTTAAACTTCTGGATATCATAATTAGCTGGGAAGATATCTGCCGGAAGTCGATTCCACATACGGATAGTGCGGGCGAAGAACGAATTCATTCTGTAATGGACCCAAAAACGGACCTATATTGAGGAGCATATATTTCACAAATATGTTCCTCGTAGTGTTATAAATAATATTGATGAACACATCCTATACGTAAAATGTAACGATCACAAGGTTTCCTACGGCGATTCATCATAAGAATGTACAAAATGGGGAAAATACCCCCATCTAAAATGACCGTTATATGCAAACTTGCAAAATGCCGATACACGCATATTCTTAATTTACCCCATCTATCGGTTTCACTTTGTTCAACAGTGAATATTTACATTTTTGTGATTTTAAATATGCATTATATCGAGCCATTACCGCCAAAATAATGTATCCCACAATATAATCGATTTTTGTTTTTTTTATCGAAATCGATATTTCAACATCATTTGCATGATCTGTCAAATTTTCATGTTTTGTTTATAATGTTTACATTATAAATTTTAAAACAATAGCTTTATTCAAACTGATTTTATTTAAAAAAAACCTTCCCCAGTAAAATTTCGAGTTTGTGGGATACATTTTTTCGGCGGTTATGGCTCGATATATTCCTTGTGGAACTAGAGGGTCGAAAGTCCAAAATTTTCGAGGCAAGACCGGACAAATTTTAGAAATATTCCATATCATCGACTTCATTTTCAATCTGCCTTAATGTAGACAATAATCAAATAGTCATCAATATTCGTAGCCATATATGTATATAAAATATGTGTGTTTGTACGTATGTTTGTGGAAAAGTGCATGACCAGGCACCACAGGATAAACATTGTATTAGGTTGTAATACAATATCTGCAAAAGCCAAACATATTTCCACATCCTTGAACCTTCAGCAGAGCCATAAAAAAGCAATCAAATCACAACCACCAAACAGACACATACATACATGCACTCACATATACACTCATATATCCCCACTTATGAGCAGAAACAAACAAGCAAACAAACAAAACAATGTTATTTTGATTAGCCAATTTTTTCGCCATTTGAGTTCGCAACTGAAGCGTTTTTGAAGAGAGTATAGCTACTTTGACCATGAGTGTGTGTATGTGTGTTGTATTGTGTTATGTTATGTTGTGATACCTGAAATATTTCATTATTGGCTAGTGGCGCGCTCGACCACTCGAAAACAATGCCCGAATTGGCAGCATCAAACGTTCGTTCGTTAGTTAGTTAACCTTTTCATTTGTTATCCTTTCAAGTGGTCAATCGCTGTATGTTCACAAGGATATGAAGGGGATGATGTGGGCTGCTGCGGGTGATGATAAATGATGATGAACGATGAATCAAACCAGCGGAATTTGTTTTATTTGTTGGTTTCATTAAAAATGATTTATTCAATATTAGACAAAGCCGGCCAGCCCAACCTATGTCAAGGATCTTTTGAAGAGCTATCAGTGCATTTGTGATTATCTCTGTTGTGTGTTCGCTTTCAAGAGGATTTCATTTGTTATATTTGTATATGTTGCGGAGAAGAGTGGAGTGGGACTTTGACTTTGTTATCTTTTGTGAGGTTGAGTGAAGTCACCTGGAACATCATTACTTTGTAGGGGGTGGGGGTTAGAAAATTGAAGGGAAACCGCATGGAGATTTTCCTGGGATAACTTACCACCATCAGGACATATGTATTAATAAATAAATAAATACGTTTCTTACAAAGATATGAATATGATAAATTATAGATACGTTCGGTGTGGGCACGTTCGACTTAAGACAACCTGGAGATAAATTGAAATTTTTCATGATTTTCGGTGTACCCAACAAAGTCCCCTTCCACGATATACTTCGTGCCACTGTATGCCTTGCACAGAAATTGATTCACAAAGTTAGAAGAGGTGTTCCAAAATGTGCGGAATAAATTGTTGTGGAATACTGACAGTTCAGGGCAATTTAAATTAATTTAATTAAATTTTCTTCCATTTAAAAATAATGAAGGTTTTTTGAAAAAAAGTCGCCTCCAGGCTATGAGGCTCATAAACATGGCGGCTTCGTTAAGCGTCAAAATTGCTGCATTTGAAAATCAGAAAATCCACGAGTGATTTTTAGGAAGCAAATGCATTCAAACCTTATCAGTGGTTGGTGTTGGGTTAGGAAATGACATAGGACCATTGTTGTGCAGCAAAAATGACTGATCTCCCAATGCAACACGCAGTTCTATCAACATAAAAAAACAATGTGTTAGATCGGTTCAGATTTATATATAGCTGCCATTAAAATTTCGCTCCCGATTTGACTTTTTCAGCTCTAGAAACCACATATTTTAACAGATTCTCTTCAAATTAAGCGAAATATCTTATATTTGTTCTATAAACAGCCATGGTGCAAATGGGTCAGATCTTCTTCAAATCTTTAAAAATATATTATTTTTCAACTAGAAACATGAAAATGGGTCATATCGGTTCAGATTTACATATAGCTACAATACAAATATCCCAGATAGATTTTTTCCGCCCCAGAAACCACGTATTTTCACCGAATTTCTTCAAATTGAGCATAACTCGTTATACTTCAACTGGAAGAACCTATTGTGTAAGTGGGTCACTTCATTCCATGTTTGGATATAGCCCCGATACAAATATTCTTTTCGATTTGACAAATTGGACCAGGTCATATTAGCCTATGATTAGGAAACATTCAAAAATTCTTCCCATTTTCAATTTTTTACCGAATTGAATTCGGATAGAAAGTGGAGTGTATCATAAAGACGGCCCCGCCCGACTTTACCCTTTCCTTACTTGTTTTTATTTATTTTTTTTATTTATTGCAAACAATCTATAATTGGGACAAACATAGTTTTGACGGCATAAACAGAATTTCTAATAAAAGATTTTTTAAATGTGAAAATCTGTAGTACGAAAAAAATTAAAAAAAATTCTGCGCATTATAAACACATGCAAAATATGATGTCAGAAAACATAAAAACAAAAAAATAAAAATTTTTCTTTTCATTTAAATCGGAAAATAAGAATAGTAGCCAACTTTGTGCTAATTTCTAAAATATATCCAATTTTAAAGTTAATTTCTCAAAATTATCCTAGAACCTTGTCTAATTTCAGTTTCTTTCGGAACTGAAATTTTTTTATTAGATCAAAAGTTATTGAATTCTTGTCGTGGGAAATTGATGCTGAACCACTGTGCGTAGTCAGTATTCCGATGTTCTTCGTATAGGCATCATTCGAAAGGTAATGATTGTCGCTACTTATTTTTTTACAAAATATTAAAAGTTGTCATTGCCACTATGACAAACCAGAAAATTACTCTAAATGTCAAATAATTCGATCAATACGACAATTTTAAGACAAGATTAAAAATTAATATTTAATGCTTTCAAGGGCCCATTTAGGAAAAATTGGACAAAACTGCAACATAAAAATATATGGAAAAGTATGATTTTTAGGAGAATTTTCAGGAAAGTTTGAATTTTGAAGAATCTTGCAAGTCATCATAAAAACAATACAATCTTTATTTCGGCGAGGTGACTGGAAATTATATTTTATTTGTATGTCCCACATTTGATGATGGTGAATTGAGCTCTCTATTAAAGAAATTTTGTAGTCTTTTGGGATGAAATCCTCTCTAACAACAATATATCGTTGCACTAATATAAAAAAGACCTAACTCATAACTTTTGACAAATCGATTTTTTGTTAACATAACGTGTTTTGTTAAAATAACCAAAAATTTCGATTTGCAAAAAATATGAGTTGGACCTTCTTAACATTAAGGTAACGATATGGGGTTTTCCATGCATTGCTGTATATTTCTATATATTTCATTATAATACCCTGACTAAATGCAGTACATCGTGCTTGCCTAACTTATGAAAAAGGCGCATGAAAATTTTCGACAAAGGATTGTCTATTTAGGATTCTATTCAATTTACGATTGACTATATTGGTCGTAATCCTATTGCGTTTATTTTATAAATAAATAATAAATTTAAAATCTCAAATTAATCATATTACACATTGCGAGAATTTTGGGGACACTCTTAATTGCGTGTCGCATGTCAACTTTATCTTGACAGCTCAGAAACATATCGATTTGGCACACAAAACACACATTCTTGTTCAATCAACAAAAATAAAATTCAAGGTTCACATCAAAAAAATCATCATCGCAAATGCAAAGTAATGAAATGTTTCAACATCAAGGACAATTTGAATCCACTATGTGGAGGTGCATTTGTATTGCGTCACCTAAAATGTCCTGGAGCGTAACATCACAAACTGTTTATTGGCAAAAATGGCGAATTTATTAAAACAAAGTTATTTGAAAACATAGTTATGTTTTTTAATGTGTAGTCCAAATTTCCTAATAATGGAATGCGATCTACTCTATAATGTAATAGCATTTTGAAATTATTCCGAAATATCGCTATTGCACACAGACAAAAATAAAATTTGGATTCAATTAAAAAATTCACGAATTCAAATGAAATATTATACAAAAAATGGTGGATAAAGAAATTCAAAGAATTAATAAAGAAAGTAGTTTATTGAAAATATTTTTCATATTCACTCGATAAAAAACAAGTAAGGAAAGGCTAAAGTCGGGCGGGCCGACTAGTCATATTTAACAAATATGGTAAATAATTGATCCAATTTCCCGGCAGTCAAATACAAATTATACAATACTAAAGGGTGATTTTTTAAGAGCTTGATAACTTTTTAAAAAAAAAAAAAACGCATAAAATTTGCAAAATCTCATCGGTTCTTTATTTGAAACGTTAGATTGGTCCATGACATTTACTTTTTGAAGATAATTTCATTTAAATGTTGACCGCGGCTGCGTCTTAGGTGGTCCATCCGCGTAGTCCAATTTTGGCATTTCCACGTTTTTGAGTAACAGAGACCCAATTGGTGCGAACGGCGACGAATCGAAAATTGGTGGTCATCATTAACACTGGCCGATACAGTTGCGATATTTTCTTCAGTTCGCACTCTACGTAAGCGTGTTGGTGGTTTAATGTCCAACAATGTAAATTTGGTGCGAAATTTAGTCACAATAGCCCGAATAGCCGCTTCAGTGGGTCGATTAAACTGACCATAAAATGGAAGCGCGCAATGAACTTTCTTAACAGAGCACGCATTTTGATAATAAAATTCAATAATTTGCAAGCGTTGTTCGTTTGTAAGACGATTCATGATGAAATGTCAAAGCATACTGAGCATCTTTCTCTTTGACACCATGTCTGAAATCCCACGTGATCTGTCAAATACTAATGCATGAAAATCCTAACCTCAAAAAATCACTCTTTAATAGGATGAATCGTACCGACTTTTGAAAGGGGGCCTATAACAACACTTGGGGCCTATAACAACAATGGGGCTATATATTTCTCATTCACGGTAGGTATTCCTAGTTGAAATATATCATGATCCGATGTAAGACGTAGTTTCTAGAGCTTTAGAGTGGAATGGGAGCCCATTTGGGTTATTCCTAAGTATGGACACATATGTTTCACTTTGAAAGTATGTATTCTTTTATAGTATATATTCTTAGTTGAAAAATAATATAATCTTTAAAATTTGATAAACTTCCGATGTAAATTGTGGGTCCTAGAGGGGTAATAATAAAAATGGGGGCCATTTGTAATGGCGCTAAATTAAAAAGTGGTCCCATATAGATCACTTTCAAAGTAGATATTCTTATTTGAAATATGAAATGATATGCAAAATTATATCGAGATCCAATACACGATGTGGGTTCTAGAGATGTACTAGAGTAGAATGGGGGCCCAATTTGTATGGGGGTTATACAAAAACATATATAGCTGGCTTTCAAAATATCATCAAGATCCAAAGTACGATGTGGGTTCTAGAGCGATAATAGTGTAAACTTGGGGCCCATTTGTATGGGGGCTATACCAAAACATTGACCTATATAGCCGGCTTTCAAAATATGTGTCTCTAGTATAAATGTAACATTATGTGGAAAATTTACAGCAGTAGTAGTGTATGGAGGCTATATCCAAATCTGAACCGATTTTCGCCAAATTCAATACCAATCGTCCTTGGCCAAAAAGTAAATTCTGCAAAATTTCATGACAATCGGACCACAATTGCGACCTGTACGGATGGACAGACAGACATCGCTAAATCGACTAATCCGCTGATTCTAAGCCGTCTAGCTAGGTGGGTCTAGCTCAATTATTTCTTGGAAAAGGATTTCAATGACCATTTGTTTAATAGTCTTAATCTTAAATCTGATAGTGGCCGACACTAAAGATGAAATGAGTATTCCTCTGCATGAGAAAATGAAGGGAACTGAAAAAAATTATTGGAGCATACTAAAAAATCATTTTGAGTAAATATTACTTGATTTAAGAATGTACGTACTTCATGCATGCAACAAATAAACATAAATTGACTAAAGGCATGCTGGGTGCCAAACAGATACCAATTTCCTTAATTTTAGTGAATTTTTGCCGGAACTTGGTACACTTTTTCGCATGTTAGTTGAGTTTTTCGTGACCTGCTAATATCGCCATCACTACGTGAATTCTTTCCTTGGCGAGCCATAGTATTATCTCATGACCTAATTCTGTCATATCAGGCCATTCAATTATTGGTGCATCTTCCATGTGTTGAATGCTATATTAGAAGAATGACAACGCCATATATTTTTGCTATTATGAGTTACCATCGACGACCAACATCTACGCAGTTAACCGAGATATTAGCCATTGCGAGATGAATATTCTCTGTGCGTCTCCGAGGGATTTTATGACAGTCTGGTTATCAGTGAAAAGCTGATATCGCGCCTATTAGTCAGTTGGGATGTATACGAAATTGCACTTTAGTTCGTATATTCCAGCTACGAACCTACCTAGGCTCGTGGACTGACTTCGATCGTCGGGCACTTTTCCAAATCATTACAATCAGCAAAAGTCTTTAGATTAACAGACAAAGATTATCTTGATATTTTAACAATATTAGATCGAATTGATTTTTTTGAAATAAGCTCATAATACCGGTATATTTTGTTTAATTAACTTATCTTCGCTGAACGCAAATCTCTAGTATCTAAAAGTGTTTATTATGTCACTTTGCCGCGAAATCTGGTTTTAGACAATGTATTTTAGGCATTTCAAACTGGTTTTCTTGAATATAAAACTCGAGAGATACTTTGTTATGCAGATGTGTATTAAGTCATGAACACTTAATAAATATAAAATAATTTAAATGACAATTTTTATTATCTCGATGTTGATGAATTTATTATAGAAAATAACGAAATATCGGAACTATGACTGCACACTCAAAAAATTGAGTCTAAACCATTGAGTAATTTCATTTGTAGCTTAAATGAGTAAATGAAACTTATTTTTTTTAATTTTACTTTATATATTTGTAGAACATTTTGACCCTTTTGCACAGAATGGGCCAAAAAGAATAAACATGTTTCTCGTAGTTTTTAAGTAGAATTATATACGTAAAATGTAAGGATCAAAAGGATTCGTATGCCGATTCATCATAAGAATATGCAAAAGGGGTACACTTATATTATTTGTTTTTTTTTTCATAACACCCTATTTCCACAGTGTCATCAAGCTTTTTTCGCAATACCTTCCAAGCAGAGATACAAGCCGACCGATTTTAAGCCGACAAGCCGCCGCCGCCGCATGTTTCTGCACGAGCCGCGCCGCCGCCGATTTCATCGGCTCAGATCGACTTCAACCACGCCGCCGACTTCATCGACTCATATCGACTTCAACCACGCCGCCGAGATTTGACGGAATTCTAACTCAGTCAAATCTTACTAGCAAAATAGACAACCCACTTTTACAAAAGAAAATATAAATGTCGACTTATAAAGGGTGATTTTTTAAGAGCTTGATAACTTTTTAAAAAAAAAACGCATAAAATTTGCAAAATCTCATCGGTTCTTTATTTGAAACGTTAGATTGGTCCATGACATTTACTTTTTGAAGATAATTTCATTTAAATGTTGACCGCGGCTGCGTCTTAGGTGGTCCATCCGCTTAGTCCAATTTTGGCATTTCCACGTTTTTGAGTAACAGAGACCCAATTGGTGCGAACGGCGACGAATCGAAAATTGGTGGTCATCATTAACACTGGCCGATACAGCTGCGATATTTTCTTCAGTTCGCACTCTACGTAAGCGTGTTGGTGGTTTAATGTCCAACAATGTAAATTTGGTGCGAAATTTAGTCACAATAGCCCGAATAGCCGCTTCAGTGGGTCGATTAAACTGACCATAAAATGGAAGCGCGCAATGAACTTTCTTAACAGAGCACGCATTTTGATAATAAAATTCAATAATTTGCAAGCGTTGTTCGTTTGTAAAACGATTCATGATGAAATGTCAAAGCATACTGAGCATCTTTCTCTTTGACACCATGTCTGAAATCCCACGTGGTCTGTCAAATACTAATGCATGAAAATCCTAACCTCAAAAAAATCACTCTTTACAACCTACGGCTGTGAAATATATTGATCTTTCTTTGAATTTGAATTATAAATTTTTGGGAATGGATTAACAATCCCAAAATATTCTTGTATGGGATAACAATTTGGGTGTCCAACCACGATTAATCGAATAATTTTTGTCAAATATTTTTTTGAATAATAAAAATTCATGATTTTCGAATAACGAATAATTCGAGTTTTATTTTTTATTATAAGTTTTGCCTTAAAAACTAATGAAATCGTCATATGCTTTGTATGATAAATTGATTTTGAATAGCCAGTTTGCTCCATTTGGGTAAAAAACTATGAAACACCAAATACAAAACCTCAATTTTTTCGATTTTTGTTGTGTATGCTCCACAGATATTAAAATAAGGATTTATCCGACTTCATTTAAAATTAGCAAATACTGGCCAATAGCTTTGGAATTATTTAAAATTTAAAGAATATTAATTTCATAGAATCGTAAATTCATAGAAAAAATTAGGTTAACATCGCGATAATAAAGTCAGTTCTGTTATAGATCATATGATCCATATTCGAAATAAGTCAATGGATAACTTCTGATATTATGCTCATTTAAGGGAAGGTTCTTTATTTTGATAAGAAATTAAGATTTTTGTCAGCTTCTAATGAATTTCGAATTTGATATTACAATTTTTAAATAAAATATATAAACGTTCAATATATAGTTGAACTACCGTAAACTGGCGTGTCTTGTCTATATAATTCTTATTAATTATATTTTATTTAAATGGACAATTGTTCGATTAATCGGTTAATCGAATAACTCTCGACTTCATTATTCGATTAATTGGAATTTTTTTCAAATAAACGATAAATCGATTAACATAAAAGTCAGAATAATTGGATACCCTAATAACAATATTAAATTATTGGAACATTGGCTAATATTAACGAATATTGAACTACTTGCCAAAAAATAAAAGAAAAGTGTTCCTTCCGTTTTTTTTTTCAAAATTGTCAAATAAACAGGGCTAATCAAATGACAGAACGAGCCGGCAAATCAGCCGAAAGCCGACGCCGCCGACCGATTTTGAACAGCGCCTCCGCCGATAATTATGGTTCGGCTTGTAACTCTGCTTCCAAGCAATATCAATATTTATTCACTGCCTGAATCTGGTTTTTATCAATCTGAATTTGCTCCTCATTTAATCTGTCGAACGGCTAATTTTAATGTAGTCTACTAAAATATTTTTTCTGACATCAATTTTTTCCCTGAAGCCATATCTTGGAGATCGACTGCTTGATAAACTGCCCTCGTATATGCTGATGTGATTACCTTAATCACTCTAGAAGCTGTTTCGTGTATTTATATTCATCATTTTTTGCTTAGTTTCCATGTTATGTCCAAAAATCTGCACCCAAATTTGGACATGTAATCCAAAATATAACAGAAATCTCTTTAAAGATGCCTTTTCCTTTATATTAGTCATCATCAATGGTCACCACCTGTGAGCGCTTTTTAATGACATTTTGTGACATGTATGGCAAGCAAATTGCTTTCATTCCGCGTTTCTTTCATTTTATTTTTTATTTTTAACACACTTTCACACCTTCACACAACAATTGATTTGAATTGAGCGGCCGACGCAACACAAAACAACTAATGGAAATTAACAAACACACACACACACAAAAACAAACGACCGTTGACTGACAGCCTAACTGTCTCTGACGCTTCAGACCAAACAATTAGCCAAAAATAAAAACAACCGAATAGAAATGGAACAATGACAGAAAGAGCTGACTGAAAGAGCTGTCTCTGACAGTCACAGCGCGAAATTACAATGACACGCACCATAAGTCAAAAGAGCAACAATATGACGCTGACGACGACGTTGATTGTTTCCATATCAAACCCCTAACAAAAGACACACCGACAACCCAGCCCGGATGATATGGAGCACCACCATCGTCATCGACATGCTGGGGGGTCCCGACCGACCATAAGTCTTTGTGTTTCACGTGACTTTATGATAATTAATGAAAATTTGCTATCATCGATAACCTTTTTCGGCTGAGTTATGCCATGCCATGGACCACAGCTCCGAATCCCAGAAAAGGTTAAACACAACGAGGGGTTGGTATGCAACAAAAGTTCGAAATATTACACAACCATGATGTTGATTTTTAGAATGATAGATGTTGTTGTTGTGAATTTCATTTTTGTTGGCAAATATACGAGTATAACAACCATTATAAATGTCTTATCATTTGTAGCAACTTCTAATCACAAAATCTCACTTTCATTTGTGATGATGGGTCAGTCTGAGTTTCTACCCATTAACCCACAAAATACACCCTTTATGTTACGGAGTGAGAAGGTAAGTTCAGCAAAGCATAGACAATAACAAATATCTGGAGTGAGAGAGGAATACATATTTTATATAAATACGACGACTTTAATGATACTTTCATATCGTTGATACATTCGTTGGCTGCTGTGAGTTCGAATGGAATTCAGCCATGAACCATGGCATGACTGACAGAGAACATATGTTTCAAAGTGTTATGTTGGATGATTAAGCTCAGAGAAAAATTTTCGTTAAACAAGTTTGTAGGAGAGGGGAAAATTATTCTATATCCAAAAGAAAACTCTACAATGATATTATATTATTATTTTATATTAGGAAAATTTATATAGAACTTGTCCTCATATCAATATTTCAAAATTTAGTTAAATAAGTTAGCGAAAGAGAAAAGTTTCTGTAAAAGTTAGCAGGAGAGAGAAAATTGTTCTATATCCAAAAGAAACTCTCCAAAGTGAACTCTACGATGAGATAAAATGATATATGTTATGTATTATTTTATATTGGAACAATTTATATAGAACTTGCCCTCATATCAATATTTCAAAATTTAGTTAAATAAGTTAGCGAAAGAGAAAAGTTTCTGTAAAAGTTAGCAGGAGAGAGAGAGAAAATTGTTCTATATCCAAAAGAAACTCTACAAAGTGAACTCTACGATGAGATAAAATTATATATTTTATGTATTATTTTATATTAGGAAAATTTATATAGAACTTGTCCTCATATCAATATTTCAAAATTTAGTTAAATAAGTTAGCGAAAGAGAAAAGTTTCTGTAAAAGTTAGCAGGAGAGAGAAAATTGTTCTATATCCAAAAGAAACTCTCCAAAGTGAACTCTACGATGAGATAAAATGATATATGTTATGTATTATTTTATATTGGAACAATTTATATAGAACTTGCCCTCATATCAATATTTCAAAATTTAGTTAAATAAGTTAGCGAAAGAGAAAAGTTTCTGTAAAAGTTAGCAGGAGAGAGAGAGAAAATTGTTCTATATCCAAAAGAAACTCTACAAAGTGAACTCTACGATGAGATAAAATTATATATTTTATGTATTATTTTATATTAGGAAAATTTATATAGAACTTGTCCTCATATCAATATTTCAAAATTTAGTTAAATAAGTTAGCGAAAGAGAAAAATTTCTGTAAAACAAGTTAGCAAGAGAGAGAGAGAGAGAGAGAAAATTGTTCTATATTCAAAAGAAACTCTAAAAAGTGAACTCTACAATGAGATAAAATGATATATTTTATGTATTATTTTATATTAGAACAATTTATATAGAACTTGTCCTCATATCAATATTTCAAAATGTAGTTAAATAAGTTAGCGAAAGAGAAAATAATTGCTCGGTGTCCAAAAGAAATGTCGGGAATAATTATTTTATTCTAATTATTTTTAGAAGAATAGATTCCACACCAAATGTATCCTGCTTCTAGGACTTCTGCTACAAGTCGCCTCCATTTATTTACCGGTTTTTCTATTCTGAGAAGAGTTGGAATCTGTGGTTGATGGCTATTCTAAGGCACTTAACAATTCATACTTTAAAGATAGTATTGATCGATAGGGGTGTTAGGTGTGTTTGAATACAATGTATTCGTCAATGCATATGGGCATCTTCCAGTGGCCCGGTCGCGACATTCGCACGCCTTAAACTACGCTAATACAACTACCTTAATACAATATTTAAATGCGATTAAGAGCTAACTTACATTATTACTAACATACTTAAAATATTTTTCTCGTACTATATGTATATTCTAACGTTTATATGTTGTAGTTATACATACATGTCACGTATACTAAATCTATAATCTATCCACAATTCGCCCAAAATACGAATTTCTAAAAAGGGAACAAGAAAGAAACAGAAAAGTCGATCAGCCTTTCTAAAGCGCTTTAAGAGAACAACATTTTAAAAATATATAGTCAGGATTTATTACAAAATTATAAACAATTTTACATTGAAACGGACGCTACAACAACAGAAGTGTTTCTGAAGCTCTTATAGAAATATACAGCGATATTTTGTGAATTTTGTTTTTCAATATATATGTGTAAATGAAGGTTAGAGGATATATTTTGTTCGTAGATTTATGAAATATGAGAATTATATCTTAGTTTTTTTTAATTAGATACAACCGATACTGCCAAAAAAAAAACATAGTAAAAAATTAGTAATTTTCGTTTTAACTTCTAGTTTCATAATAAAAGGAGAAAATAAAGTTAAAAGCTATTAGCGTGGCCTGATTTCATTTTTTGGTAGACCTTTTTTGGGAGATGCCTATATGTCGATCAAGTTTTTTTTTTCTTACAAAAAAGTGTTTCGGAAAAGGAGGAACCACTCTTAACTATAGCAACTTATATAAATATATGTATTTCGTATCCTGTGTGAGGATAACTCATCAGTGGAACTTCTGTATAGAGTCATTGTGTCATCAGCCGTATACAATTTATTGGCTAGGGTACTTCGAGAACTACAAGTCCCATCCAAGAATCTATGAAATTTTATTACAGTCGGATGTTCCTGTCGACGGGTATGGTACAGTTTCAATAGGATTCGTTCTTGGTTCTGCTCATATTTACAAACTATACATTGATGGCTGGAACAGATGGAAATCATATAAAATTCTCGTCAGTATTGTAATCGATTTTAATGAAAATCCATTATATTCTGACCTCTCAGGAATTGACTACTTAGAAGCTACTTTTATGGATCGACATCAGCATTCATTTAAGTAGGCCAGAGAGGTGTGGGCTGTAATCGATTTTACTCGTATCTTCCAACAACGTTCGTCAATTTCTATAAACAGTGGGTAGTTGCCGAGCAATCAGACGATATTGATGTTCTGGAAAGAAACTTCAAGTCATCCAACAACCCGGGAGTTATGTGACTGTGTCTAAAGTAGAGCCACGGTGATGATCGTCATGATACAATTCTATTAGCTCTCTTTTAAACATCGTCGTAATGTGGTATGAGTGTCGATGTGCTATCGTTACTTTTGAGGTCTTTGTTCTTCAGATATTCATAGTCTTTTCCCTCATGTTAGAACTTTCGACATATATAAACGACTCCCCAGTTACTCTTAGTAGGTTTTCAATCATAAATCTAAAATAATGTTATCGAGGAATTATACGCTTTTGATGTTCTGGACATGAAGATGCATCATAATGATGTGTCGAATAATTTACTCATTCTGATATTTTCAGATCGAATACAACTCCAATATATCAGATCTAGTGCTCATCTTGGTAGTTAAATCACCGTGTCGAAAGGAGAGTGATTGTGGTTTGATAGTCAATTCAACTGACTCTCTTGAACATCGGTTTAATGTAGGATTAGTGTCGCTCTTCTATCACTTTCACTTTCCTGGTATTTGTTCTTCGGATATTCATAGTCTTATCTCGGATGTGAGGATGTTCGTCAAAGATGGACGACTTTCAAATTCCTCTCGTTAGTTTGTTGTCGATTGGACAACCAAAATCCAAGTATATTTCTTCCAACAAAGTCCACAATTTATATAAATGAAGGATAGTTATGGAGCAATCGAAGGAATCATTCTAGTGTCTAGGCTTTCTAAAGCGTTGTAGGGAATAATTCAAAGATAGACGACTTTCAAATTCCTCTAGTTAGTTTGTTGTCGATTGGACAACAGGCTTCCATCATCCAAGTAAATTTCTTCCAACAAAGTGGACAATTTATATAAATGAAGGATAGTTATTGAGCAATCGAAGGCATCATTCTAGTGTCTAGGTTTTCTAAAGAGTTGTAGGGAATAATTCACTCCTTCTGATCATCTCGCTATCTACACTACCTACATAAAGTCGACGACGCTTCAAGATCATCCTAGTATCATCCGTGTCCAAAGTAGAGCTATGATGATGATGGTATATTCGTTTCTATTGTCTCTCTTGATCACTGTAGTAATGTGGGATATGATTCGCTATTCTATCGTTACTTCCATGGTCTATATTCTTCGGATATTCATTATCTTATCCCGGACGAGAGAACGTTCGGTAGAGATAGACAACTTTTAAGTTATTCTCAGCAGTTTTCAACTTCTATGGCTAATGGATAGTTATCGAGCAATTAGACGCTCTTGATTTTCAGGACATGAAGATACATCATGATGCTCATTGGGCAAAATATGTATTTGATGTGCCGAAAGAAACCTTTATAAAGCGGTGTAAGGAATAATTCACTCCTTATGATCTTATTCCTATCTGCACTACCTACATCAGGTCGAAGATGGAATACAACTCCCATATATCAGATCAGGTGCACCAAGATCATCCTGTTCGTTACATGACTGACTTCAAAGTAGAGTGACAGTGATTGTAGGATATCCAATTCGTAGTATTGTGGGATGAGTCACTGTTCCATCCCTTCCTTCCTGGTATTTGTTCTTCAGCTGAGATAGGCGACTATCCACGTACTCTCAGCAGTTTCCTGTCAATTGGACAGTAATATCATATAATGTGGAATCATATAATGTATCTTCCATGAATTCCTCAGAATTACTAGAGTATTTAGAAGCGTCGATAATGATTTAAATTTGAGCGAATATTAGGGATTTTCTTCAGTCCTTCTGTGGAGAACAAGTTATCCTCGGAACAATTTTAACCATTTACAATACCCACAAATCAAGTTACACAGTGGAAACGGCCTTTCTTCTCATTTCATCAAAGTTTTTTTAACATAATTTCTTGAAAGAATATTTTTAACTCTAATTTTTCTTTGGGTTTACCATGACCAGAAGGGAAATTTTGGACATTAGCTTAATTTTAGTTTTACAGAGTATCTATCCATCATACATACCAACATTTGTATTTTAAATGATGTTTACATTAAGACATCTATACTCATCCAACTGGATATCTTAATACACAGCATACAAACATTAGTATGTCTGTATGGCTGTCTGTCTATACGCTCCTTCCGCCAGTCAATCAGACCTGTCACTCTGACGTTTTGCTGTCATGTTTATATAGACATATATATGAACGAGAAGGATGATATGTTCATAGAACAAATATTACAAATTAGTTAAGATTTTTGGGCAGAATGCTGAATGTTAAAGGGGGTGGTTGAGGTTGAGAATATGGATGCAGGAAACGATGTCGTTTCCCTAAGTGCTAACAAAAGTTGTAACCATATGAAATATAAAAGTGTGTCTGAACCTTAAACTGGGTCATGGTCCGTAGAAAAGAAACAGATTTTTTCCCTTAAATCACTACTTTTAAGTTCAAAAATATTTATTCCATTTATGGTTTCCCACGGAAGCCACAATTTTTAACAATCAATTTCATTTTGAGGTGTTAACTGTAGCAAATTATCAATTTTGTGGCCCGCTTTACTGTTCGTACATATATATCTACCGTATCAATGACATGGCGTATTCTGCGCATACTGTTCGCAAGTATGTCTACATGTACATATGTATACTTTTATTTGAGCAAACTTGTATTGGGATTACAGGTAAGCTCAACGATGCGTGAATGGAATCAAATAAAAATATATGAACGTTGTTATATTTAGAAAATAAATGTTCATTAGAGTTTGAGCTCCGGATCACCGAAGAGGCAAGGACAGAGCAACGCAAAAGACCAAAAGTGACAGCCAATGACATGTGATGAGTGACACAAGACTGATGTTGTTGTTGTTTTAGCCCACAAACCAATTTCACACACAGCACACCAGGGGACAATGCACGGCACAGTGGTTTAGTTGGGTGGAAACTTATACACTCTCCGGCACGGAGTACAGATATGACAAAGGTATGGATAAATTTTGGATAGATGGATGTACGATTGAAGAGCGAACGGACGAACGCAAAGATGGATGGCTGAATGGACAGATAGATTAGTGGTCGGACATTTGGCTATATTGGTGGATGGACAAACAGATGTATGGGTACAAATGGATGATTACACGGACAGACGACGGACATTAAAAATCTAAGGACACTGAATGCTTGGACGGAAGGATGGATGGCGGGCGGACAATAACAAAATATATGCATAGAGAGACTAATGAATTGATATACGGATGGATCGACAGATGGAAACGGATTGTTGGACGAATAGACGGCCAGATATTCGGGTGGAAGGATAGACATTAACAAAATCCATGGTCGGAAGGACAGAAGCTTGGATTGAAAGACGCTTACAGATGAATGGACGAATAGAGAGCAAATAATCGGGCGGTAGAACAGACATTAAGAAAATCCATGGTAGTGAGGGAGGAACGGACATATGGAAGACTTGGCAGATGGGCGAATACATGGACAGATATTCAGACGGAAGGTTAGACTTTAACAAAATCCATGGACAGAGAGGCGGAAGAACCAACATACGGAGACAGATGGGCGAATAGACGGGCAGACATTCGGGCGGAAGGACGGACGGATAAAAAACCATGGACAGGGGGACATACGGATGGATTAACAGACGGAGACGGATGAACACACGGAAAATAATCGGGCAGGTGGACAGACATTAAAAGCCATGGACATAGAGACGGAAAAACTGACACATGGAAGACTTGACAGACGGAAACGGGTGGCTGGACGAATAGACAGCAAATAATCGGGCAGTAGGACGGACATTAAATCTATGAACAGAGAGAGACGGAATAACTGACATACGTATGGATTGACAGATGGAAACCGATGGATGGACGAATAGACGGGCAGATATTCAGGCGAAATGGTCAAGTAGACGGACAGACTTTAAAAAATCCATGGAAGGAGAGAGAGAGAAGAACCAACATTCAAATTGGTTAACAGCCGGAAATGGATGGATGAAAGAATAGATGGACAAGTAATCGGGAGGAAGGACAGACATCAAGAAAATCCATGGACGGTGAGATGTAAGAACGGACATATGGAAGACTTGACAGACGGAGATGGGTATGAAATGAGATGAAATAAATTTACGTTTCTTGGAAAAAGTATGACATAGACAACCATAACTACGGTTACAGTGGGTGCAGATATATCGCTTATTCGAGATTCGATTTGCAGGGTGTCATTTCCGTCTAAATGGGCCTGTGGGCCACTTAAACCAGCACTGACATTGGAAAGATCTGTTGAAAACACTCCGTCGGTCTGGAACTACGTTTTGGAAAAAGTTGTTTACGAACGACCAACAGGTCAAGTGTAAGGCGGCCTTATATGGAATTTCATCGATCTTCTCGCGAGCGGTTGGACCGATTTTCCTGAAACAAGTGGCGTATGATTGGCAATGGCCTAGGTTACAAATCGATAAGTAACATCAAAGGCTGTCATATGTGGACGGAGATACAGTACGTTTTTGGGGTATGCTTCCTTTTTGATATTTTTTCAGAAAGCAGCTCTTGGGCTGCACTTGACATAGCTCAGAAACGGGTGGACGGATTTTGATGAAATGAAATTGGTCAGATATTCAGATGGAAGGTTAGATATTGACGGTAGACGGAAGAACCGACATACGGAAACTGAATGATGGACGAACAGACAGCAAATAATCGGCCAGAAGGAGAGACATTAACAAAAATCCATGGAGACAGATGGAATTTGGATGGATGGATATAGGAGCAGATAGTTGGACAAGCAGACCGAGGAATGGAGCATATAGATGGGAGGATTGTTGGATGAATGGATCCTTGGGTGAATGGACGGACGGATTACATACGTACGAACGGACGGCGGACTGATATTAACAAAGTCTAAGAATAAATTTCGGCCGGACGAACAGATATTAATGGAAAGAAAGCTGTATATTGCTCAAACTCTTCATCCTACCGTCAATAAAATATAACATTCTTCAAAACTGGCTTGAGGCGAGGTTTTCGGGTGTATAAATATAGCACACATCTAAATGTGGCTTATAGCAACATGATACCATAAGCACTCTAAGCTGCAGGTCCTCTAATGAGTTATCCCCACACTGGATATAAAATACGTATATCAACAATGTGTGTATAGTGGAGTGGGATTCTCCTCCTTTTCATTATTAAATATAAAACTTCATTCCCAAGATGGAATAGCTGTCATTCAGTGGTTCCTGGTTGTTTGGAACCACTGTCCCTAGGCCACTTATACATTCCCCTTAGCCTTAGATTTGGCCATAAGCTTCTTGACACATCTTGAAGGTCGGTTATGGTCTGGAAAGGATGAGAGGGCGATGGGAAGGACGACAAGAACGACGTCAACATTGTCTCGCTCGCTTTTGAGCCCGCAAATATTTATAATGTTGCTTGCCATCCATCCAACCATTCATCCGTCTACGACATAACATCCGAACGTAAATAATTGATAAGCTTTTCAATGTGATTAGAAAAGCGAGTAAATTGCCAGCTCCATAAGGCAGCGCAGGAAAAGTGAGTGAAGTGACGAGGGTGGAAGTTATTCAAGCAGTTTTCTTAGGAAATTAATATGGCAGCTGGCATGGAAATGGTGGAGAGAGACGAGGGGGGCTATGGCAACGAAACAATAACATAAATTAGCATAAAATCCATAAAACACAGGATACAATGAACAAATACTAGAACTCAGTCATTCACACACAGACGCACACAGATAGATGGATGGAAGGATGGTTGGATGGAAGGATGGTTGGATGCATGGATGGTTCTTTTTTTGGTAGACGCCAGACGAAGCCGCCAATGGCAATGTTGGTATGTTTGCGAGGAGCTCTGGGTTTGAGGCTGGCTGTTCGCTTTATTCCCAAAGTTTAAAGGTGCTCAATTTTATTGGCCTTTGGAAATTGTGTTAGATACACGTTCTTGTTGTTCTTGTTCCTGTACTTCATCGCAATTGTATTAGGTTTCCCACTTTCGCCATAAAATGAATGAAAAGGGGGAGGCGGGGGGAAAACTCAATAAAAGCGTCAAACGCTTAGCTAATCTCTCGGCATTAATTTTATTTTCGTCTAAAGCACTTTTTTCGTGACGCTTCACGACGACAACGTTGCCAATTTAAACACTTTCAAGTGCTTTAATAAAATTGTCTATCGTTATTGTTTAATCTACATCTCTGCATCCGCAACGGAAGAAATGTCTAATGGAAACGCAATGGAATTTTAGGTCGTTTTCCGTCAACCGGAATTCTTTAGACGATTAAAGTCCAGACAGATAAGACCTCGAGCGGAAATTTGAAATCAAAAATATTTTTAGATTGCCGTTTGATAAGGCTACGTGAGGAGTTTGAAATTGCAAAATGAAAAAATGGAACTCATTCCAAGAAGTGTTGTAAAATTCTTTAACAAAAATTTGTTAGGGGGAACAATGGTTTAATAAATATATAATTACCTAAGATTACCTTGGTAAACAGAGATAGTTTTCATGTTGTGTTTACACTTACCTAGAAAGAAACAAGAGAAAAGAAAATGAGTTAAATTCATATATATAAAAATTAGAGAATATATAAATTAATCTAAAAACAGTTGTCAGTATGTTAATAAAATTCACTGTACTGACAATTTTTAAAAAAGTCATTACACTTGAATCGGATGAAATCGAGTTAATTTGCATTTTTAGTTAATTTGAATTTTTTAGTTCCAAACGATACAATTTTTCAAAAATTATTTTAGATACTTAATCGCATCCTATTATGCTGATATATATGGCAAATAAAAGAGGAGGATGTCTGGTAAAAATACATTAAATTGCATGTTTCTATCTGTATTCGTTTAACATTAACAGTCACTTGAAGTTCCTCCTTAGTTTATTCATATTTTACAAACTTGGAATGGTTGTTAATGATAAACTAATACCGATAAAAGCAAGCCATTTAAAATGTTTTTAAAGGATGCTCTCCTCTTTAATTTGACACTTACATCGGTATCGTATATTGGGAATACGTAGTCAAAATAATTATTTGGAAAACGTTATCCATAGAATATTTTAATTTGCATTTTTAGTTTTACAAAGTTCCAAAGCATACAATTTTTCGAAAATTATTTTAGATACTTATGCGCACCCTATTATACCGGTATATATGTCAAATAAAAGGGGAGAATATTTGTTAAAAATACTTTTAATATCATGCTTCTATCTGTATTAGTTCAGCTTTAACAACCATTTGAAGTTCCCACTTAGCTTATTATTTGTTTTATTCACATTTTACATTTTAAGAGGAAAAACTCGGAATGGTTGTTAATGCTAAACTAATATAGATAAAAGCATGTCATTGAAGTATTTTTAACAGATACTATCCTCTTTAATTAGACACTTACATCTGCATCGTAGGTTGGGAATAAGCATTCAAAATAAAGATAAACTTTTTTGTCCTGAGGAAATGAAACACTAAAAATGACAATTAACTCAATTTTGTCAATAGTTTCAGACGTATATTTTGATTACTTATACGCACCCTATTATACTGGTGTATATTAGGGCGTACCTCAAAAAAAAAGTTCGCCGTACACCTTCGAATATGAAGTATTATTGAAAGGTAGTTTCAAAAAAAAATTTTTATTTTTTTATGCCGAACGTAGGGGTCGCGCTTTTACATTTTTCTATATAACTTGTATTTATAAACGGATTTTAAAGTGTGATACATCGATGTTTTTGTCTCGACGAGGCCGATTTTTTTGTCTTTGAAGTCATTGAGCTCAAGCACCCCCTTCTGGTACTTACCCATCATTTCTCAGTTGCTACTACCCTAATGTACCACTCTAATAATCGAAAATTAAAGCTCGCATAAAATCATGAATCATGTTTGAGCTCAATGACTTCAAAGACAAAAAAATCGGACAAAAACATCGATGTATCACACTTTAAAATCCGTTTATAAATGCAGAAGTTATATAGAAAAATGTAAAAGCGCGACCCCTACGTTCGGCATAAAAAAATAAAAAAAATTTTTTTGAAACTACCTTTCAATAATACTTCATATTCGAAGGTGTACGGCGAACTTTTTTTTTTTACTTGTAACCTGGTACGCTCTAGTGTATATGTCAAATAAATGAGGTGAATATTGTTTAAAATATTTCTATATCATGCTTCTATCTGTTAGTTTAGCTTTAATATGCCATTTCAAGTTCTCCCTTAGTTTAGTTTGTTTATTTATATTTTACATTTTAAGAGGAAAAAATTGGAATAATTGTTAATACCAAACTAAAATAGACAAAAATATATATCATTTCAAGTATTTTGAACAGATACTCTCCTCTTTAATTTGATACTTACATCGACATCGTAGGTTGTGAATAACCATTTAAAATAATTATCCTTTGCTATCCTTTGAAGCATTTAATTGGCATTTTTAGTTTTACAAAGTTCCAAAGCATACAATTTTTCAAAAATTAGTTTGAATACTTATGCGCACCCTATTATACCGGTATATGTGTCAAATAAAAGAGAAGAGTGTTTGTTAAAAATACATTAAATTGCATGCTTCTATATGCATTAGTTTAGCTTTAATAGCCATTTCAAGTTCCCTTATGTTTATTTATTATTACACTTTATTCACATTTTAAGAGGAAAACATGGAATGGTTGTCAATGCTAAACTAATACAGATAAAAATATGGAATTTATTCTCCTCTATCACTTGATACTTACATCGGTATTGTAGGTTGGGAAGTAGTATTCAAAATTATTTGGAAAACGTTATCCATAGAATATTTTAATTTGCATTTTTAGTTTTACAAAGTTCCAAAGCATACAATTTTTCAAAAATTATTTTAGATACTTAATAGCACCCTATTATACAAATATATATGTCAAATAAAAGAGAAGGATGTCTGGTCAAAATGCATTAAATTTCATGTTTCTATCTGTATTAGTTTAGCATTAACAGCCACTTGAAGTTCGCCCTTAGTTTATTTAGTTTATATTTTACAAACTTGGAATGGTTGTTAATGATAAACTAATACCGATAAAAGCAATGGCTTGCTAAAATATTTTTAACAGATAATCTCCTCTTTAGTTGGCCACATACATTGGCATCGTGGGTTTGGAATAAGTATTTAAAAGAATTATTTGAAAAAATTTAATACTTTTAAAATTGGCATTTTTAGTTTTACAAAGATCCAAAGCATACAAATTTTTCACAATTATTTTAAATACTTATGAGCACCCTATGATACCGGTACATATGTCAAATAAAAGAGGAGAATATCTGTTAAAAATACTTCTAATATCATGCTTCTATCTGTATTAGTTTAGCTTTAACAGGCCATTTAAAGTTCCCCTCAGTTTAGTTAGTTTATTCATATTTTACATTTTAAGAGGAAAAATTCAGAATGATTGTTAATGCTTAATTAATACAGATAAAAGCATGCCTTTTGAAGTATTTTTAACAGATATTCTCTTCTTTCATTTGATACTTACGTCGGCACCATAGGTTGAGAATAAGTACTTAAAATAATTATTTGAACAAATGCTATACTTTCTAACTTTTTAGTCCTGGGGAAATGAAAAACTAAACACGGCAATTAACTCTATTTTTTCTATAGTTTCAGGCTTATATCATCCGCTTCAAATGTTATATGGTTATATGGATATAAGTGAATTTCTATAAAACTTTGTCATCCATCATTTCCAAATTCGCTCCTCACTGCCATGCTTTGAGTATGTTGAGTTTATGGCTATTTTGGTATCAACTTCAAATGTACGTGGCTGCCCCAGAACCTTGGCCTTAGCCGATAACTTTTGTTTGCTTCCTCTTTGGCAGTGAAATCTGCGAGGTTTATTTTCTTTTCATCTTCATTTTCTAAAAATAAGATGTATGAATTGTTGTTGCCAACATATCTGAATATAGTTAATAAAAATTCCCAGAATTCAGAATTCCATTGTCATTTTCATTAGTGTTCTCCTCTGGTCTTGGTTGTTGCTCCGTTGTTATGGCTGTTGCCAGCACACAAGTTCAAAGCATTCATATGAACTTATGGCCACTTAAGATTTCTAACAATTTCACAAGGAGCGTCGTTGTCGTCATCATCATCAACATCCATTCATGGGACGATTACATACAAGTTGTGTAGGTATGATTACTACAAAAGATGTATGACTGGATGATTACACTGTGCGACAGTACAAAAACTCGGAGAAGTGATATTATTTCTTGGTAGATATTATAGAGTAGAACAGGAATCTGTATTTGATATTTGCCAGACGATGAAAAAAAACAAGATTTTCCAAGTTTTCAAAAAAAAATTCTTCAGTTCGTACATCGTCACACTTATAAGCCTGTAACTTAGTTGGTTTATAACGCATTTTTACTTTCTCATCGGATTTAAAAAGAAAAAACCTGGAACTTTCGATCGATATATAGCCTAGTTAAGAAAATTTAAGAAATCTATGTGCTTTTGCCCAGCAAAAACATTTTTTAAAACACTTTCTAGTCATTTTCAACTTTGACCGTATTTTTCCACCTTATTTTGTTTGGTAACCGTACCACTTGTAAATTTATTTAACTAACACATTTAGTAGGGAGTAAATGCCGCTTTGGTTTTTAAAATCCGTCAATAATTGACTGATTTATTGCATTTTTTAATAACACTAAATTTTTGCAAAAATACAAAATTTAATCATTCCAATTCAAATCATTCATTATTTTACAAATTGAAGTCCAATAAAAATACCTAAAATTCATCAAAATAAACAAAAATGGCAAGACAAAACATGTAGGCCGTTAAAATAATCCCCAATTTTGGAACACATTTTCCCCACTTTGGGAATTCGGGTATTTTTTTGGAAAAATTTAAAAATCTAGTAATTTTTTTATAGTTTTATCATTTTGCATTGTAAAAAAGCTGTCACCAATTTTAATAAAAAATCCCCAATTTTGGAACACATTTTCCCCACTTTGGGAATTCGGGTATTATTTGGAAAAATGGAAAATCTTGTATTTTAATTAATCGTTTTTATCATTTTGCATAATAAAAAAGCATGTGGACCATTTAATTAAAAAAAAAAAACAATTATGGAACACATTTTTCCCACTTTGGTAATTAATGTTTTTTTTTTGTAAAAAAAGACAAATCTAGCAATTTTTTCATCGTTTTTATCATTTTTCCTGATAAAAAAAGCATGTCGAATATTTCAATAAAAAAATCTCCAATTTTAGAACAAATTTTCCCCACTTTGGGAATTCGGGTAATTTTTGGAAAAAATGGAAAATCTGGTAATTATTTTCATCGTGTTTATCATTCTATATGATAAAAAATCATGTCGACCATTTTTAAAAAAATCCCCAAATTTTCCCCACTTTGGGATTTCGTGTATTTTTTTTTTTGGAAAATTGAGTAATGTTTTCATCGTCTTTACCATTTTGCACGATAAAAAGCATGTCGACCATTTTAATAAAAAATTCCAATTTTGGAACACATTTTCCCCACTTTGGGAATTCGGGTATTTTTTTTTTTTGTAAAAAAATGGAATATAACGAATTTTACTTCATTTATTTTTGTAGCACAGTGTTATCCAAACTCCAAAGCGAACATACATCATCGTTGTACTCCACTAACCACTGAACCCGCCGCAGCAGCAGCAGCAACTCCCACGCGTACAATTCCAACTTAACTTCATTTGGAACAACACGAATAAACACGGACTGATGATGATGATGATGGCGATGACGATGACATGCAACGCATTGTTAAGAATGCCACTCGCATAGAGGAGATGGATGTGGATGCCTGCTGCATCCACACGTACCACAAAAGGGGCAACCAGTACTGTCCGGGTCGAAATATGATGGTAATGGTGGTGGTGTTGGTGGCATTTTTTCTGTTCAAAAATATGATGAAGATGATGACAAACAATTCCCAGAATATGTAGATGCAACGCATAATTCATACCATTATTTGCAGCACACTAGCAAAACTTCAGGCAAAGTAAAGGTCTATCTGGCTGACTGACTGACTGTCTGCCTGTCCTCCTGCTCCTGGCATTCAGGGTAAACAGTCAAAAGAGAGAAAGGGAGAGAGAGAGGCCGAGAGCCAAGAGTTGCCAAGCGAAAGATAATAACAATGTAATGATTATCAAGGTTGACACACAGACACACATCAGAGTCTGACTGTCTGTTTGTCTGTCCTTCCATTCGGTCTGGCTGTCAGCCCTTCGCCCGTCTGTCCTTTCTAGCTGCCATCCTTTCGGCCTGGCCGCCAGTCTGTGTAACTTTGGGTCTGTCTGTCTGCCCGTCTGTCACTCAGCCAACCGTTGTGTGGCACAAAGAACATAAAGCAGAACTGTTGCATACAACAACGAGCAGCAGCATTTTCAATATGAATTATGCATTCACATACATATACATATGTATATACGATGTGTGCATAATCAGGCAGACACACAAACAGACTCGTCTCACATTGCCTTATGTCGTGTTGCATGCATGCATCCATTCATTCTTTCGTTCGTTCGTTGGATGCAAGCACCACAGAGCCACTACATTCAAGAGGAGGAAAATTAAAAAGTTTACCAGAAAACTTTTATTTCATAGAAAACGCGAGCACAAAAGAATGTAATCATGCCCCTGCTATTCTTCTACATAATAATGTATTAAAATATAAATAGTAGTCGCAGTAGTAGTGGCATGGCAAGCATAGACCAGCCAAAAAGCAAAATTAACTAACGACAATTTTTAGTTTTTTTAACAAATACAAAATTAAATATTAAATAAAAAATATTTAAATCCAAATTTCAACAGTCTTTATTAAGAAATTTTGAATTTTTTTCTCTAAGGCTCTTTTGCAGTTTACCTAGCCCACACCCTCACTCACTTATGTATGTCGCAACATGTATGTAGAACATGATATGATTTTATTATAAACTTGAAACAACATCTCATCTCACCATATCGTTACAAATACAAGACAAATATTTATTTTGTACATAACCCAAGTGGACTATAAAGAAGGAAGTAATATGAACTCCATGATCATGGGTTGTCTGTGGGTTTACATACAAATGTGAAGAATGCGACGAAGCCTCTTCAGTACTTCTGACAAATTACTATTGGTTTGCCAAAAGGCTTGCTTGAAGATTTTCATGATTTATTAAGATCACAGACTTATTTGAGGAGATACGTGTAAACATTAAACAGGTTTCAAAAAAGGGTTATGAATGTTCCCGACTTAACTCGAAGTTAGCAAGCCAAGTCTAGCAAAAAATATTTATGAATACTAAAGAAGGTTATCGTAATTTTTAACTGATATTTCCAGTGATATTAGTATTTAGTTTTGCGATATTTAAAATATAGTTTTTAATTATTTTTTGATTTTTTAAAATGTCTGCAGTTCAGTTCAGTTTTAAGAATTAGAATAAATAATTTATTTAATTTAATTTACAATTTTTACACCGTACGATAATTAAAAAAAGTCGTTATACTTGAACCGGAAGATATAGGTATAAAACCTTTTTAGTTTTTCATTTCCTCATCCTGTTGTTCCTTTCAAGGAATTCAAAGTTCTAAACGATACAACATTATTTTAAGTACTTATTCGCATCCTACAATAACGGTGTAAGTGCCAAATTAAGGAGGAGAATGTCTGTTAAAAATACTGCAAATTTCATGCTTATATTTATATTAGTTCAGCACTACCATGCAGATAAAGTTCCCACCTTAGATTATTTATTTTATTCATATTTTAGTTTTTAAAAGGGAAAACTTGAAATGGTTGATAATGCTAAACTAATAAAGATGCAATTTGAAGTATTTTTTGCTGATAATTTTATTTGTAATTGGTCTGGTATTACCGGCATCATAGGATACGACTAAGTATTAAAACTATTTTTTGAACAATTGTATCCTTTGGAAATTTGTAGTCCTTCTAAGCGCAAATCAACTCCATTTCGGTTATAGTTTTAGACGTCTTTCAGCCGGTTCAAATGTAATAAAGACTGTCGGACGGCGTTATAATAAGTATTTTTTAAACTTGTAATTTTGTAATAAATACTCTTGAAGAAATTTCGTGATCTGCTAAAAATGAAAAAAAAAACATGTAATTGAGGAACCAACCACGAGCGATTACAACCTGAACCTTATTAACCATATCAAGAGTTGCAACACAGCCCAGTACGAAGTCTTTTTTAAGATGTTATTGCTCTTTTTTTAAATCCGTAAAACCTTCCGATTTGTATAAGGAAGAGGAGCGCTGGAAAAACATTGAAAGTAAATTGTGATTGAAATTAAATTAAATTTTAAACGTACATTTTTGTTAAATTGTTGGTCCTTAAAGGGTTAAAATTGAAGTAACACCTAAAGGATGGATCAATTACCATGGAAAAAGAAGGCTAGTCCTAAGAGAAACAAATGTTTGTCTTATATTTTGTATGCATCGAGTCAGAAATAAGCTGACCGATCAGTGCTACTGACGAACTATTCTGGGACAACACGTCAAACTTTCTTTTCATTCAAAAAAATCCATATATTTGTGTCCTCTCATAAATAATAATAATAATAATATTGAAGAACAGAACCTTAGTTTACGCCGAATAAAGGAATAAATGTCAAAAATCAAATTGATTTTAGGTTGAGTGTGATTCTCCTCCTTTACATTACCAAAACAAAAAACTTCCTACGCAAGAGGGACCTACTTAATCGAATAGCTGGAATTTGAATGTACTACATTCAAAACACATAGAAAATCAATCAAATTGTTCAAGAATCAAACAACCCAAAAACTGAAAAAAAAAATTATATAATTTCCGTTTCCTTGACTTAAGTCGCCTTTTGACGAAAGCATATTTCTTTTTGTAACCTTTCATTACTATTGTACTAAGAAAATGCAAAGAAAACGTGTATTTTTACAAAATTCAAATCAAAAATTCCTCATCTTCCAAATCCCGCCTTAGCAGGTTATCAATAAATTAGCTCAAACAACAATATAGGAATCTTGGTGTCTAATATACTAAAAACAGGATTTAATTTCATATGGGAAGGGTCACGGCCAATTTACGAGTCGAATGTACTCTAAGTCTAGCTTGAATTTCATAGGGGAAGGGTCACGCCCTCTTTCCGCCCATCTTTGCACAACTATTTACACTAGATCTACTCACACAAAATTTCAGTACTCTAGGTGTTATAAAAGGGTGATTTTTTAGCTATTAGGATTAGGATTTATTAGGATTTAGGTGTGATGCCTTTCAAAATACAGCTGATACAAGAATTGAAGCCAAACGACCTACCGCAACGTAAAATTTTTGGTGAATGGGCTCTTGGAAAGTTGGTCACTTTTTTACCGAAAATTTGTGTTCAGCGACGAAACTCATTTTTGGCTCAATGGGTACGTAAATAGGCAGAATTGTCGATTTTGGAGTGAATATCAGCCAGAAGCATTGCAAGAGTTACCAAAGCATCCAGAAAAAGTCACAGTTTGGTGCGGTTGATGGGCTGGTGGCATCATTGGACCGTACTTCTTCAAAGAAGAAGAATCGTAACATTAAATTATATGGACCGTACTATCGATTCAAATAAATATTTCATGCATTTTTCTGAATTTTATGTGTGTTTTTTTTTTAACTTATAGAACTGATAATATTCGATAATAGGTTTTAACTTCGTATGTGAGGTACCACGCACACTTTCCCAATATCTCCCATTTTTGGCACAACAACGCAGGTTTATACTAAAGGGTGATTTTTTAAGAGCTTGATAACTTTTTTTTTAAAAAAAACGCATAAAATTTGCAAAATCTCATCGGTTCTTTATTTGAAACGTTAGATTGGTCCATGACATTTACTTTTTGAAGATAATTTCATTTAAATGTTGACCGCGGCTGCGTCTTAGGTGGTCCATCCGCTTAGTCCAATTTTGGCATTTCCACGTTTTTGAGTAACAGAGACCCAATTGGTGCGAACGGCGACGAATCGAAAATTGGTGGTCATCATTAACACTGGCCGATACAGCTGCGATATTTTCTTCAGTTCGCACTCTACGTAAGCGTGTTGGTGGTTTAATGTCCAACAATGTAAATTTGGTGCGAAATTTAGTCACAATAGCCCGAATAGCCGCTTCAGTGGGTCGATTAAACTGACCATAAAATGGAAGCGCGCAATGAACTTTCTTAACAGAGCACGCATTTTGATAATAAAATTCAATAATTTGCAAGCGTTGTTCGTTTGTAAGACGATTCATGATGAAATGTCAAAGCATACTGAGCATCTTTCTCTTTGACACCATGTCTGAAATCCCACGTGATCTGTCAAATACTAATGCATGAAAATCCTAACCTCAAAAAAATCACTCTTTAGATACACTTACACAAAATTTGAGCACTCTAGGTGTCATAGAACTGACAACATTCAATAATAGGTTTTAACTCCGTATGGGTGGTACAACGCCCAACGATCATTTAGACATCATTCCAAAGGTATTTATTCGCTCTATTTGGTTTTATAACTTATTATTTTTTGTAACTCAGAAAAACCACAAAAGGTTACTATAAACGATCAATAATTCGATCAATAAGTTAGGCTAAGACAATAATAAAATGTATATTTAAATTGCATTCAAGGGTCTATTAATTCAGAAAAAAAACTGCTAAAACATAAAAAAATTACAAGAGAAAAACATGATTGTTAGAGGAGTTTCAGGGCCGTTTAGCTCACTTATGGCTGGACTAAGGGACGAAATATTTTGCAGATCATCATTAAACAATCCAATCTTCATTTTTGGGTGGTGAACGCATCAATTTAATATGTTTTACATTTTATTGTTTATTTACCATTATCGAAATTTAATAATGGATAAAAAACATAATTGAATGAATTATAAATTATAAATGGCGCCGCTAAATAATGCCAGATATTTAATACCCGGTGATGAACCTTAGTTGCTTAAGATATGTGGACTAAAGAAAATTGTTAAACTACAACAATTTCTTTCATTTATATGAACCCTTTGAATCCAGTTTGGTGTACCTATTGTTGTATTTTTGGTCTGCCTCCGACCTTTTCTCGTGCTGACCTACAAGGTGGCTGATGAATGATCATGCATTGAGAAATTCAAATAGCATTTTGTTTAATTCATATAAATTATTTTTTCTTTGTTCATTTGACAACTGATACATATTTATTAAACCTTTTCAGCTGTTTTTAAAAATAATTTTGCACTATTCTTAAGTGGAAATATTTGTGTTGCACGAAAATGTCATGGTCACTTTGTGGAGTGGATTACAGAATGTAAACGGAAAATCATAAATTAAAAAATTCACAACAATCAAAATCGAAACCCAAAAGGGCTACTCTTCACGTGGCTGAGTTTTCTCCATCTACCCAACACAATCCTTTACTAGACGGACCAGCTATCAACGATCCAACATCACTTTATCAATAAATATCCTCCCATCCGTTAAGGCGGACAAGTTAATTTATGCATCAATAAGATATCCATCCACTCAAGACACATCAGAGCACCCAATGAATTCCCATCCCCATTGAAAGTCTTCTTCGATGGGCGTTGTTGCAAGTTCCTGACACACACGCATACACACCGCCACACATCGTCTGGCTACATATGAGCTTGTTTAACACGAATGCATAAAATGCGTAAATGTAAAAATAAAGTTGTCACCTCCTTCTTGTGCCCGCCATTCTTTATACGAAAATTGCAAAAAAATGTTCAACGAGAAGAATACTTGGGGTGGAGGGAAGAGAGAGAGAGAGCGAGACGGGCAACGGAAACTTTTCATGTTGTCGTTTTGTTAATAATATTGTCATTGTTGATGGTGTTGTTGCCGGTGCTACGGTTGCTTCCGCGCCGGCTGCTGGCTGACGGCTGCTGATGGGGTTGGTGTTGGAGCTGGTGTTGTTCTAAGTGGTGACTATGTTGCCATTTACGAAAAATAATACAAAGTTGTGCGTTTCCCCTCCACGCTGTTTTTTTTCTGTCTTTCTTTCTTTCTGTGGCAACATATTCGCATCCCTCAACAACCACTAGCACAACTATTGCTGGCACTGCAGCCAGCAGAGCATGTGTGTAGCTGCTGTTGCTGCCACACTTCAACTGCCAAGTGGAAAATGCATTAATGTCACTTGTGGGAAAAATTGAGTTGGAAAAGTTTTTCTTTTTTTTCTGTACGCAACAGAACGAAGCGAAGAAACAAATGGCAAAGCAACAACAACAACGATAACAACCCGAATAGCAAGCAGCAGCAGCAACAACGCTTTTGCAATAAAT
The DNA here is from genome assembly GCA_947397865.1 of Polietes domitor. Taxonomy (NCBI): domain Eukaryota; kingdom Metazoa; phylum Arthropoda; class Insecta; order Diptera; family Muscidae; genus Polietes; species Polietes domitor. The sequence goes on from OX377618.1 coordinate 266,750,845, forward strand.
GAGGAAAGTATAATATGCAACCGGCAACAGCAGCAACATGGCAGCAAGCAACAGCATCAAGCACAACATCAACAACTTATAATAATGACACTTTAAAACCTCATGGTATATAAAAGGCACGCGTGTCGTTTCTCTAAATGTTACTAATAAAAGCAAAGTTTATAGCTGAAGTTTCCGTAGCTGGCGTTGCTGATGGTACTGTTGGTGCTGCTGATGGAGCTGATGGTGATGGCGCCGAGCTTGATAAATTCTGAAAGGTTTTTTCGCTTTATGTGGCCATAATAAAAAAGGATAGCTTTGTGCATTTCGATTGGGCAACAACGAGCACTGGATGAAATAGGAATTGTTGCAAAGGATCTTCGAAAGGGGTATCTAAAACTTCCGAAATTTACTATTTAATAAAAACGATCCAATAATATAGAAGAAATGATAAGTAGCCTAAAAAAGACTAGCCCAAAAAAAAAAACAAAAAAACTGTCCTTCAGCATTTTTGGAACGAAGTAGCGACTCTATAATTCTGAAAGGGCAAGTTGAGTAGACAATTTTTGTAGGATAAACTTATAGTCCAGCTGGTCTGAGTTTCTTTTTACAGTGGGTCAAAGTTTTCATTTTTTGGTCGAAGGGAGCATTATAAAGGGTCCCCCATCTAACTTTTTTTAACTATTCAACCGTTAAACTATTATTTGTGGGGTGCCCTCAGCAGACATTTGAATGAAATTATTTTCCACTATTAACCGGAAGGATTGTACTTTCAAATAAAAAAGAAATTTGAGAAAATATTCAGTAGTTTTTTTATAGCATTTTCAAAAAAAAGTTATTTGTTGAAATATGTGGTTTCTAGAGCGGAAAAAGGAGACATTGGTATGGGAGCTATATAATACGAAGTGAGAATAGTGTTGCAAGTTAATGTCTGAGAGAATTCTTATTGCCAGAAGTATATTGTGGAATTGTATGAGGATTATTTTTGTGGAATATCTTAACCCTCTAGCTACCCTCTTTATGGGTCAATTTGATCCTTTTTTATTCGAGAAAATTGTAATTTCTCACGATCTATCCAACGGATCCAGCGGTTTTTTTGCATGACCAATGAAATAGGATAAACATTGAGCAGCATATACAGGGTTTTCCAAAAAGAGGTGTTATTTTGGTATTCAAAGAAAAATGTCATTTTTTGAAATAAATGATATAAACAACAGATTTCATAATAAAGAGGAAGCTATGCCGTTAATAATGAAAAACAACATCAGCCAAATGGCCACCACGACCACGCTTAGAGGACCATATCCTTTTCATGAAATTTTCCATAACCAAATCGCAAAGTGGCTGCCCTATGTCCTCGATAGCCTCACGAATTCTATATTTGATGTCTTGACGCTGGGCTGTTGGCGTAGACCTTATCTTTCACCAAAGGCCCCAAAGGAAGAAGTCACAAGGTGTTAAATCATAGGATCTCGGTGGCCAATTGTGATCACCTCTTCGAGAGATAACACGGTCCGGAAACTTTTCCCGTAAAAGAGCAATGGTTTCGTTGCTTGAGTGGCACGTAGCGCATTCATTCATTCATTCCATTCACATCACCCCCCTAAAATTCAGTTTTGTGGACAGTTTCGCACCAATTCGGTAAAAGTACGAAATTATTGCTAAAAGTGTATTTTAAGTTTTGACTTATTTGCGGCACTTATGTTAAGTTTCGAGATTTAGTGTATTCAGAGACTTATAGTAGAATTTTATGGCAAATATTTTTGTAGAATATTTTGACCCGTCAAACCTGTGTTTTAGGGGTCTTTTTTACCCTTTTGGATAAAAGGGACCAAAAAGGACCCCTATATAGAGCAGCTAGAAGGTTAAAATGTTCCACAAAAATGTTCATCGTAAAGTTTTAAGTAATATTGCTGAACACATCTTATACTTAAAATGTAAGAAACAGAACATTTAACCCGTTAAACCGTGTTTTAGGGGTGTTTTTTACACTTTTTCGCAAAATGGACCAAAAAGGCCCCTACATCGAGCAGCTAGAGGGTTAAAATGTTCCACAAAAATGTTCGTCGTAGTGTTTTAAGTAATATTGTTGAACACTTCCTATACTTAAAATGTAAGAAACAGAACATTTTAACCCGTTAAACCTGTGTTTTAGGGGTATTTTTTACACTTTTTCGCAAAATGGACCAAAAATACCCCTACATCAAGCAACTAGAGGGTTAAAATGTTCCACAACATTTTTCGTCGTAGCGTTTTAAGTAATATTGCTGAACACATCCTATACTTAAAATGTAAGGATCAGAACATTTTGACATATTAAACCTGTGTTTTAGGAATGGTTTTTAAACTTTTTCACAAAAGGGACCAAAAAGACCCCTATATTGAGGAGCTAGAGGGTTACAATGTTCCACGAAAATGTTCGTCGTAGCGTTTTAAATAATATTTCTGAAGATAGGGGAAATATGGTCGACCTCTCTAAAATGACCACCAACTTTCAAAATGCCGATATATGTATATATTCCTCTTTCACCCCTCTACCAGAATCTGTTGTGAGAACCTAGTTAGTTTGCTATCATTTATAGATAATTTTTAATTTAAGATCTGTACGTTTAGGCTTAAGCTAATATTTGAATTCAATTTAGTCGCTTAACAAGAAAGTTGTTTGCTTCTCGTCGATTTTCTTAACCTAAAAACCTGAAAATTATTTTTATGTGCATTAGGTACAGTTTTCCATAAAAAAAATAAAATTTGTTATGAATATTTTTCTTCAATCTAATTTTCGCTTCAGCATTTGCACTGCCATTTTGGGAAATTCACTTTCACATAGAAAATGAGGTTTAGTCGCCCAAAACCAGAAAAAAATTCGAGGAAATTATTTATTTTTAATTAAATAATTAGCTTTGTTGTGAGATTGTACCATCAGAAAAAATTAAAAAAAAAATATTTTTCCATAATCATTTTTTTCTTTTGTTTTTGTGTTTTTAATAATTTTGATGATTTTTCACTGTAATTCTGGTTGATTTTGCAAAAAAAATCATTATTTCACCACTTAAGTCGCTTAAAAATATAAGTCGCTTATAAATATACACACTACTTTAATATTTCAACAAAATGAATTTATATAATCATTTCGAAAATTGAAATAAAAGAATTAAAATTGTAAATACTTTAAAAAATTAACATGGCTATAACGTACTACTTCATTTAATTTCAAAAGTTATTTAAAATAGCTTCAAAACAAGGTATTCAGGAGTTACAGGCGATTGAATGGACACACCTTTTTGAAAAATCTTATTTTTTCTCTGTAAGAAGAATTCATAGAATTCATTCTTTCAAAACAATCGTAGCTATCGACGTCAAAAAACGTACCGCTTGATATGGAATGACTCAGAACTAGCTTTCTAGCGAAGGATACAATGTTTTCTTTTTCAAAAATACCTAAGAATAAATGTAGAAGTCATGACCTCTTTGTAGAAGTAAGAAAATTAAAAAAGGAGTTTTTAAATGGTCTTTAGTGTGATTTATTCATCATTTCATTTATTCTCTCCTGTAAAATTATTGAGGAATCCCCCTTCCAGCATTTCTTTAATACAAGGCTGTCATATCAACTTGACCATAATCATATCTTTCAAACAGTATTTATTTTAAAAACGCTGTTTTTCATTTAAACCCCCCAATGTGGCACCCTATCTTATATTGTTGGCCACACCATACCAGCTCTCACAAAACACTACAATTTGTAAGACATAAAGAATAGTGTAGTAGTAGTAATAACAACAACATCACCAACAACAACACAAAGTGAACAAGAACACAATATTCTGATACAAATAAAATGGTTGCCAATGTCAGCCAGGTGCCATTAACAACAACGGTTGCTGCAACAGCAGCAGCAGCAGGAAAAGAACAACAATAAGAAGAAGTATGACACCAGTAACAATGTTATATATACATTAGGTTGGGTCACGGAAAAAATTGCTGCCGTCACCCCCATTGAAATGACGATGGGATTATTTAATAATGATTTCCAAAATAGGATGCACGAAAAATCACCCAATGAAAAATTCGCCCAAAAGAAAAAGTGGATCAAAAATGAAAAATAAAAATAAAACAATAAAAACACATCTAAAATTATGTATTTCCCCTGATTTTTTTGTTTGCCCAAAAATAATTAATAGCACTCTAAATATAAATATGTATTCCTGCCTTAGTATAACTCCTTGATCGTATTGTTGAAAGTTTAGGGTTATTTTTTGTGGTCTTTGGAAGTGACAACGAATAACTCATATTTTTAAAAGCAATTCTATTATATATTAATATTATGAGGAATCAATACATTGATATTTAAATGATGCGTATCCGGCGAAAAGTGACGTCACAGCAAATAATCGTTTACTACAAATGATGGTTTTTAGAAGCAAAATTTACAAATTCTTTTTAGAAAAATTGCGGCGTCAATTTGCTTTCGATCTGCATCATAAATGCATCATTCGAAAAGTATTAATTTCTACAAAACATTCCCACAGAATGTGAATGATATTCAGGTATAACTAATGTCACCAATTAAAGTGCTTTCAAGAATATACAAATTCAGAAAAAATTTTGGACAAAAATGCAACATAAAAAAATACACGTGAAACCTATGTCATTTGTATGTTTTTTTTTCAGGAGTATTTATCTCACAGACGTCTTGATGAAGGAACATATTTTGCAAATCATCATTATACAGTTTAGACTTTATTGCCGTGTGGACCGCGATCCAGCCTCATATACGCATATTATATACAGACTTACATAAACGACAAATATTTATATGTCGGCCGACAGTTTGTTATTCTTCATTATTTTTGAAAACAAAACTCTCTACAAGCACGCACAGTAGGGCAAATGCAACTAATATATACCTATATAATAAAAATAATATTACTATCCCACAGTACAAAGTAATAAGGAAATTATACGAAATCGTATTGCCTAGAAGAAAAATAATATTGCGACAACAATCAAGAAGTAATTTCAATTGGAGCAGATTGTGCAGCTATGGCGATAACCCAAAGCAATACTTCTAAATGATAAATCGGCGATATTGCCAGGCTATCAACCGAAATAAATCTAGATGTTATTGCCAAAATATCACCTCGAAGTTAAAAATTGGTTATTGCGAGGTAGCCACATTGAATTCCATATTTTAATTCAATCAAAATTAATAATGAAGAACTACAATCAATGACAGTAAAACATCCAACAATTAAATATTTACAAATTAAACAGTTAGACTTCAAGGAAAATTGATGTAAATAATTAGTTTAAATTAAATTATTTCAATTTGTTCTTTCGCATGTAAACCATTTTTCTACAAAATCAAGCTGACATTCAGTAATCGTTTATCTCTAAGATGGGTGGCTGATTGGGCTACCGCATCCGAGTGTAGTATCGGGGATGGCTATTATAGCATCCAGACAAGCTTATAGCAGCAGGATTTAAACTGTTATTTAGGTTGTACTGTCTACAGTGGAACGACGAGAATGCTGATATTCACCACTATTATAAAAATTAATTAATAAAAATTGATCATTGGAAATTAGTTGTCATTATTGTATAATTAACTATGTGTTAAACAATAAATGAAACATATAAAAAAGCCAGTGCGAAACCAATTCCTTTGAATGATAATTCGGTTATCATCCGGAAGAAATTTGGCTGATATCGCCAAAGTATCGCGTGGAAGATAAAAATATGATAGAAGACAAAAATGCATTTTTCCTTATTTCGCATATTTTAATTCATTCGTTTTAAAAACTGTCCGAATGATGAACAAAAATGGGAATGTCAAATAAAATTTTATACTCAAAACATATTTAAAAATTATCAAGTTACCAGTTGCTTGAAAATTTGCTATCGAACTCAATTGCGAGTTAATTTTGTAGTACCAGACAATGATAGTTCAAAATTTACACGGATTTCCAATAAAACCAAAATAATGTTTTTCTTCCAAACATTCATACGAAATACAATCACTAAATCTATTTTTTCCCATTATCGCCTATCTATCTCTAAGATGACAAAAACAAGATATGTCAAAATATAAATTTGATTATTTTCTTCAAAATGATTAATGAGACATATTGCCACAATATATATTTGTAGGGATGTTTGCATCCGAAATATATATTTTTGAAACAGTACCTTACTTAATACTTTTATGTAAACCATATATGTTTCCATCTGTAAGAAATACTTCGTATCAGAGTTCGAGTATTGGACAGTATTTTCATCGCTGAATGAGAATTTCTCCATCAGTTATATTTGCGAGAAAACAGGTAGATACTTTTTGAGCGGAGATATGAGTCATGCGATGAAAACGAGTATTCATTCATTACTAGAATTGTGTTGTTTGATTAGTGACAAATTTCATTGTAATTCATTCAAATTCAAGATATTTCGATCAATTATTTTCTTCTTGCGAAGAAAATTTTTGTTTGGCAATGGAAAGGAGAAGAACCACACTCAACTATACGCACTTTTTATTTCATATCCTGTGTGGGGATAACTCATCAGTGGCGCTTCTGTGCTTGCGTTACCATGCCGTATATACCGAATATATATTAACATTTTTGTAAATTTATTTATTTAATTATAAATAAATAACATTTTTATTTTCCCGCTATTAATCAATTCATTATGGAAGGAAGCCAAACTCAGAAGAATGACAAGTTTCGTTAATATAACGAAGGTTTTCGTATCGATATAGTAGTATGACGTTCATTAGATTGCATATCAAGTCTATCTTAACGGGAACACTTATTTCACTTGTTAGGATGATCTCCTTTTGCAACAATTTCACCACTATTTTAAGTTTTATGAATGAATTTCTAAAGTAAACCACTGTGTACAACAGCAACAAAGGGGGCATGTGTTATACAACATTTAAACAGTGCACTTCTTTTTCATGATGTTGCAAGAAAAAAAGTCACAAGAAGGAAGACATGTTTATACATATATATAGATGTCTGTACATATGTATGGGCAGAGGAAAAAAATAAGTTTTATGAGATGTCGTCGACGTAGAGTGTGTATGCCTTCAAGACAATATCCATTATTTGTCCGTGGTGTTCACTCAATTTCTGTCGCCTTGATACCATTTACTTATATTGGCATTGTGGCACATGTGCCACATGCATGTGTGAGGCATAATAACGAAACGCACTATCCCCATAACTACCTTCACCACCCTATTCAGCTTTCTCCAAATCTCCTTGGAGTACTCATCACTATGACTCTGTTGCCTGCCTTCATCGCACTTGCAGCAGAGTGTATCGCCACTTAAAGGCAACAATGACAAAACTGAATGGTGTGGAAATAATGTAATGCAATGTAAGTAGTTTCGTAATATACAGTCAGAGGGAGAGTGAGTGAGGAGATGAGTGGAAGAACGAAATGATGAACATACAAAATCTCATTAAGTGTGAACGGATATAAACATTAATTTGTTCCGTTCCTTCTTGGGAGAGTGTGCGTACGTGTGTGCATGTTATGTGCTCTTTTATTTGCTGGTGCATTGTCTTCCGCCACTTGGTTTTCACCGGTGATAGTGAAGCTATTTGTTCTGTTTATGGCACAGTTACCATGACATTTTCTTTTTTGTAAATTTAATAAAGTCGAAATTAAGGTTTTGAAAGATTTAAGGATGCATTTCAAGGAATTCAGCCTTTGGCAAAAAATTCTTGGAAATAAATCAGCAACACTTAAGACAGAGAATTCTCATGGTTTTACAGAGCTGAAATTTTGGTGAGAAATACGAAAGGACCTCATTATCATAAATGGGACAAAAAAGGAAATATGGAACCGTCGTTCTTATAAAATGGAAGCAGCTATAAACATGAAATTTGGGTTGGGGAATAAATTTAGTTTCCCAAAAAAAATAATTTAAAAAAAATCTCAAAAAAAAAAAATTCTCAAAAAAAAATATTTTTTCTCAAAAAATTAAAATAATATTTTTTAAAAAAAAATTAAAATAATATTTTTTTTTTTTCAAAAAATAAAAAATATTTAAAAAAAAAAAAAAATTTTTTTTGAGAAACAATTTTTTCTCAATTCTTTGCAGATAGTTCCTTAAACACTGTTTGGATGTGAAATTCGCAACATTTGTAGCCAGCATAATTACCTCAAACTGGAAATATAAGCGCATGTTATCAGACTTATATTTCCAAAATGAAAGAACAAATATTAAAGGTACTTCGACGAAAATTCAAATTTTAGTAAAAATATTAAAAAAATCCACAAAAAAATTTATTGATTTTATAAATAAGTATGAATCAAAGCACACAAAAAAATAAATTTTGGTACTCAGACATAAAATTTGTTAATACATAAATTCCATATAAAACGAGTAAAGGAATTGATGTGATAAAACTGGACAACATTTTAGCTTCATCGACAACCCCTCTTTCAAAATATACACAACTTGCCTAGAAACATGAAATTTGTGTTGGGGGATAAAAATAGTTACATTTACATACAGACTCGCAATATAAATTTATCTAAGTTTGTACGTTTAAGGGATAAACGGAATAAAAAGAAATAAAAAGGTACAGCTGGCAGCTAGAATCAATAAAATCGTTGTGTACACAAATGGGTTTTGCAAAATTTTTATTTTTAAGGGGAAAATGGACCAAAAAGGGATAAAAATAGTACCAATCAAAGTACTGAAGCTAGAATCGGTGCGTACATTTCTCTAAACACATAGACATGGGCAACAAAAATTTATTTTCGAAATTTTTACTTTTAAGGGAAAACGGACCAAAAAGGGATAAAAATGGTACCAACCAAATTAATGTAGCAATAATCGATGTTTACATTCCTCTAATCATGTCGACTTGCAACAAAAATGTATTTTGGAAATGTGTACTTTGAAAGGAAAACGGGACAAAAAGGGGATAAAAATGGTACCAACCAATGTACTGTCGCTAAAAACGATAATACGGTGTGCACGCACAACATAAATGGGGGTTTTCGAAATTTGTACTTTTAATAGAAAAAAACAGAACGATAAATTCGGTTCCAACAACATAAATGTGTTTTTCAAAATGTGTACTTTTAACAGAAAAACGGACCAAAAAGTGACAAAAAAAGGTAGCAAACAAAGTAATGGAGTAATGTTTACATTCCTCTATATTCAAAATCTTCACTTTTAAAGGAGAACGAGACCAAAAGGTATAAAAATGGTACCAACTAAAGTAATGCAACTAGAATCGAGAAACATTATACTATGTAGACGCGCATGAATGAATTTTTTAATATTTTTTTACTTTCAATTGAAAAACGGGACAAAAAGTTATAAAAATGGTACCAACCATAGTATTGCAGCCACAACCGTGATTACATAGACGCTCAACATAAATGGTTTTTCAAAAATTGTACTTTTATTATTATTTTCGAAATTTGTACTTTGATGGGAGAAACGAGGAAAAAGGCATAAAAATGGTACCAGCCAAAATATTGAACCTAGAATCGAGAAATTCGGTGTGTAAGGGCAACATAAATGTTTTATTTTTTGTACATTTAAGGGAAAACGCGCCAAAAAGGTATAAAAATGGTACCAAACTGCTCTGCTAATCACGTAGGCTCACAATATAAATTTATTTTCGAAATTTCTAATTTGAAGGGGTGAATGGACAAAAAGGGGAATAAAATGGTACCAGTCATAGTATTGTAGCCATAAACGTGAAATTCAGTGTAGACCCGCAGCATACATTGATTTTTCAAAAATTGTACTTTTAAGGGGTAGCGGGACAAAAAGGGCTAAAAATGGTACCAACCAAAGAATACAGATTGAATCGTGGAGTTCGGTGTATACGCTCCTCTCACCACGTAGACACCTGGAAAATTAGATAAATTGAAAATTTTGAAATTTGTACTTGTTAGAAAAAAAGGACAAAAAGGGTAAACATGGTACCCACCATAGTATTGCAGCCAGTACGATGAAATTTGACGTAAACATTCCTCCTACCACATACATAAATTGATTTTTTCGAAATTTGTACTTTTACGAGCAAAACGGACTAAAAGGGATAAAAATAGTACCAACCCCAGCGTTGTAGACAAAATCATGAAATTCGGTGCAAACTCTGGCCACGTACGCAGACAACAGAACTGATTTTTTTGAAATATGTACCTTTAAGGGATAAACAGAGAAAACGGGATAAAAACGGTACCACTCAAACAGTTGCTGCTATAATCGTGAAATTCGTGTGTTCATTCGCCTAGATACGTAAAATCTGAAAATTAATGGATTTTTCGAAATTTATACTCTTAAAAAGTAAACATGGCAAAAGGGATAAAAAGTATTTTAAGCGAAGTATTTTAAAATCGTGGTTTTTGCAAATGTGAGACACTTTGTATTCAGCGATGAAAACTTTATAAACTTAAAATTCATAAATCTGAAAATGACCCTACAATTCTTAAAAAGATAACAAAAATCCCCAAAAATTGAATTATTCACAAAATAAGCCATATGCAATTGTTGTATGATTAATTTAGTTATTAGTAATTAAATTGCACTATGCAATAAAATTTTCGAAGAGCGCTAAAAGCAAACATTTGAAAAATCTCGATAAATAAAAAGTTATTTTGCGTCTACAAAGATGGTCATAACTTCTCCATTTATTCATAGATCTTTTACATGTCGACATTATTATCTTCATTAGTTATTAACAATAAAACAATATACTGCCTTCCATTTTTTATATTTTTATGGGGACAAAGAAAACATATTTTCCTTTTTTTAAAAAATCAAAAAATATTAATTTCCCAAAAAAAATATTTTGTTTTCAAAAAAATATAACTTCTCCATTTATCCATAGATCTTTTACATGTAGACAATATTTTCTTCATTAGTTATTAACAATAAAACAATATATAATATTTTTATGGGGATTTTCGTGACAACAGAAAAAATATTTTCCTTTTAAAAGAAAAAAAAAACAAAAAATATTAATTTCCCAAAAAAATATTTTGTTTTCAAAAAAATATTTTTTTCTCAAAAAAAAATATTTTTTTTCCAAAAAAAATAAAATTATATTTTTTCTCAAAAAAATTTAAAAAATATTTTTTTCCAAAAATAAAATATATTTTTTTTTCAAAAAATAAAAAAATATTTTTTTCAAAAAAAAAAATATGATTTCTCAATTCTTTGCAGATAGTTCCTTAACCACTGTTAAAAAATAGAAAAAAATATTTTTTTTCAAAAAAATTAAAAAAATATTTTTTCAAAAATTAAAAAAATATTTTTTTTTTCAAAAAATAAAAAATATTTTTTTCAAAAAATAAAAAAAAAAATTCTCAATTATTTGCAGATTGTTCCTTAACCAGTAAGTGAAACATTTGTAGCCATCATAATTACCTCAAACTGGAAATAAAAGCGCATGTTATCAGACTTACATATATTTCTAAAGAACAAATATTAAGGGTACCTCGACGAAAATTCGCATTTTAGTAAAAATATTAAAAAAATCCATAAAAAATTATATTGATTTTATGAATAAGTATGTCTCAAAGCACACAAAAAATAAATTTTGCTACTCGGACATAAAATTTGTTAATGCATAAATTCCATATAAAACGAGTAAAGGAATTGATGTGATAAAACGGCACAACACTTTAGCTTCCTCTTTCAAAAAAAAAACACAACTTGCCCTTGTGTGCAAATTTCTTCACAAAAATCATGCGTTCAAAAGTGTAATTTGCTTGATTAACCGCAAAGATAAAAATCTTTTCCTTAAGAGGCAAAAACTGAATTATATGAATATGCCGAATCGGCGAATGAATTTATCTTAATGTGCCGTCAGAACCGTTTTAAGTACGTTTGTCTTTCGTTTTTTTTTTCTGTTTCATTCAAAATAAAAATGACAAATTAACATAACCCAGAAGTTGAGGCAATTTAAATTCTCCTCGAATAGAAGCGAAGCCGTTATCTGTCATTTAACGCAGCCAAGCCAATAAAGATTTGTTCAACTATGACCTATATTCTGTTGACTTGGTACTACTACCTCTTGTACTCGGGCTCGTAAAAGTGATACAACAAATTTTCAGCAGAACAACAAGAAGCTCTCTTTTCCGCCGCAACAAAGACCACACATTGTTATGGGCCATTAAATTATGATTACGATGACGGTGATGACGACGGCGAATATGATGGGAGTATGTAACCAGAACGTACGCGTATCATCACATTTGTCGACATTATCACAACCTACAACTAAATGTGTGACTGTGTAATCAGAAGCAGCAACAGCAGCAGTTGTATCCCATTATGGAACTAACAGCACAGCTCAGCACACACATGCATGTGGGCAAGAGCCATCATCATAACCTCCTCCTTCTCCTCGTCCTCCTTTGCCCCCATTTGCTCAGCATGAAACATTGCCATCGCAGACCAGGGAATCACCGTCAACGTCACCGTCAAAACATAAGCCGCTGGGTAGGTGGTTACGGCGATGCGTGTACGTAGGCCGAGCCATGGAAAGGTCTTGTAAATAGTCATTTATTTGCACGACAACAGTAATGGCGACAGAATGTAACCGAATCGAAAATCGACAACGGGACTGGGAACATTATAAACAAACGTAAATTTCATATTAAGTAAGGCCCTCCCCAGCGCGCCCGCCCTCCTCTCGTCCAGCTTCAGAGCACGAAAAACGAATGTAACAAAATGAAATCAACGCTCAACAAAATGAATGGCGAATAAAATAAAGAGCAAACGAACGAAAAAAAATCAGAACGACCAACAAAAATAAACGATGGACAGTGGTTACGAACAAACGAAAAGTGACAAAACTTAAGTGTTTAAAATGTATTTCAATTGAAAAAGAATTGAATGAAATAAAAAATATTTACAAGGTAAAAATCAATTAATTTTTAGGTCACTGAAGGCTTTAAGAACTAGGAGCCAAGAGTCGGCTACTCAGCTAATTGGGTTATTGAAAAGTGGAAATAAATATGTTACTTATAGACGAAATGGACGATTTTAATGAAAGCTTACTCAGACACAGTAAGCTTGACAAGCTTAAGTTTTGCGCTAGGAATAATAGGTTGCAAAGGTGAATGCACAGTGGAGATATAAAACAGAGTACCTCGGATGGATATGTAAAATGTATCACTCTTTAATAACTATCACTATATATTTAGCGGAATTTATTTGCAGAAATAGCAGGCATTGTTTGTTGAAATAGCAGATTTTGTTTGTTGAAATAGCAGGCTTCGTTTGCTGAAATAGCAGTTTTTCTGAAACAACAGTCTTTCATCACTGAAACAGCAGACTTTGTTTGCTGAAACAGCAAACATTGTTCGCCGAATTAACAAACATTGATTGTTAAACAGCAGGCCTTGTTTGCTGAAACAACAGACTTTGTTCGCTAACACAACTGACTTTTTTTGCTGAAACAGCAGACTTTATTTGGTGAAAAGGCAGACTTTGTTTGCTGAAACAGCAGATATTGTTTGATGAAACAGCATGTTTTGTTTTCTGAAACAGCAGGTTTTGTTTGCTGAAACAGCAGGTTTTGTTTACTGAAACAGCAGGTTTTGTTTGCTGAAACAGCAGGTTTTGTTTGCTGAAATAGCGGACTTTGTTTGTTGAAACAGCTAAGTTTGTTTGCTGAAATAACAGGCTTTCTTCGCTGAAACATCTCAATCTCTTTGCTGAAATAACAGTCATTGTTTGCTGAAACAGCCGACTTTGTTAGTTAATATAGCACTCTTTTGCTGAAATAGCAGACTTTGCTGAAACAGCACACTTTGTTGGCTGAACCAGCAAACTTTCTTTGCTGAAAAAGCAGACTTTGTCTGCTGACACAACAGACCATGTTTGCTGAAACATAAGCAATTTTAATACAATCCGATGATAAAAATATAGTTTATTTTATATTTTAATATTTTCTAAAAATCATCTTTTACAGTTTTTTCGCTATACTGGGTGAAAGATTTGTGGAACTTCCACTAATTTTGCAAATATTCTCTAAAGAAACATTAATACCTATCCAATGATGTACAACCATTTTAACTATTGTGTCAATACAATGCACTAGTCAAAATTTTAATGTCTCGTAATTTTCCTTATTTCCCAATTCAATCAAATATTCTCTGTGAACAACCATTTTTTCCACTTTGATACCACTGTCCAATGCCATTTTGTTAAATAACGGTTTTTCTTGTTGTTGTTGGCACAGCGTAATGGCGTAAACAACAATAATAATGTTAATGTAATGTTATTTCATTCATGGTGCACAGCCGAAGGAAAAAAGTTAAGACGAAACTTTCAAGAAATGTTGTTCTTCGGAAATATGTGTCTGGAGGATTTATAGTCTCAGGGGAGCTTAGTATAACAACTGCGTGTGCGGGGTGAGGTGAAGTGATGATGATGACGCTGACTGTGATTGCGCTAAAGTCAGAAAAGGATATCTTTGCAGCCCAACCTCAAGGACATGTGTGATTTAATTCTGTTATCAACATGTATGTATTTGGATTTGATAGATAATACTCCATACGTATCTTGTCCAAATCATCGTTATTATCACCATATATAATCCAATCAAAGTCATTATCAATGAATTTTATTAACAATTGTAATCATTATTGTCAAACAGTAATAAATTGACGAAGGGTAATACAAATAAGGCATATAAAGTAATTGCATGATAGCCGTCATAATTTCAAAATATTATGTCGCCATTGTGACGATTTACGGAATACTTTTTATTAGGGTTATTATGGACTCTTAAAACAGAATTTATCACATCTATAAATCAATTAGATTTGCATAATGAATTATTGAGGAGTGGTAATTTTGAAATAATCACATTCAATCGCATTGATGTGATTAAACTCTTTAATAACTAGATGTAGATAAATGTGTAGCACAGTGGTGGATGCCGGGACTTTGTTTGCTGAAGTAGCAAACTTTGTTTGCTGGGACAGCAGACTTTGTTTGAGGAAGCAGTTGACTTTGGCAAACTTTGCTGTCCGAAACAGCAGACTTTGTTTGCTGAAACTACGGTCGGTGAAGACTTTGTTAGTTGAAACAGCAAACTATGTTTGCTGAAACGGCATACTTTTTGTTGAAAGAACAAACTTTAATAATTGAAACAACAAACTTTGTTTGCTGGAACAGCAGACTTTGTTTGAGGAAACATTTGACTTTGCTTGAGGAAGCATATGCCTTTGGTTGCTGAAACAGCAACATTGTTGTCTGAACCAGCAGACTTTTTTGCTGAAGTGACAGATTTTGTTTGCTGAAGACTTTATTAGCTGAAACAACAAACTTTGTTTGCTTGAGCAGCAGACTTTGTTTGCTGAAACAACATTTTTTTGTTGAAACAGCAAACTTTATTAGCTGAAATAACAAACATTGTTTGCTTGAGCGTAGACTTTGTTTGCTGAAACAACAGACTATGTTTGCTGAAACTGCAGACTTTATTAGCTGAAACAACAGACCTTGGTTGCCAAAACCACAGACTTTGTTTACTGAAACTACATCTGACTTAATTAGATGAAAAGCAAACTGTGTTTGCTGAAGCAGAAAAGTTTATTATCCGAAACAGCAGATGTTGTTTGCTGAAACAGCAAAGTTTATTAGCTGAAACTGCAAATGTTGTTTGCTGCAACAGCATGATTTATTTGCTGAAACAGCAGTCTTTGTTTGCTAAAACAGCAAAATTTTTTTGCTGTAACAACAGACCTTGTTTGCCGAAACTACAGACTTTGTTTACTGAAACTACAGCGGACTTAATTAGATAAACAACAAACTGTGTTTGCTGAAGCAGAAAAGTTTATTATCCGAAACAGCAGATTTTGTTTGCTGAAACAGCAGTCTTTGTTTATTAGTTGAAACTGCAAATGTTGTTTGCTGCAAAAGCATGATTTATTTGCTGAAACAGCAGTCTTTGTGTGCTAAAACTGCAATATTTGTTTGCTGAAACAGCAGACTTTGATTGCTGATACTATATATAGTCTTTTTTGGTCG
The DNA here is from genome assembly GCA_947397865.1 of Polietes domitor. Classification (NCBI taxonomy): domain Eukaryota; kingdom Metazoa; phylum Arthropoda; class Insecta; order Diptera; family Muscidae; genus Polietes; species Polietes domitor. The sequence continues at coordinate 266,766,842 of OX377618.1, forward strand.
AAATAACAGACTTTGTTTGATGAAATGAAAGAAGACAGAAACAGCTATTAATTATATGCTACTTCGATAAATACATATATTCCAATTACATCGGACTACATCACCTATGCAACGACCCATATGCGTCTGCTATTTTTGTGTGGTCACAATTTATTACGGCAAAAATAACCTTTTACGATATACGAATTATATGTTTTGATACAACAATTTATAAAACATAATCATGTCCATTGGCTTGCAGCATGATTATAAATAAAACCCCAAATAAAAAAGAATCCCTACATTGCCATCATGGACTTGGATTTTTCCTTTTTGAACGAAACTTTCGGCGATATTGAATTTTAAGTGTTGGATGAAGTTCTAAGAGTTTTATGAAGAACCCTCACAAAAGCTTTTAACTTTTTTTGGTGGCCCGTTTTGTCCATGAGTGATATCTTTTCAGTTCTATTTTAACTTTTTATCCTTTCAGCAGATTTCTTTTTACGGCGATGGCGACGTCGTCATCGACATTGCTTCTTTGCTGCTTCCCCTGCTTTGTTCACTTAACCATTCCATCCATCCATCCATCATGCGAGTGTGTGCGTGTTATTGTTGGTATTTTTTCTATCCCATCCTATCCTTACGACAGTATCCCATATTTTTGGGAAAACGATGAGCGCAAGGAAGCAAAAAATGCTATTTAAGTGTCCGTTATAAGCTGTCAGGTTCATGCATCCTTCATCCTTCATCATTTGTGCTTAATCAAATGTTTGATATCTGTTGGGCGTTCAACACAAAAAAACTCCGAACCAAACGAAACGAAGCGCACAGAAAAGAAAACTTTTCTGTTCGTATGTGTGTATAGAGAACGCCACAAAATTGGATGAATGGAAAGCAAAGGAAGGAGCGTGTGCGTTAACATTTTTGTTAATACACCAGGAAAAAGCAGCAGCAGCAGAGAGCCAGGATATCAGCCAAAATGGGAGGATTGACACAAATGTCAGTTTTCTTTGGAAAATTGTGGGAAAACTAACACAGGCACTTACATATACTTACACTTATATGTACATTGGGGTTTTTTGTATGTTTTTCTTTAAAGTGTATTTTTTGGTATTTTCATATAATTCCTGAGAAATTCATTAAATTCTTCTTCTTTTTTTTTATTTTTTTCTTTTCTTTCTTCGAATACGATGAGTGATTCCATGTTTTTTTTCGTTATAAAAGAAGTCAATATAAATGGAAATGAGGAATACACAAGAGCACACACTCAGGGTTATCACTCTTGGCCTAATGAGAATGTGGTGGCTGGCTTTACAAGGAATGCCTCCACAATGTGTATGTCATGAAAATGCCATAACATTGATCCCTCGGCTGGAGTTGAAGCTGAAGTCCTTAGAGAGGAGAACAACTCTTGCGATGGAACATTCATTAAGAACGGATTAATGGAAATTGTCCATGTCCTATGGAATAAGCTACCACAAGTAGTAGGACATGAAAATGTATAAAATTGTGATTCCACAAAACTAATTTGAGAATAAAAAACAGCAAACTTTATTAGCTGAAACAACAGACTTTGTTTACTGAAACGACATATTTTGTTTGTTGAAACATCAGACTTATAGATGAAAAACAAAGCTTGTTTGTTGAAACAGCAGAGTTCATTAGCCGAAACAGCAGACTTTGTTTTCTGAAACAGCAAAGTTCATTAGCTAAAGCAGCAGACTTTGTTTAATAAAACAGCAAGCTTTGTTTGCTAAAACAGCAGGCTTTGTTTGATAAAGCAACAGACTTTGTTTACTTAAACAGCAAACTTTGTTTGCTAAAACAGCAGACTTTGGTTTTCTAAAACAGCAGACTTTGTTTGCTAATACAGCAGACTTTGGTTTTCTATAACAGCAGACTTTGTTTGCTAATACAGCAGGCTTTGTTTGATAAAACAACAGACTTTGTTTGCTAAAACAACAGACTTTGTTTGCTAAAACAACAGACTTTGTTTGCTAAAAGAGCAGACTTTGTTTAATAAAACAGCAGACTTTGTTTACTTAAACAGCAAACTTTGTTTGCTAAAACAGCAGACTTTGTTTGCCAAAACAGCACTTTGGTTTTCTAAAATAGCAAACTTTGTTTGCTAAAACAGCAGACTTCGTTTGCCAAAACAGCACTTTGGTTTTCTAAAACAGCAGACTTTGTTTGCTAATACAGCAGGCTTTGCTTGATAAAACAACAGACTTTGTTTGCTAAAACAACAGACTTTGTTTGCTAAAACATCAGACTTTGTTTGCTAAAACCGCAGACTTTGTTTGCTAAAACAGCAGATTTGTTTGCTTAAAACAGCATGCTTTGTTTGCTTAAACAGCAGACTTTGTTTGCTAAAACCGCAGACTTTGTTTGCTAAAACAGCATACTTTGTTCGCTGAAAAAGCAAACAGTTTTCTGATCTCTATTAAAAAATGGGGGAAACTATTTCTTATTTTATTTTGGAGCCCTCTTCCTGGTTTGATAAAATGTATGTTATGCAAAACAGGGCCCCCTAAAAACAACATCCAGCTATAATCGGAAGTAGTGAAAAAAACAATAAAATCATCATATAAAAATCATCAAAAATTGTCTTACGACTGAAAGCATCTGGAAACAAATTACAACTAATGAAAAGAAAAAGAGGAAATCCAAAGCTATGCCAGTGTATAACACATATAACAGATTTAAAGCTAAATTTAATGCAAATCGTTGAAATCGTTTCCATAATATTCCGCCTCCGCATGAGTCAACAAAAGTTGAGCATTTTTATTACTTTTCACAACTCCTTCAACAATTTTCAGCTTTTTTTGAAATTCTCGCTGGCGGAAGTGGGAATTTTGGGAGGCGGTGGCTGGGGGTGGCGTGTAATTATTAATGTTAAGCTATTGTTGTTTAACAAATGAAGCGTAAAATTATAAACTCCATGAATGGCCATAAAAATTAAAAGTCTAAGAGCAGAGTCCCTTCCCACACTTTCTTCGGGCATTGTTAGTTAGCCTGATGGTTGTGGCGGTTGTGAACAGTCATCCAGACAGCCACATATGGCTGGCAACGCATGTGTGTGTGTCTGTGAGCGTATGAATAATGAAATGAACTGCAGCAACAAAAGGCAACAAAAGACAACTTCAACAAAGCTAAGGAACCATGTACGAGCACAACAAACAAAAGGCCAACAGGCGGGAGGAGAAGAGTAGTCAGCGAACCAGAGGTAATCAAATTCAACGTCACACTGAACACAATGGCTAGCAACGTTGCCTCCTCGTTGTCGCCTTGCAACAACAACGACACCAAAATCCAGTAGAGCTTACCACGGGACGCGAGGAAAAAACCAACAGTCTTTATTAAGTAATTTTGATAATGGCCAAAAACAAACTCCCAGTAAATGTTGTTAGTTGCAGTGCGGGGGGGAAAAGTAGCAACACCGGCAACACTGACAACGGCGGTCGCATGCAAAGCAGCCGGCCAATGCAAACAAACTCAGCCACACGTCCCAACCTCTCGGCTGGAGCAACCACACCTATAAAAACAAAGTATTAAAATGAAACAACCACCCAGCCATTCATTTAGTCTCTCAGACCATAGCGACCGAAGGAAGCCTGGTGACCAACCCACCCAACACTACCACCGCCATTACCCAACAAATAAATCATATCTGATGGCAGCTCAAAGTGGATGTGGACGTGGACGGCGAGCGTAGCAAAAGCATAAGCATTAATTGAAACAAATATGCATTTTCTGTAAGGAAAATATCACCACATGGCGAAATGAGTTTCCCTCTTCGATGGCTCATTTATTCTTTCAATATGGGGGGGGACATTATGCGTGAAATGTCACATGTTGGTTGTGGGAAATGGTAGGCGGAAGTAGCGGTAAAGTGCTGGCTTTCAACTGTCATTGGAAATTGCGGGGTAACTTCTCAATTGGTGAGGGAGGGAGGTAGGCCATCAATCTATGCCATAAATAGAACTAATTTAGAAAATATCTTTTGTGTCCTTTAAGAGCACTATTCTCCCCGATTCTGAGTTGCGAGTCTGCATATTTGTTGGCTTCGATTCTTTCTGTTGAAGCAGAATTCGAAAGACATCTTGAATTTACAAATGAAGATGATATCCCCAGAAAAAATAAACCTCAAACAGAAAACTCGAATATGTAAAAACAAGTTCTACACCATTTTCAATTGAAATTGGGAAAACAACATCATATTGAAAAAATACAAATTGAAATTGGGAAATGCGAATTGAGATTGGGAAATGCGAGTTGAAATTCAGAAATGAAAATTGAAATTCAGAAATGAAAATTTAAATTAAACAGTTGAAAAAGAGAAAATACAAAACAATTTCATTTGTTTGATAGTTTTTTTTAAAAGCACGACCCACATGAAGAAGATCTATGATGAAGCGTATAAATGATGGATCTTTTTGTAGAAGTAAATGTCGTGAAGACGACAAAATACCAGACTTTGTTTTCTGAAACAGCAGACTTTGTTTACTAAAATAGCAAACTTTGTTTGCTAAAACAGAAGACTTTGTTTGCTAAAACAGAAGACTTTGTTTGCTAAAAGAGCAGACTTTTTTCGCTGAAATGGGGAAAATTATTTTGTATTTTATTTTAGAGTCCTCAGAGCAGATTTTTTTTGCTAGAACAGCAGACTTTGTTTTCTGAAACAGCAAATTTATTAGCTGTAACAGCAAATATTGTTTGCTGTAACAGCATGGTTTGTTTGCTAAAACAGCAGACTTTGTTTGCCAAAACAGCAGACTTTGTTTGCTGAAACAGCAGACTGTGTGTGTTACAACTGCAGATTTTTTTTGTTAAAACAGCAGACTTTGTTTGCTAAAACAGCAAATTTTGTTTTCAGATCTCTATTAAAAATGGGGAACAATTAGTTCGTATTTTATCTTGGAGCCCTCTTCTTAGATAGGTAAAATTTGTTTGGTATTTTTTTTAAAAGCTCGACCTACATCAAGAAGATCTATGATGAAGCGTATAAATGATGGATCTTTTTGTCGAAGTACATGTCGCGAAGACGACAAAATACCAATTTTAGCAAAAACTTTGAAATTCCTCTACTTCTATATAACTTTTCTTCAAATCTGCCTTTGTTCATTAAGACCTCAAATATAAAAATATAAAGCGAAATATTCTGTCATCTAATTTGAAAATGATTTTTCGCACTATTTAAACACAAATTAAAAAAATCATTATTTTTAACTTTTTTAGGTCTACAAAGAGTACCTACCTTAACTTATACATTTAATCATAGATTTTTATAGACAATGTTTTCTTTATTATAAAGCAAGCTATTAAAAATAAAAGCCAAGTAATAAATGTCACCATGCCATTTGTAAATAAATTTGCCTTCTATTAAATATAGATGCAAAATGGTCTTGAGCCAGGACAATATCCCATTTCAAATTAAATATTGATTACATACCAAAAAAATACAAACGAAAAACAAAAAAAAATGAGCGTTGGCACGGCAGAAGTATTGCTGGGTAACTATACCTGCATATACACATACTTACATATGCAACTCAATGAGATGCTTGTAAGATGGCATGTGTACTTTATTACTTAGTGCGATTTTTTAAACGCAAATTTGGCAAGTGAGTTGTGCTTCTCGTTCGTTTGTGAGAATCATCTCCTTTTAGAGGCCGGGTTTGATGTTGAAAAGTCGCTGCGAAGCCACTTGAAAAGACTTTGGACATGGACGAAATCATGATCGTGGTAGTCTGCAGCCAAGTAATAAATGTCACAATGCCTTTTGTAAATAATTTTGCATTCTATTAAATATAGATGCAAAACAGTCTTGAGCCAGGACAATATCCCAGTTCAAATCAAATAAAATAAATATTTTTTACAATTTTTTTTATATTTTTTATGTTTTTTTGCCAATATTTTTTATTTTATTTTTTTCTATTTTTATGGTTTTTTCAAAAAATATTTTTTCCAAAAAATAAAATTCGTTATCCATTTTTTGGCGATTGTTCCTAAACTGATACATTAATCAATGGATTTTCTTCAAATATGACAAGTTTTCTTCTTCATAGATATTAAAAAATAAAACTAATTATTATGTTATCTAATTTGTAAATGATTTTTCGCGATGTCATTATAATCGCGAATAATGATTTTTTATTTTTTTAAGATCCATAAAGAGGACCAAAATTCTACATTTATTCATAGATATTTTCAATCTAGATATTGTTTCCTTAGTTATAATTAAATTTTTAATTTTTTCTATTTTTTTGGTGTTTTTCGTGCCAGCAAAAATTTGTTAACCACAAATTTAAAAAATTATTTTTTAATACTTTTCTTTTTCTTTACAAATTGTTTTTTTTTTTGTTTGAATGTTAGCTATCAAAAATAATGCTATCTGATTTTTAATTTTTTTTCTATCTTCTATGTTTTTTTTCGGACAAACAAAAAATTATTTTTTCCAAAAAAAAAAAAAACAATTTCTATATTTATCCACAGATTTTTTAAATTCGTTTTCTTTCTTTGGTTTCTTCGTTACTTCTTAAAAAAATTGTAAACGATTTTGTCGCGATCTTTTACAATAAATTTAAAAATCATGATTTTTTATTTTTTAGGTCTATTAAAAAATAAAAGTAATTATTTTTTCCGAATTTTTCTATTTTCTATGTGTTTTTGTCAATAAAAATATTTTCAACATTTTTTTCTAAATTCTTTAATTAACCAATGATTCTACGAGAAAGTGATATTCCCAACATTTGAGACTTATCAAAATGAGAGTACATATATTAAAGGTACCTTTCACGACAAAAATATCCATACAATTTTTTGAAGGGGCCTGATGGAAAATCGCCCAAAAAATATGAGAAATGGCTCAAATCACTCCATACAAATAAGACCGATATTTCATATAAAAAACAACCAAAAAAGTTATATTTTTTCTTAATTATTGAGCAATATTTCATATTGTAATTTGGTGATATTTCATTATGAAAAATCTTTAAGTCCATTAAGTCCGCATAGCCGGTTTTGGACACACCGCAGAGGAGCCCAGCCGCACACCGGTAATGCAGAAAACCTTTACTCCGAAGTATTTTGGGCTAAGACAAATTTTAGACGGGAATATCCTACAAATTTTTGAATATTTTTATTTTCGCCTGCAGTCACGTTTATACATCATTTAAAAAAAATCGACGAGGCACTTTTTTAATTATGTGTCAACTACAAGGAATTAAGGAAATTTGAAAAAAAAATAAGATTTGATAATTTTATATTAAACTAAAAACAATATGCTTGAAATTCACCAACAAATATAAATGTGTTGTCATTAATTTTGGTTTAAGACCAAAGGTTGTGCTGAAGTCTTCAGCAGAACCCAAAATTAGCAAAAAGGCAAAGTAATATGACCCTGATTTAAGTCAAAGACATACATTTGTTGCGAAAGTTCTTACGAGATGGGGTAGCGCCCATCGAAACTGCGCAGTCAACTTTTAGCTGCAACAATAAAGGTCCCACTTTGCCTTTTTGCTAATTTTGGGTTCTGCTGAAAACATCTGCACAGCCTTTGATCTTAAACCAAAATGAATGACAACACAAAAAATTAAATTTTTTTCACGAGTTGCGACTAATTTAACAGTGAAAAAATTGCTACTTTTTCAAATCGGAAAAAATTAAAAAACATTTTTCTTCCTGTACCTATTTTTTTCTTGGCTTTTTCATTGCGTTTATGAACTATTGGAAAAAATTATAATGCTAGTGATTTTTCGCTGAAATTCTGTTTGATTTTGCAAAAAAAAAATCGAAAAAATTCGTAAAAAATAGAACCCATCATCTATTACAAAAAGGGGGTGTTTAATTATTTCGTATTTTATTTTGGAGCCCTCTTCCTGGTTTGATAAAATTTATTTTATGCAAAACAGGGCCCCCTAAAATCAACATCCAGCTATAATCGGAAGTAGTGAAAAAAACAATAAAATCATCATATAAAATCATGAAAATTGTCCTACGACTGGAAACAAATAACAACTAATGAAAAGAAAAAGAGGAAATCCAAAGCTGAAGACTTCAGCACAACCTTTGGTCTTAAACCAAAATAAATGACAACACATACAACATAACATAACAGACCAACAATATATACAAACAACAACAAATATTAATTTTATCTCCTAGCAGAAATTATTAAGATTATTTTAAAAATACATTATCACAAAATTCTTGATTTTCGATCACCACTCTAGTGTCTAGGTTATCGTAGAAGCTAAGGAAAAATTTTGTTCCGTTTTTCACTATTATTCATCGCACTTATAAAAAGTATTTATTTAAATAATGAGTTCAGACATTATGGCAAAAATGACGTCCATAAATTTACCACCACTATGTAGTCAGGTCAGATCGATCAAATCCCTCATAAGTTACATATTTATTTGCACCCCTTTTCCATTTCACCCACAGTGAAATGTGCTATAAAACTGAAATTCCTTGGAAATTCGGTTTGATCTGACTTTTTGCAGATCCCTTAATCCGAACACTACAGTTCTTAGGTGAACCCCAAGAATTCTTATTTATCCTTCTCCTCCTCTCGGACACATTCACCACCACAACAACTGACAGATATTACATTCACATGTTTACCATACACATACATTCGTGCGAAGTCCTGTTGTGCTATTTGCATACATTTCATTTTCATCTGCACCAGGGGACACTTCACACAAAATGTCTCATATACATATATACATACAAATGTATGTATGTACATTGTGGTGGCTCGTGCCCACTTGGATCATACATTAGCTGAAGCCGAGCAGCAACTTAACTGTCCTCCTGTTGCATGTTACAAAATAAATGACCAACGATATCGCACCTCCCTCCCTAGCAAGCCCGTCCCCAATTCCATATTTTTTCAACCGTAACGGAAGTGTGACTTAAACAGCAAAACACCACCACTCCTCCTTGGCCTTTTGTTTATGCATTCCTTACATCCGCCTGACATTCTATTGCCCAGCAAACAACACAACAACCACATTTGCCTAACATACGCTCGGTCACACAGGATACAACGGACACTGGCCAGGCCATATTATTTGTACTCGCGTCCTTAGGTGTATGTGTGCGTTCTTTATTATTTGTGTGTCTGTGTTGCTCTGTTTACACCAAGAATGTGAATGAAACAAAAAAAAAACGCAAAAAGGCAAGAATGCCAAGGCAAAGGAATGTAACTCTGTAGGTTGGACATTATAGAGGAAATATCCTTTTTTAATGTATAAACATTATTACTGTTGTTATTTATAGTCATTTTACCACGCGCCCGGTTACATGGGGAATGTGCGAATGACATGGAGTTGTTTTTTATCCGCCAGCCAGCCACTGCTAACGATTCTGGTAAATTACTGTGGACAGTAGAACGATTTGCAAGTTTGGAGAGTTGGGAAATAAGCGAGAAGATTGTTAAAGGATTACATTAGTTTCGTGTTTATCTCTCAAAGCGAAAAGAATTCAGTTATGATTAAATTATTTAAAATTTATATATTTTCGTTGGAGGCAGCATTTCATAATATCCACTATATCTTGAGATAGAAATATTATATTAGGACTAGCAAAGGCTCGATTTCGCTACAATTGTTCAAACAACAGTTATTCCAACGATTCTGTAGTCTCGTTGGAATTGGCCAACAAATAGAGAAAACATTTTTCTGGACCAATTAACTGAAATTCAGAATATGTGTTTGTTTGCATAAGAGGAAAAATGTATGTATAAATTTGAACTACCGATTACTTTGACTTTGAAAGGTGTTTATGGGACAAAATTAGAAAATAATAATACCTTACTTCCAAAGTAGTGAGTCTTTAACGCAAACTGTAAGAAATATACGTGGAAAATGTTCGAGAAGAGAACAGCCTTCAGTTCAGCCTTCATGAAACTCATTTTGAGCTGTACTGAAAAATTGGGTTGATCGGATAAGGTATTTTTTTGTTTTATTTTTTTTTTTAATTTTTTGTGCCTGCAAAGATTGCCAAATTTTTGAAGACTGTTCTTAAACCACTGTTTCTATGTGAAAATGTAACTCGCAATATTTGTAGCCACCATGAGTACCTTTAATTTAATATATCACTGAGTGTTATCATACCTATATTTCCAAAATGAGAGTACAAATATTAAAGATACGTTCGCAGAAAATTTAATTTTTTATAAAAATTAAAAAAAAAATTGAGTTTAGAATGCTAAAATACAGCAAAAAATGTTATACATGACCCTTCGGCAAAGCTTCATGCCAACATTAGTCATAGTAATGGTAAGAAAAAAACAGCCTACACAGATATTTGTCAAAGCTTTTGTTGGTATAACAAATTCTACAGGCCCTTTGGCGTATACGTTTTGTTTAAAGATGATAATATTGCTCATTCGCTCACTTTATCAAATATTTAAATATTTTGTGTGTTTTGTTTGTTTGTATAAAAACATTGGAGAGTTACTATAAACAATTCTTTTTTAAAAGCGAATATTGAGAATTCGTTTTTTTAATGCGGATGGGAAAGCAAATATAGAGATATTTTTCGGATAAATCAAAGAAGCAGCCAAATACATGAAAAAAAGGATTTATAAAAGTAGCATCTTTCTAATGAGAATTATTTGAATAAAAATTAGTTGACAGTTTTTTTTTCAATCATTCTTGGTAAATATAAATTCGCCACTATAAAGCCACCAATTCGAACAAAATATATTTATCATTGTCAAACTACTTTTTGGGCTCATTCGAAAATAGACGAACAATTTAGATTTCAGGGTTGTTTTCTTTAAGGCAAGTAAGGTGCAATAACAAATAGAAAGTTAATTTCACTCAAAATAAAAAAAAATATTTTATAAAATTGTCGCCAACAGCAATATCAATGTTTTTATAAAAACAAAATGTGAAAAAAAAACAAATTTATGGTTATCGAGGTTTAGTCCAAACAAAGCAACACAAAATATTATTTTTGAAAACTATATTTATATTGTAGTTTTTATTTTGAGTAAAACATTATTTTTTTAATTATTAATTATTATAAAGGGTGTTTTTATTGGGGTATAGAACTTTAAGTTGGCATCACTTTTTTAACTGGCGGCCATTTTGTCAGCTGTCAAGTGATTAATATTTAGTTTGGTTTGCCATTTCATCATGAACAGGTTGACAAAAGAACAACGCTTGCAAATCGTGCAAATCTATTTCGAAAGTAATGGTTCAGTTCGCGAAGTTCACCGCAAGCTCCGTCCATTTTATGGTCGACATAATCGTCCATCAGAGCAATTAATTCGATGAGCGCATAATTTCACGGAATGGACCTGTCAATTGGCCACCAAGATCGTGTGATTTGACACCATTGGATTATTTTCTTTGGGGATATGTGAAGTCGCTCGTCTACGCCAACAAACCAGAAACGTTAGGGGACTTGGAAGCCAACATTCGTGGCGTTATTGCCAACATACGGCCCCATATGCTCGAAAAAGTGGTTGAAAATTGAGCCAGCCGCGGCGGCCACATGCCCGAAATCATATTTTAACATTAATGGCATAAAATTATCCTTCCAATAAAGCCAAATTGATGGACATTAAAACGATTTTCTTGTGTTTTATTTCAATTCGAAGTTCTATACCTCAATAAAAAACACCCTTTATATATTATTATGTTATCCCAGCTTAAAGAAAAACGGACCTATTATATGCAGAAAAAACAAATGGTCTAGCCGATGAATGTCTCAAAGGATAGTAATACCGACAATAAATATTGTTAACAGAATTTTTCTAGCGGTTTAATATTTTAAAAACTTTCAAAATTAAAAACTGAAATTGGACGTTCGTCCACGTCCATTCTGGTACAAAATGCATATTAAGAACATTTCTTATGAAGAAATTAACTAGAAATTAAGTCCGAAATTATTACTACTATTAGACCGATTTATTTATAAAGTTTTAGTTTCAGTTTTTAGGAACTAATAACGTTGTATTCCCACTGAAACACACAAATTTCTTAAGTAAATAAATTAAGGGGATATCAGCAAAAATACTTCAGTTTTTCTTTTTAGCGGAAGTCCATTGAATTGAATATTATTCATAAAAAAGAGCACAACACTCATCCCACCGTACCACCAACGACAACAACGCCACCACCACCAACCACCCGCCAAACACATTAATTTCTCTTTAAACATTCATTCGCACACCGAAAGAATACCGAATGCCACGGTGTTTGTTCAGTCCTTTTTTCATTTTTCCTTTTTGTTGCTGTTGTTGCTATAGCATAAAACAAAGAAAAGCGAAATGTAAAAACATTCATTGTTTATGTTTATTAAAATAAATAACAAATGGAATGAATATAAGTGCCAAAGCAGGGCAAGTGGGAGGAGGCTGATGTCCCCCCCGCAAAGGGGAGTGATGCGATGACAACGAAATTAACACACCGAAGTGGAAGGGGGGTTTGCTGGAGATGTCACTTAAGTGCTATAATGCAAACAACAAGAGAGAAAGTCGCAAATAAGGAAGAGAGGAAACAACAACAGAAAAATGAAGTAAATAAAACTAATAAACAATATAAATGAAGCCAAAAATGCCTTTAGCAGACACTTTTCGCCACTTAAATACCGAGCGGGAGAGGCAAAAAAAAACTACAAAAAATAAAATAACAGCACAGAACACAGACAAAGTGTATGTGTGTGTTTGGAAGGAAACTCCCGCTGTTAGGCACACTCAGAGAAAGCAGCGCCACTGTCCACAGGGACTGAACGCAGCCAAATGTTTGAGAGTGAAGGGAGGTTGTTTGAGCAAAAACATGCCGTTATTTTTGTTTGTGTGATTTTAGCATTGAGACTATATCCACGGCAAGAAACATTAAGAAAATTATCATAAGACGGCAGCAACAAACCAAAACCTCCCGCACACACACGAAAAAGAAACATTCGGAAACACACACGTACACGTCCATTCATAGATTAATAAAGCAAAGCTTACATGTGCGTACACAAGCATGAGGTTCGCTCGCACACACGAACTTACTTACACTCGTCCATGCACACAAGCAGTTGGCGGCATTAACCGAACGAAATACAATTTGTCTTTATAAAGACCCGAACATTTCTTCATCGAACCAGAGCCAGAGAGAGAGGAGATATACGAACTTACATGTTTGAATGGCAGTCAGGGATATTCATGCACACATAGATGTGCATGGTGAGGCGTGTGTGCGCCCCTTTATTTATTGTTATGAAAAGCTTTAATACAACACCACCGAAAATTATTTTTTTCGTTGTGTTGTGTTCGCCTTATTGCGTTTTGTGTGGCTTTAATCGTTTTGGTATGTTCATTCAACTTTTCATTTGTCCATGCATAAGTGTGCTTAAGCTTATGCATGTGGATGTGTGTTTAAATACTGTGTCGTCGCTATGTGAGTACGAGAATTCCCTTAGTTTACATTACCGACTCTAATGACACTCTTTTATGGCATTTTTTACACAACCTCTAAGACTTTGAGAGCGCACACACACGGACTAAAATGGGTAAATAAAGTAATTTGTCCCCTTCTCTCGGTGGAGTAAAATCATCAAAGAAGATGGGTGCACGCACACATATGTATGTACGTATGCGTAGAACAAACTAAAAGGCTAATTTCTAAGCAACAAAGTTTACTATTTATTTCTAGCAACATACTCGCACATACATACATATGAGGGGTATTTAGGAATGCCAGCGCACATACTTATGATGAGCAACACATACATATGAACAGATACAGTGTCCTGCCATGATATTAAAAACATGAAAAAATAATAGAAGTCCCGATTACAAAAGTAAAAATTTAATTTCTCCCACGTACATAGCTGTCATTAATATTATTTTTTTCTTCAGATCCCTGATAAAAATTAATAAAAGACGGTAATTTTTCTAAAAGATCTAATTTTTGGGATTATTTTTCCCGATATTTGGAATTGTGGGCACAGAGCAGAATCGAATAACGTCTGTACCCAGGGCTGTTGAGTCGGACGGGGAGTCTAAGATTCGGAGTTCGAGTTGGAGTTGGAGAAATTTGCTGGAGTCGGAATCGAAAAAAATGGTCGACTCCGGGTAAATGTGTTTTTTCGTTATTAGAAATTATAATATATTTCCTGATTTAAAATTTAATAAATAAAGGCTTTAAATCTTAAAATATTAGTCTGAGACATGTTCTGTGAACACAATTTTTATAATTGTGTTTATATGTAAAAAAATTAAAGTAAACTAAAGTTAATGTGGTATTCATTTATTGATGCAATTTTAAAGAGACCTACCGGCTAAGGAGCTATTATAGATCAAGCGACTCGTTGGGGAAGTACATATTTAATGCTGAAATGTCTAATTGAAATGAAAAGTTATTTAAACGATTTGGACAATAATGACCTCGCATTAGCAGAAAAATATTGGGATGAAGCCATTTCTTTTCGAAAACGGTTATTGTAACTTGTATTGTATTGTAAATTTTCCACGTCGATTTCGTACAGTTTGCGTTAAAGACTCACTACTTTGGTAGTAAGTTTTTAATATTTCAAAATTATGTTCGAGCGTATAACGTCCCATTTTGCAAATATCAAACTTAAACCCGAAAATACAAATAAAAATGAATGTCTTTCAAAGTCAAAGTGGTAGTTCAAATTTAAAATAACCCATCCTATATGTATGTCTAAAAAGCCACCTCTTCATTTTTGATAATTAGTTCTTCTGAAAATCAAATATTTAATATTCTTAAATGTTTCAACATTTTCAAAAGTGAGAAATTTTGAATTATTTTCAACCTTATTGATTTTCTAGTTTCTTAAAAGTTACCTCTTAATTTTGGACAATAGTTCTTCTAAAATTAAAATATTTTTTTTTTTTTCAATTTATAAAAAATTTTAAAATGGGAATTCTGTATTATTTTCTACTTTATTGGTTTTCTATTCCTTTTCTAAAAATTAAATATTTAACATTTTCAGTTTATCAAAATTGAAATCAAATATGAGACAATTTGAATTATTATAAACTTTAATGAATTCAAAGTCATTTTCGATTCCTTTCTAATTTATAAGAAGTCATTTCTTAACATTGCACAATTCTACTAAAAAAAAAATATTTAATATTTTTCAAATTTTCAAATTCAATTTAAATTCTTTTTCGTTTCCTTTCTATTTCTACAAAATTTTCAAAAGTGAGAAGATTTATATTCTTTTCAACTATATTGAATTCTAAATACTTTTTGATTCCATCTAATTTCTTATAATTTAATTTAATTAATTCTGCACGATTTGTTCTACTAAAAATAAAATATTTAATATTTTTATTTTTTCAATTTTTCAAAAATTTCATAATTTTCAATTTTCATAAATTCAAATTCCTTTTCATTTCCTTTCTAATTTCTCCAGCACAAACTGTTTACCGAGTATATGTTTATCTTTTCCATCGTCCTCTGCTGGAATCACAACGTTGCTGCTGTTCTTTTAATAACGTCTTTGTGTGGCGGCATCATTACCAGTGGTGGCCGTGCCAGTGCCACAGTCATTGCCACCGCCAGTATGTGTGTGTGTGCAAAATGTCATTGTGATACTTATTAGAATAAATAACTTTTTGTTAATTCATACAAATTTGCCTTAGCGTCTTCTTATGGTTGAACGTTTTTATTTAAATAAATTGCTTTTAGAAATTGCGCGTTAACGCGCGGTTTGAGTAATGAACATTTTTTTGGGGTATTTTATTTTCGCCAAATTCAAATTTACCCAAATGACAGTTATCGCCTTTGTTTGTGCAGCAATATTATTTTTGGTATGCTTTAAATTCTCTCAGGGTAATTAAAACTGATGTGAATGTGTGGATGAAATGGAGATGGTAATTTATGTCTTTGAAATTAATTTTTTTAAGCAAATAAATGCTGTGAAGAAATAGCAAAGGGGAAAGTCATTAGAATTGTTCTAGGAGAAAACTGGAGATATTAACCTTATAAAAAATAATGCAGAAAATGAAAAATCTTTTAGTCGACTATAATTTCAAAAATTACTTCTGCGAAAAAAATTCGTTTTAAACCAAACCCATAATCAATTTAGTAGTTTTCTGTCATATGTATGGAAAAAATATTAGATATTATAATATTATATTATTAACATTATATATAAATAATACTACGCAAATATAAAAAGCCTTGCTTGCAAAACCAAATATGTTACCACATAAATAATGTATTCCCGTCGTTCCAACAGAAATATTTTTTTGTTTCCGTTTCCTTTTGAGATCGCAATTGCAGGATTAAAAACTTACTCTGTTATATTTTAAAGATTTTACTATCACACTTACCTAAAAAGAAAGAAAAAAAAATCAAATTTAGTAAATGTAATATTAAATTATTTTTGTAATGTTTGTAGTTGAATACAGTGATAAAATTAGCCCAATCAAATTACAATTTTTGTGCCTGCGAATCAAATAATTTTGTCCTTTCCATAGGGACTAGAGCAAGGAAAAGTATTGAATCTAGAAAATGCAATGCGAATCCGCCATCTAACTTTTTTTTTCAACTATTCAACCGTTGGACTATTATTTGTGGGGTGCCCTCAGCAGCCATTTGAATGAAATTATTTTCCATTATTAACCGGAAGGATTGTACTTTCAAATAAAAAAAGAAATTTGAGATAATATTCAGTAGTTTTTTTATAGCATTTTCAAAAAAAAAATTATTTGACGGACCCATATAAGACATTATATAGCACAATATAAAGATTATTTTGTAAGACTATCTTAACGAAGAAAATAGTTCTTTAGGAAAATCTATGGATAACGTGTAAAATATATTTCTTTTTCGTTCAAGCAAAAAAGGATTAAAAACAATTTTCTTAATTTTTTGGAAGCTGTTCGTACACCACTGTTTCTAGGTAAGTAAGTAAGTCTGTAATTAACTTTAAATATATATATAGGAGAACAGTGTACTCACTTTCCATTTCCAAAGGATATAGAAATTTTAATAATTTATTCTTGGTTGTTTGATTAGTTATTAGATTTGATTCAATCAAGTAATTTCCTCTTAAGGAGGAAGTTTTTGTTTTGGTAATGGAAAGAAGAAATTAAGTAATTTATTCGAATAGGTGGAATTCGAATGATTTTATAATTTATTTGCGCACTTTTTCGAGTCATACAAAGGCAATATGGGTATCAAATGGAAGAGAAGAATATATCTTAAAAATACTTTTTCATTTCATTCTTATATCTCTATAAGTTTAGCATTTCAAATTTTCGCCTTAAAAATAAAAATAAATAAACTTTAACTTTTTGAAGGGGGAAACTTGAAATAGCTGTTAATGCTAATCCAATGCAGACAAATACATGACATTTGAAGTATTTTATACAGACATTATTCTCTTTTATTTGATGTGCATATCGTCTTTGTATGACTTGCAAAAGTATGAAAATAAATTAAATGAAAATTAAATAAATTAAAAACTATAATCATCTACATATATCCTTTGGTAATGAAAAGTAAAAATAAGAAAAGATCACCAGACGGAAAACTAAGTACACAGGTTTTCTACATACAGCATTTAAAGGGTGATTTTTTTAAAAGCTATAGGAAAGTTAAAAAACACATACAATTCAGAAAAATGCATGAAATCTTTTTTTGAATCGATAGTACGGTCCATATAATTTAATGTTTGAAAATTATTGCATGAAAATGTTGACCTTGACTGTGCCTCAAATGGTCCACCCGCTTAGTCCAATTTTGGCATACTCTTTCCAACATTTCGGCCGGTATCTCACGAAAAAAATGCTTCAATGTTGTCTTCCAATGCGTCAATTGAAGCGGGCTTGTCTGTATAGACATGAGCTTTAACAGGACAGTCATCCCTCATCGTTGTGAATAAAATTTTTAGCCTCCAAATTACAATCGCGATTTTTGAATTTTTTTCCAGGTTTTTTGTCTTCTTTCTTCCCATTGATAACCTTTCAATAAAAGTAAGTGAAAAATCTTCCAGGGTTATATTCATGTTACCATATTACGCTTTCATAAGAATAGAAATTTCTACGTTTCCCCTTTTATTCAAATCAAATATTAATTATAGACCAAAATACAACAAACGAAAAAATAAAATTGAACAAGTAAGAAAATTCTAAAGTCGGGCGGGGTCGACTCTATGATACACTCCACTTCCTATCCGAATACAATTTAAATCGGTGAAAAAGTGAAAACGGGAAGGATTTTTGTATCCTGTAAATGTATGTGTTTTACGAAAAAATGTTAAATCGGAAAGGACATTTGTATGGGGGTATATTGAAATCTGGAACGAAATAGGTGAAATATAATATGTATAGTTTGGCCAAAATCAGTTAAACATTTTGGAGCAACATTTGTATTTGGGCTATATCTAAATCTGAACCGATCTTATCCACTTTCAACATAGGTTTTTTTACTTGGATTATAAGCTGTTGTGCCAAATTTAAAGAAAATCGAGTATAATATGGGGTTCCTAGAGCTGAAAATGTCAAATCGGGAGCGACATTTGTATGGGGGCTATATCTAAATCTGAAGCGATCTTACCCAATTTTTGCATATGTGTTTCTAGTTGGATTATAAGATGTTGAGCCAAATTTAAAGAAAATCGAGTACAATATGGGGTTCCTAGAGCGGAAAATGTCAAATCGGCAGTGAGATTTGTATGGGGGCTATATCTAAATCTGTACCGATTTGCCTCAAATTAAATAGCATTCGTCCTTTATCCACAAAACTTATTTGTGCCAATTTTTGTTAAGATCGGACCATAATTGCGGCCTGTAATCGACTCAGAAAGCGATTCTAAGCCGATCTGTATAATAAACGATGGGTCTATCTCGCTTCCTCTTGGGTGTTACAAGCAAATGCACAAAGACATAATACTCTCGTGGAGTGTATAAAAAATATCCATAAACTTTTCCATAATCTTTTTATATATTTGAAACAGGGATTCACAGTATTGTTAGGTAAAGGTGCTATTATTCAGTGAAAAAAAAACACGATGGTTGGGGATTTTTGTTCTCTAATTCGGGTGTTTTTTGGGGATAAAAATGGTACCAACCGAAATGTTTCATCTGAAATCGAGAAGATAAAATTTATAATTTTAATAGGGAAGCAGTACCAACCACAGTGCTATAGGAGAGTCCTAATATTCGGTGCAAACATAGATAAAAATCATACCAAAGTGTTTAAAAAGTTGTTCAATAATATTAGACCCTAGGCACAATACAGTACATCCTAAATGGAAATTCCTTAAACTGGATCATTTTCGGAACATAAAAATTATAAAATGGAACAGTCTCTTAAATCCGCCAAAAAGTACATGAGGAACGGCTTTATTGGTTGCTATTTCATAGGCAAAAATTGCTAAAACCACAGAATGGAAATGCGTGCTGAATTCGTAAGTGTGTAATGTGCTGGGTACCACCCACTCTCGTTCGGCAAAAAATCCACAAAATACAATTAAGAGATATGGGCAAATATTGTGAGAAATATTTAGTCCAACTATGTCAGAGAGAGTATTTTGTAATTTTTCCATTCGAAAGAAAGATTGTTGTTAAATAACATGACATCTTGTTTTTCGCCAAATATCAATTTTTTAAGAAATGCGAATTATTAATAGTCAATAACAATTTTATTCAGAAATAAGAAAACCTTAATTCCACTGCCCATAATTAGCCACTTGTCGAAAACTTTTTGCGACTTGGTTATATTAGAAAACTCTACGCCAAAGGGAAAAAAAATCTATTCAAAGGATCTAAAATGTCAATTCAACCTCACCCTCTCGTCTCCCCACAAAAAACAGTCATATGTGAGAAATCATTTGGAACATTTGTCCTTTTTGTCGCTATTTGTCGAACAGAAAAAGTGATTTTTAACATACATGCAAACATATATCGCCCAGCTTAACCGAAAAGGACATGCTGGCTAGCAAACACTCCTTCTCCACTCCGCTTCGCTATAGTCCATTGCCATTGCCCTGCTGTTACTACTTAAAAATGCCCACCCGAACGAGAAAACAAAAAACTATGTGAAGGTTATGTGAGTTCGTCATATGTTCTGGTTGACCTGAATGCCATGAAACGACAAACGACGAAAAAGGCCGGAGTAGAAGAAAAAAAAAAACAGAAAACATTTCACATGAGTTTTACCCTTTGAAAGGCAACATTTAAATTCCTTTAAATGTCCTTTCAACCAGCAAAACAGCGGATGTTGTTGTAAAACGTTCTACAGAAAATATACATTTCAATGAAAGTGAAAGTGAAAACTATGTAGCAAATTTAAATATTAACAAGTAGCAGGGAATAGCAAAACCGGATTTGTGACAAGTGGAAGAAGAGGGGAAGGCAACCACAATTATGGACATTTTGTTGTGGCTGCTGCTGATTGTGCTGTTTCTGTTGTTGTCTGTTTAAGAAATTCAATTAGATTTAATAAACAACAAATACAACAAAGCGAAAACAAACTTTAATTAGATTTGCACAAAAGACAATAACAACATAAGCGAACAACAAGAACAACAAACAACAACAATGGCAACGTCAGTAACAGCACAAGCAGCCGGAGCGAGCGATAGACACAACACGAGGGCAATAGACAAAACATGTCTTATAAATGATAGAGATTCCTTTGAAATTCAGCCCGTAAATCCTGCCTGAAAGTCATAAGCTGCAGACTTTGTAAGTCTGTAACAATATCTACGGTCTCGATCTTCTCTTACATAAATATGCCTGTTCGAGACACAACCCCAAATTTTCAGCGTGGAGGGCAGTGTTGCACCTTGCAAGGCATCTCGCCCAAGAGGCCTTCGAGGATATTTAACATACCAGACAATATGTAAGACAATGAAACAAAAATTTATTTTGGCTTTCTAAACTCGAAACTGATATTAAAAAAAATATTTATTAAAATTGCAATTTTCGCCCACGATACCTTTACTGTTTGTACTCTCATTTTGTAAATATAAGTCCAATTAGAGCCGTTTATATTTTCAATTAAAGGTAATAATGATGGCTACAAATCTTAAGAAATGCATGTGCACATAGAAAAAGTAGTTTTGGAAGTGTCTCCTAAAAAGAGAGAAAAAATGATTTTTTTTTTCGAAAAAAAAAAATTATTTTTTGCTGGTACGAAAAATATTTTTAAAAAATAGAAAAAAATCGGAAAAAATATTTTGTTTTATCTTTTAATAGTTAACATTTTAATGAAGAAAACAAAATCTATATGTAAAATATATATGGATAAATGTGGAAGTTATGACCCCTATGGTAGAGGCAAACATTTTTTAAATAATTTTATTAATTTTTGGTTAAATAACACGAAAAGCGCATTACAAATTAAATAAAAGAACGTTTTATTTTTCTATAATAGCTGTCATCATAACGAAGAAAACAAGGTCTATTTGAAGAAAATCTATGGATAAATGTTGAAGTTTTGTTCCTTTCGTGCATAAGAGGCCTTCGAGGATATTCAACACAAAAGTTGAACAGCAATTTAAAAGGACATTCCATGGAATGAATGATCTGAAAGATGGATACAAATAAGTGCGGGTAGATTTTGACAGAATATGTGCCTCCTGTCAACTGTTTTTTTAATTTTTCAGAAAACAAAGGCAAATCCCACATTCGCAAAATACACACTAGTTACAAATCAATTTTTTAATTAATTCAATAACTTTTGAAAGGAAAAACATATTTTCAAGAAACTTCACATGCTTAGAGCAGATTTATTTTCCAAATGATTGGCATAATTTTAGATCCCAAATAGGTATGTGATATGTGATCCTCCAAAGTTTGCCACCTCAGCCATAACAAATGACTGGAATGATTGTCAAAATTACAATTATGTACCAATTAAAAATATACACCATTATTCATATATATGCACAGCGATAGTAGTCAAAAATACCTGCACAAAATACTCTCACTTGTGTGTTTAACTCAGTTAGTTTAAGGAATATTTGACTTACAAGCAAAAATCCATATTTTTGGCGCCGATGTTGGTTTTGCATTTTTAACGTTGCCACCTCATTATGAGCTTGATTTTAAAATTATTCAAAATATATTTTGATAGTGCCTTAAAACACATATACAAAAAATATTCTGCCTTGTGTCTGTACCTCAATTAATTTAAGAGATATTTGAATTATATGAAAAGTATTTCACATTTTTGGCACCGTGGTTGGTTTCCAATTTTTGACGTTACCATCTCTTTAATAGTACGATTTTCAAATTACTGAAAATATATTTTGCAGGCTGATATTGCTTCAAAGAACACGTAGAAAATATTCTCACATCTGTGTGTAGCTTAAATAATTTAAGAGATATTTGAGTTACAGGAAACAAATATCACATTTTTTACGCAGAGGTTTCTTTCGTAATTTTAACGTTGCCATATCATTAATGGCTCGATTTTCGAATTACTAAAAATATATTTTGCATGATGTGCGGAAAAAATACCTACTCAAAAATATTCTCACATTCGTATGTACCTCAATTATTTTAAACGATATTTGAGTTAAAAGAAAAAAATCCTTATTTTTGACGCCGAGATTAGATTTGTAGTTTCATTAATAGTTCAATTTTTAAATTATTGAAAAAATATTTTTAATGGCGATAGTGGTCACAAATACCTACACAGAAAATGTATTCACTTGTGTGTCGACCTCATTCAGTTTAAAAGATGTTTCAGCTACAAGAAAGAAATTCCTTATTTTTGATGCCGATGTTAGTTTCATATTTGTTACCGTTTCCATTGCTCATTAATATTATTATTCAAAATTAATTCAAATTATTCAAAAGATATTTTGCATGGCGATAGTGCTTAAAAATACCAACATACAAATGTTCTCACATGTGCGTCCAGCTGAATTAATTTAAGAGATATTTGAGAAAATCTTATTTTTAGCGCCGAAGTTGGGTAGGTGGTTTAGCATGTACTAAGAATAAACAAAAAATAGAAAATATATATCTGCCTGGCGTGATAACAATGTAATATTATCACTAAAATAGCATATTTTTCATATAAATGTACTGAATTACATAGTGTATCTGGCCAGATACATGCACTACGTACGTGACTATCATGTGCATGACGGAGGGTTAAGGAATATGCGTATTTCGTTAAATTATAAAAATTATTTTCGGGGACATTATTGCTATATCATTATTGCAAAGATTCGTTGTGATACCGCATTTTTTTGTAGAATTTAAGCAACTTCCAAAATACCAACTAGAAAATACTTAGAATACATATGTTGGCCACATACTCTGAAAGTATTACCACATCCCTTGTGTGAATAAAGGAATGGCCTGCATTTAAGCACAAATTTCAGATTTGTAGACTTTTTCGTAATGAGAAAAAAGAATTTATTTTTACCATTTTTTTGTGAAACTCGTAACTCCCAAAGTACCATTTAGAAAAACATGAAATATGTTTAATCCCAACTAATGACATCTTACTCTGAAATTAGGGATAAACAAATAATAATAAACAATTAGGGATAAATAAAGGAACGGCCGGCGTTGTAATAAAAATCCCAAATTTTGTGTAATATTTTCGCTCACATTGGGAATTTGATTATATTGTTGGAGGGGGAATTCAAATTCTTGTTAGCCAATATTTTCAGAGATATTTGTTCTATAAAATTCCAAAATATCACTATGATATCTCAATTTCTATAGACTTCACGCAATGTTCAATATGATAAAATGTTGTTCTCAAAAATTTATTTTTTATGAAATTCATTAATCCTAAAGCACCATTTAGAAGAAACTAAGAATATTTGTTAATCCGAACCAATGACTTCTAACAAAGAATGTATTAGCATTATAACAAAAAAAATAAAAATCTTGGGCATTATTTTTCCCCACTTTGGGAATTTGAGTATTTTGTTTGGGGGAGCGAATGCCAACGCTTCTTAATCAATATTTTCAGATATATTTTTACATAATTCCAAACTTTTATTAAAATATATCAATATTTCTTTGAATTTGTTTTTCTCAAAAATATATTTTTTAGGAAATTTTAGTTTTTTTCGTTTGAATTTTTTTGGTCTGTAATCAATATTTGATTTGAACTGGGATATTGTCCTGGCTCATTTTACGAAATTTTTACTTTTACATATAATGATGGGCGAACAATGATTCCTTATTAATTATCGGTTGTATATTATTAAAGTCCATCTTTTGGCCTTTACAAAAGTAAATAAGTTTTTTTTTTTCAACGTAAAATTTTCTGCTTCATAATTATAATAGGTTTGCCTGCCACAGTAAAAATTCCACATAAGCCAAATAAACTAGTAAATTCGAAAAAAAAAGATGCAAAAAGTTATTAAACCAGGAAAATAAATATATGAATGTTATATCAAAATCTTAACCGATCTGCCAGAATTTTCCATCAAATAGTACGCAAAAATTTGTTGAATAATTTCATTAAAATCAGTGAACAAATGTGGATTTTAGGACGATAAATTAATATATATTATTCCACACCTAATGTTATTGACCGTTAGGCATTTCAAATAAAACAATTTTTTTTGGTATTTAAATAATAAATTTAAATCAAAGTCTACGTTGTCAGAGGAATTTACGCACCAAATCTCACGACTATAGCAGCAACATTGTAGTTGGTACTATTTTTATCCCTTTTTGTCCCGCTGACACCTTATAGGTATACATTTCGAAAAAATCCATTAGGATTTGCGCTTCTACCTTGACAGAGGAATTTACACACCAAATTTCACGACTATAGCTGCAATACTTAAATTAGTACCATTATTATTCCTTTTTGTCCCTCATAACCCTTACAAGTACAAATTTTGAAAAATCCAATTTTAATGTGCTTATACATGGTCAGAGGAATTTACATACCAAATTTCACGATTCTTCGAAAAATGTCGAAAAATACCTGTTTGTAGCTCGTCTGCATGGTCATTGCAAGGAACTCACCAAAAGTCATGATTCTAGCTACTGACGTTTAGTCAGACGAAGGTTCGATGTTTATCCCTTTTTGTCCCATTTTACCCCCTAAAAGTACGAATTTCGTAAAACCCTTCATGACCCTGGTTTCAGCCGTTTGGTCCGGGGGCTGATCAATGATAAGTCAGTCAGTAACGCAACTCTTTTATATATATAGATTAGTGTTCAAAGTAAAAGGCCTGCTAGCTAGGCCCTCCAGCCAACCTCCTTCCCACCATCCACAACATCTGCTTAATTGTTGAAGCGTCAGTGTGGGTGGTGTACGTCTCGAAATTGTATCTCTTTTCGTTTCGTTTTATTGTCATTGAAAACAAAGACACATTTAAGCCAAAAAAGAAAATGAGATAAACTCACTCACTCAGTCACTATCCTTATTTTCAATTACGAGCTCTTGTGCGGCCATTGCCCCCAAAAGACAATAATTACATACGAAAATCTAATATATTTTTGTGAATTTGGAAAGTATTCATTACCGCGCGTCGTCTAAAGAGGCTTTGACCTTCATTGGAAGTGGAATCACTTCATCACACCACCCTCCTCTTCTCCCTAGGTCACAGGCATTTTAGAATATTGCCCTGTGATTACTATTATTTGTTTTTCTTTTTAGAAACCCTTTCGGGGCTATGTTATAAAATATTCAAAGGTAAAATTAATTAAATTGTTAATGAAATCATATAAAAAAGCCAAGGCAAAACAATGCTAAGGTTTGTGTGACAGCTAAAAAGCTGTGCGTGCGCCACACGCACTTTGGCACATTGGGTTGCCGGAGTTCAAATTGCCATTAGGTGTCCTCTTGCAAAGATGGATGTCTGAGAATTCATCTTGAATATTCCATCAAAATTTTAAACTTAACCTTTCTTCTAAAGTTCGACAGAATTTTTGGCTTCCCCGAACTCTTTGTATATTCAATCCAATACACTTGAGCAAGTAGAAGAGAAAAAGGTGAGAAGTATGGTCGGAAAAAATACTATATATCCTCCACCTCATGGATTATATTCCAAGGCATGAATGGTGGGTGGTAAAATATGACACGACTACTAATATTTCCCAGGGAAAGTTTGACACTTTTTATCTTATGCGTATTCACAACGAAGGAAAAAATATTTGTGGGCGCTTTGTGTTGTTTACCTTTATTTAAATTACTTGTGTCAGCAAAAAATGGAATTTGCGCGTGAAAATTTGCGTTAAAATTAAGAAAGCATAGATTAATCTAGTTTCTTAAATTTGGAAAATATTTGTGGGCGCTTTGTGTTGTTTACCTTTATTTAAATTACTTGTGTCAGCAAAAAATGGAATTAGCTCTTGAACATTTTCATTAAAATTAAGAATGCATAGATGAAGTCCCTCTAGCTTCTTAAATTTAGAACATGATTTCAATAGACAAACATTGCCAGATCTTTTGAGAGCTTTACTCCGATATGCTGTAAATCTTAGTAGGAACTTTAATTTCCTTTTGGTGGTGAGCATAACATGAAAAATACCTGCCACCTGGGCCAATGTGCGTCTTACATCTGTTTCCTGCCTCAAGGCTAGCAGACATTCACATGTATTTCATCGTCTTAGCTGTTGTTGCTCTTGTTGTTTTATGTAAATACGATTTTTATACTTTCTATGAAACAGAAAATGTCAAAAGTTATGCGAAAAGGTGCAGACATTTTTCTTTAAAACAACTGTGGTGCAGCAGGCTGGTGAACACTGTTAAGCTATGAATGCTGTCACTGGCCACGAAAACAGACAACACCTGCTGTGAACGATTTGATAACCATGATGAAACATAATAGTTAGACGAAATTTTGTTAGTCCTCATTTCATTTTTAAACGATGTCAGAATTGAGAGTGAAAATGTTATACAGTTTAAGAAGGACTACCTTTTTGTTGTTTTCCCGTTTTTTAGAAAAGAAAACAACAGGACAGCTTATGGTTCATTCCTTTGCTAGAAAAATACAACCACATTTGTATAATATCCCTACCAATCAAAATCAGAATCAAAGCCAACACTATGCAACAAGAAAGAACAAAATTGAGGCATAAAAACAAAACAAAATATTTTAATGGATATTTTTTAAATTTGTTTACAAAAATTCAAATTTTCGTCCATTTTGGATATGATGGTCCGGTTGCACCCATTTTGTATGTTCAAATAAATATAATTATAATGCTTTACAGTGGTTTAAGAACAGCCTCCAAAAGTTTGGGAAAAAAATATTTTTTTTTTGAAAAAAAATCTATTTTGCGGTCATGAAAATTTTAAAGGGTGATTTTTTAGCTATTATCTTTTTGGCATCACTGGTTTAAACAACTGACGCACGTTTCGTGTATTGTTTCACTGTCAAACATCTTCAGTTTGGTCTACAATTTAACCATGAACCGTCTTACAAACGAACAACGCTTGCAAATTATTGAATTTTATTAGCAAAATGCGTGCTCTGTTAAGAAAGTTCATCGTGCGCTTCTTCCATTTTATGGTCAGTTTAATCGACCCACTGAAGCGGCTATTCGGGCTATTGTGACTAAGTTTCGCATCAAATTTACATTGTTGGACATTAAACCACCAACACGCTTACGTAGAGTGCGAACTGAAGAAAATATCGCAGCTGTATCGGCCAGTGTTAATGATGACCACCAATTATCGATTCGTCGCCGTTCACAGCAATTGGGCCTCTGTTACTCAACAACGTGGAAAATTTTGCGGAAGGATTTAGGTGTGATGCCTTTCAAAATACAGCTGGTACAAGAATGGAAGCCGAACAACCTACCCCATCGTAAAATTTTTGGTGAATGGGCTCTTGGAAAATTGGCCGAAGATCCACTTTTTTTACCGAAAAATTGTGCTCAGCGACGAAGCTCATTTTTGGCTCAATGGGTACGTAAATAGGCAGAATTGTCGATTTTGGAGTGAATATCAGCCAGAAGCATTGCAAGAGCTACCAATGCATCCAGAAAAAGTCACAGTTTGGTGCGGTTTACGGGCTGATGGCATCAGTGGACCGTACTTCTTCAAAGATGATGCGAATCGTAACGTAACTGTGAATGGTGAGCGCTATCCAACTTTTTTGCCCAAAATGCTAGAGCTTGACTTGCATGAGATGTGGTTCCAACAGACGATCTATCCATGTCCGTCCGTCCGTCCGTCTGTTGAAAGCACGCTAGCATATAAGCGAAAGGAGCTAGGAGGTCCAAATTTTGCATAAATACGTCTTATAGTGGTAGAAGTAAAAAGTACGATTTTGGAAAATATTTTTATTTTGCGTGTCTATGCAGTCAGAGGAATGTATACACCGAATTCCATGTTCAAGCTGCGGTCATTTGGTTGGTACCATTGTTATCCCCTTTTTTCTGTTTTACCCCCTTAAGAGTACGACTTTCTAAAATCTCTTTATTTTACGTGTCCACGAAATTAGATGGATGTACTCACCGAATTTCATCATTCTAGCTGCAGCCGTTAAGTTGGTACTATTTTTATCCCTCTGTACCCATTGTATCCCTTCAAAGCACGAATTTAGAAAAAACTTTTTTATTTTTCGTGTCTACGCAGACTGAGGAATGTATACTCCGAATTTCATGACTCTAGCTGCGGTCATTTGATAGGTACTATTTTTATCCCCTTTTCTATTTTAACCCCAAAAAGTACGACTTTCGAAAAATCCTTCTATTTTACGTGTCTACGCAATCAGAGGAATGTAAACACCAAATTTCATGACTCTAGCTGCGAACATTTGGTTTGTACTATTTTTATCCCCTTTTCTATTTTAACCCCGAAAAGTACGAATTTCGAAAAATCAGTTTATTTTACGTGTCTACGCAATCAGATGAATGTATACACCAAATTTCATGACTCTAGCAACAAACATTTGGTTGGTACTATTTTTATCCCCTTTTTCCCATTTAAACCCCAAAAAGTGCAACTTTCGAAAAATCATTCTATTTTACGTGTCTACGCAATCAGAGGAATATATACACCGAATTTCACTATTTTAGGTACAGCCGTTTGTTTGGTACCATTTTTATCCCTCTATTCCCATTTTATCCCTTAAAAGTACGAATTTGGAAAAATAATTACATATTATGTACATACTCAATTAGGGGAATGTACACAGCGAATTTCGTGTTTCTAGCTGTTGTCGTTTGATATGTACCATTTTTATCCCTGTTTGCCCCTTTTCACCGCCTACGAATAAAAATCGTTTTATGGTGCACGTTTTTGTTATCGGGGGAATGCGCATACACAACTGTTAGCCGTTGTGCCGAAACAAAATGTCATCATTCACATCAATGCCATTTAAAAAAAAGAAATTGGTTATCATCGATCGTTAGCTTTCTCCATTGACGGTGATAGCAGCAGTATCAGCGTTTTTTATTACAGACCGTAATTACGGACGGTGCCCTAGTCCATGTTTCTACCTTTTTTTATTTGATCAAATCTGGAATTTTTGCTCGTTCATCCAAAAATATGCCTCGTAAGCGATATTTCTTGTTTTTACTAAAAAGAACCAACAGTTTAGAGCCAGCTTCTAACGGCTAAAGCTACTTATTGGAGAAGATTATCCAAGTTTTTTCCTAAATCTTTCCAGCATTAATGCCAATGCTGAAAAGTTCCTTAAAGGAACTTAAACACACTTGCCCGTTGTTGAAGAACACGTGCTGTACCCCCACCATCATACCGATCGACCAAACCCTTTTGGTCCTTAATGTTTCATGATTTATAATATTCTTAGAAGTGAATTTTAATCATAACACAGACAAAAACACACGCGGGCACAGACGCACAGAAAGTTAAAGAATAACAAAAACAAAAATGCAAATTTTAAAATATTTAATTAACATTTTCTTCTTCTTTTGCCACACAACACACCAACACACACAGACAAACACAAAGGACAACAGCAAGGAGGCGGGCAGCAAAAATGAAAACGACAACCTCTGCATTCATTTTGTTTCACATTTAGCTGGTAAGGTGAGTTTGGTGGAAAGAAAAGATTTTAATTTTCCATTTAAGCGCATAAAAATTTAAATGAAAATTAAGATTTTCCTTTCAGACATCATGTGGTTGGCAAAGGGGCTTTAGCGGAGTCCCCAGCTAAGCACATGACGACGACTTTGTTAAACTGGTCGGGGGACATTTTATCGGTCACGCAGTGGTTAATGTCAACGTTATCCTTGTCTTCTTCCTCCATCTTTGGTGGATGTTGGTGGGAAACCCCACAACAGGGCGCTGTTGAACTAATCCACACAAAATTGTTAATAATGTCGTGGCCAAAAAGGATGTTTTTAATGCCTTCTCTTCGTTGGCCACACACACACAAAAAGGATAATTACAAGAAGACGAAGTACAAGTAGAAGCAGTAGATAAAGGAAATGAAATGTAAAGGTTTTTTAAGCGGGATTTAAAAGGGATTTTTGGCAAAATATGCTCATAAATTTCTATAATCCTACCACACCCCTCCCCACCTCTCTTCGAACTGAATTATAACTTTTGTCCACTTTTAAATATTTAACGAAAATTGCGGCTGTCCTTTGCCAGTGATAACTGCCGCCATTATTTGTGTGGCAGCCAATTAGCTGTGACCGGCCGTTTAGGCCATCAACAAACAACAACCATCATTTGCGGGGAAAAAATGAAAATTGAAAATTATGCTGATTGTCAGGCTATTCTGTCGGCGGTTGGTTGGACCTTTTTTCTTCACAGGCTGGCTGTCTGTCTGCCGGCCTGTCAGCTTGTTTGTTTGCCTGACAATTACTTGGGCCTCCCAATAACACTCAGAAACAAATCTAGATTTCCCCACAATCATTAAAATTCAAATGTCCCCTTTTTGGGAAATGTTTGTCTAACCCCTCCCCTGGCCTTTTTCCTTCCACTCGAAATCTAACAATTTTCATAACCCTTCGATTTGCAACTCCTTACCTCGGCATTGATTGTTTTTTCATTCTGCTCTTCCATGCCCTGCCCTTGCTCGCCCCTTAGCACTTTATAAAGAGACAATAGTCGTCTCAGAAAATAAAGGGAATTGAGGAAAAATCGTAGCACAACAAATTCAATATTCAATTTTAATTCCAATAAACACACTTAGCCGCACGCACATGCCCATGCCCAAGCCCTCCCTGGCTGTCATCCTTAAGAGATCCTTTCACCACCATCAACGACAATAAAAAACACTAAATTCCAAACACACGCCCCTACACAAAAACCCTTCCCACACTTCCTCTCTGGGAAGCTGCTGGAATGTCTGTTACTGTCTTAAGGGGCCGAGACAGACAGAAGTGTGTGTGTGTGTGAAGAAGAGAAGAAGGGAGGCCAGCAAGAGAAAGAAAAACAGCAAAAATATTTACATAAATTTTACATTAACTTGTAAAGGTTTTAAGATGGATATTTGATGACATCAGGAAATTAGACATGTACGACAACACCCCGGCTAATACACGTACCTACGTAGCCAGCAACATCATCAGCAGCAAGGACACAACAACTTGAATAAAATAAATACAACAACTGGCATATCAAGAGATATAGAGGCACAGAGAGACAGAGAGAGTGGTAGAAAATCGAAACCAGACACAGAAAATAAAAAAAGGTTCAACGAAAGTGATTATGGGCTAAAAGGATATACATATGTATGTATACACATGCCTATACTATTATACAAAGTATGTGTGCATGTGTTTATGTGTCATGCATAAGTATGTATGCCTGAGAGTGTGTGTATGTGTGTCCTTTTAAGGATTGAATTTTATTATGATGTTGAGAATATCAATAATGATAACACAGATGACGATGATGTTGCTGTTGCTGTTGATGCTGATGTTGACGATGCCAATGATGACACTGACGATGATGGCCCTGATGCTGATGGCGTTGCCGATGCTGTTGTTTACAATTTCAATCACACTTTTTATCTATTGTTAAACACAATTTTGTTTTTACTTAAGAGATTTTTCTCTTCTGGAGCGGTTGTGGGGGGAAATGGAAGGGGAAAGAAAAATTTACACAAATATTTGTCAACAACTCAGTATGGCTTAACCCTTGAAGGGTATTCCAAACGGTGGCAAAAAAGTTTTCGTTTGAGTTTCGTTTTAATTTTAACATTTGTTTGTTGCCCGGCGAAGCGGGCGGGGTTGAGCTAGTCATAGATATTTTAAGAGTTATTGAAATAACTTCTAAACAAGGCATATCACATTTAAATCGGTCAAGTATTTAATTTTTTAAATTGCAATTTCACCATAATTTTATAGATCATAACTTTTGAAAAACAATTATTTTTTTCTAATCCCGGCACAGTGGCACAGAATCAACTACCTTCGGTCAAAATTCAATAAGTTTTAATCTAATAAACTTTTTGAGTTTTGTATAAAACTGAAATTAGGCAATGGCCCAAGACTAATTTTGAGATACTAACAACGGTCATAGTTTTAAAAAGAAAAGTGACATTTTAATATTGTTTTTATTTTTTGACATATTAGTAAGTACTTGTTCATAACACCGTGTATTTCATTTCTCATTTTTACACGACTTTTAATTTCTAAAAGATATAGATGTTTTAATAATTTATTTTCGTACTTTTCCCAGCCAGGGGTATCAAATGGAAGAAAGGAATATTTGTTAAAAATACTTCATGCAATTCGAAGAATTTTTAACAAATATTCTATTTGTAATAATTTAGTAATAACAATCATTTCAATTTCCCCCTAAGTTTATTTAGTTTATTCATTTTTGAAGTGGTTGTTTATGATAAACTACTATAGATAAAAGCACGACATTTGAAGTGTTTTGATCATATATTCTTCACTTTTATCTCCTACTGAAATTAAATTATTAATGTGTTGTCATTTATTTTGGTTTAAGACCAAAGGTTGTGCTGAAGTCTTCAGCAGAACCCAAAATTAGCAAAAAGGCAAAGTGAGACCTTTATTGTTGTAGCTAAAAGTTGACTGCCCAGTTTCGATGGGCGCTACCCCATCTCGTCAGAACTTTCGCAACGAATGTATGTCTTTGACTTAAATCAGGGTTCATATTAGTACCAGCGGTCACATATGACAAATGAGAAGCGCTACAAAATATTCCACCGAACTAAGTCAAATTTTGCTAATTTTGGGTTCTGCTGAAGACTTCAGCACAACCTTTCGTCTTAAAACAAAATAAATGACAACACATACAACATAACAGACCAACATACATACAAGGTACAGTGAAGACGGGACATACCGTACAACAACAACCTTTGCATTGTTGCGAGCAATGTGAGCACATGCATAACATTGAATTGGCAAAGTGCGATTTTTAGTGTGTCGACTTAGTTCGGTGGAATATTTTGTTTATCAGCGCTTCTCATTTGTCATATGTGACCGCTGGTACTAATATGATTTAAGTCAAAGACATACATTTTTTTTTTGTTTTTTCGATCTTTTAATTTCATAGATTTATTTCTATATACTCAGGTTCGAGATCATTGTTTTCTTAATAGAAACAAAACTATATCAGTCTACAATATGAGTTTCACATTTTTCACTAAATGAGAAGTACATTCATACACCCGAAAATTGTACAAAGATTTGGAAAATTGAAAAACGTAAATTATTTTTTCCAATTTGTCGGACTGTTATCCAGCTATTGTAGCTATTAAAATTTTAAACAAAATATCTTTTTCTATTTTTGATGGTTTTTTTTGTTCCAGAAAAAAAAAATTCAAAGTAAAATTCTCAACATTTTTAGCCATCTTTAATTACACAATGAAGTGGGTGTTATCGGACTCATATATTTCCAAACCAGAGAATATAACATTTGTATCGGAATTTTAGGACAAAATTAAAAAAGTATCCATATATATATAACGGGTGATTTTTTAAAAGCTATAGGAAAGTTTTTCAAAAAAAAAAAAACACATAAAATTCAGAAAAATGAATGAAATCTTTATTACGGTTCATATAATTTAATGTTTGAAGATTATTTCATCCAAATGTTGACCTTGACTGCGCCTCAAATGGTCCATCCCCTTAGTCCAATTTTGGCATTTCCACGTATTTGAATAACAGAGGCCCAATTGCTGCGAACGGCGACGAATCGATAATTGATGGTCATCATTAACACTGGCCGATACAGCTGCGATATTTTCTTCAGTTCGCACTCTAGGTAAGCGTGTTGGTGGTTTAATGTCCAACAATGTAAATTTGGTGCGAAATTTAGTCACAATAGCCCGAATAGCCGCTCAGTGGGTTGATTAAACTGGCCATAAAATGGAAGCGCGCGATGGACTTTCTTAGCAGAATACTCATTAAAAATTCAATAATTTGCAAGCGTTGTTCGCTTGTAAGACGACTCATGGTTAAATTATATACCAAACTGAAGATGTTTGACAGTGAAACAAAACGCGAAATTTGCGTTAGCTGTTTAAACCAGTGTTGCCAAAAAAAAGATAATAGCTAAAAATCACCCTTTATTTGGATTTTTCTCAATTTTGTTAGTTGTTTTTTTTTTTAATCCTAAATCCCTAATTTCCGCGTAACGAAATTCAATTTATTTTCGAAGTTACAGCGTTTAGAAGTTGAAGCTGCACTATTTTCTTTTGCGTTTTTCTCTCTACTACTATTTTTTTCAAACTGATGAACAATATCTCCGAATGTACTGAACGATTCTGCTCGAATTTCTATCAGATATTATTTTTAGTGTTGTTTAGATTTTTTTTATTCCTGTTCAAACATTTTGATGAAAATTCGTGTCGTTTCAAAGAGGTGTCATTTTTACGATTTTTTCAACCCTACTATAAAAAATATGTGATAAATATTTTAACTAAATTTTTATCACATTTTGGAAACTTTCCAACTTATTTTTTTAAATATCGTCAAAAGTTGCCACTTTATATGTACAATAAAAGATTTTGCTAAATGTCGTACTTGCCACACAATAAAAAATCACTTTTATGCTTGGTTTTTGGGCCGTCAGGGTCGTTTGAAAGACAAAATTCGTTAGAAAATGCTATAGATTTGTATTTCATAGTGTTATCAATAATAATATTTCATAATAATCCTAGATACCTGCCTAATTTCCATTTTTTCCGCTAGATTAAAACCTATTAAATTTTCGTCTTTGGTTCTCATGTTCGACAATTTTTTCATCATCAATGCAAAGATTATTACGGTGAAAATAGAAAACAAATGTAAAAAACGTTTTTGTTAAAAAAATAATTCCAATTTATTTTAGCAAAAAAATAAGTGCAACAATGTTGTTTCCACCATTCTACTCAATCTTCTTAAAATAGATTTTTTTTCAATATCACAATTTATGATTGAAAATGTCATTTCGTTTTGTTTTTAATTTCTAGAATTTTCTAGATGGTAATTTTTTGCTATATTCATTTGTAAAGGGTGTTTTTTATTGAGGTATAGAACTTCGAATTGAAATAAAACACAAGAAAATCGTTTTAATGTCCATCAATTTGGCTTTATTGGAAGGATAATTTTATGCCATTAGTGTTTAAATATGATTTCGGGCATGTGGTCGCCGCGGCTGGCTCGGATATAGCCAATTCTACAGGTCCAATTTGCAATTTGCGCAAAATCTTCCATAAAGTTGATGGACAAAGCTCCAATTGCTGTGCACGGTGGCGAATCGATTCATTCGGGTCTTCTTCAACACTTTGCTCTACAGCGGCAATTGTTTCTTCGGTGCGCACTGTTCGACGTCTCTGCGGATGCGTATTATCACATAGAGTAAACGTAGTGCGAAAACGATCCATGGTTAACCGAATTAATTGTTCTGATGGACGATTATGTCGACCATAAAATGGACGGAGCTTGCGGTGAACTTCGCGAACTGAACCATTACTTTCGAAATAAATTTGCACGATTTGCAAGCGTTGTTCTTTTGTCAACCTGTTCATGATGAAATGGCAAACCAAACTAAATATTAATCACTTGACAGCTGACAAATGATGAAATGGCAAACCAAACTAAATATTAAATATTGACAAAATGGCCGCCAGTTAAAAAAGTGATGCCAACTTAAAGTTCTATACCCCAATAAAAAACACCCTTTATATTTAAAACGGTACTAGAACAGCATGACAAAAACGCAAAATGAGCAAAATAATGGCAAAAAAAAGTTATGAAAATATGAGTTTAAATTCGTGTTAAAATCAAACTGAAATTCGTCATTTGTATGAATAATAATAATTTGTTTCCGAGATCTAAAATTTGTTTGTATAAATTTCCCCCAAAATCAACAACAAACATTTTCTTCCTATACTCTAAAAGTTATATTCCAAATATTAAAGACATTCGACGAAAATTGGAATTTTAAAAATAAACTTATTCATAAAATTTCGTTTTTAATCACTATAGAACTTATAGTAATCTAAATGTGAAAAAATGTAAAGAATTCAACTACATACATATATGTACAGCTAAATTCAGTTTAAATGAAACATTTTTACTCAACAAGTCTATGTTTCTATATAAATTTCCACTAAGATCACAAACAAATGTCAAGCTTTACATGGACATTCTGATTTGTTATAACCACAACGGGTTAATTCGAAGTGTCTGCTTTAAAAAAGATCATCTGTGTAAAAAATACAAACTTGTTTCATTTTCTTTTTTATTTTTCAATGTATACAAATGTAAAACTTTTTAATTTTTCCCGGGATAAACTTCGTGTTGTTTGGTGAAGGTTTTGTGGAAGATTTTTTCCATCAAATTGGAATTTGTTGTCTGCTTACATACATAACCATCTACAAACATAGAAATACGCGCGCGTAAAGCCAACACCATGACAAGAAATCAATGAAATATGTACCAAAACAATACTGACAAAAATCCCCGGCAAAATCCCATTGAAATTAAATTTCAAACTGTTTTCAAGGATTCAAGGCATAAGATTGTTTACGAAAATGTCAACTGATTTTCTACTCTAAGACTAATCGGGGATGATTGCTTGTGTTGATCACAGGATTGTGAAACAAATAGGTTTCACAATCCTCCTAACAAGGAGGTTAGGAGAGGATTTCAGGGGTGTATTTTTAATTGAAAAAATTTAAGGAATACTAAGAATTGAGTTCTCTTCAGAAGGAAGTAATCTTTCAATTTGTGTTGAAATTTATATAAAAAATCCAGGATAAGGTAAAAGCCTACTGCCTTAAATTTGGAAGTTGTCTGTCTTCTTTCCTTTTTCATTTTAACGTAGAGCGAAAGCAATAGCTGCATCGGTAAAATCTGGATTTTTTAATTTCTAAACAATTTATTGTGGAAAAAATGAGGTTTCAGGAATCAAAGGCTCTGAAGGCAGTCGCCACGCGAAATTTGGATTTTTTAATTTCTAAACAATATATTGTGGAATATAATGAGATTTCAGAAATCACTGTCTCGAAGTCTTCCGAAGACGATCGTCAAGGACCAGAAATCATTATAAAGGTAGAGTGCAGCCAAGTAATAAATGTCACCACCCCATTTGTAATTAAATTTGCATTATATAAAGTATGTATTAATCTGGGTCGCAGTCCATAGAATAGAAAAAAACAATCTCAAGCCACCCCCCGAAAATAAAGTTTGGATTGTTTAATGATAATTTGCGAAATATTTCGTTCCGAGAAGAAGCCGTATGTGAGCTAATCGCTCGTGAAAAAACCTCTAAAAACAAGTTTTCCCGTGTATTTTCTTGTGCTGCATTTTTGTCAATTTTTTTAGAAATAATAGACCCTTGGAAGCATTTTAAATATAAATTTTTACTCTTGTCTTACAGTAACTTATTGGTCGAATTATTGGACATCCTTCATAGTAATCTTCTGCGCTTTTTTTCACAGTGACAATTGAAATATTTTTCGCATTTGGTCATATCTTTCGAATGATGCATAAACGATGAACATCGGAACGAAATTGATGCCGCAACGTTCATTTTTGCAGAAAGAGTTTGAAAATGTTGGATCTGAAATGGAGTCATTTTTCGTCCGATTTTTATCATATAGGCATCATCCGAAAGGTATTGATTCCTTCTATTTATTTTCTATAAACACCAAGAAATATGAGTTGTTAGCTGTCACCTTGAAAAACACAAAAAATCAATATAAACGTCCAATAATACGATCAATGAGGTATTCTAAGACAAGAATAACAATTTTTATTTAAAGTGCTTCCAAGGGTATACTAATTCAGAAACAAAATTTGGAAAAACTGCAACTTAAAAAATGCAAGGGACGAACACGATTTTTAGATATGTTTTCAGTAGCGTTTAGCTCACACATGGCTTGACCCAGTGACAAAATATTTCAGATCAGATCATCATTAAACAATCCAATCTTCATTTTTGGTTCTGCAACTAATTTTCGTGACCCATCCTAATATACGTATATTTACCTATTAATATATAATATATTATTATATATTATAAAATAAAGGGTGATTTTTTAAGAGCTTGATAACTTTTTTTTTTTTTAAAACGCATAAAATTTGCAAAATCTCATCGGTTCTTTATTTGAAACGTTAGATTGGTCCATGACATTTACTTTTTGAAGATAATTTCATTTAAATGTTGACCGCGGCTGCGTCTTAGGTGGTCCATTCGGAAAGTCCAATTTTGGGCAACTTTTTCGAGCATTTCGGCCGGAATAGCCCGAATTTCTTCGGAAATGTTGTCTTCCAAAGCTGGAATAGTTGCTGGCTTATTTCTGTAGACTTTAGACTTGACGTAGCCCCACAAAAAATAGTCTAAAGGCGTCAAATCGCATGATCTTGGTGGCCAACTTACCGGTCCATTTCTTGAGATGAATTGTTCTCCGAAGTTTTCCCTCAAAATGGCCATAGAATCGCGAGCTGTGTGGCATGTAGCGCCATCTTGTTGAAACCACATGTCAACCAAGTTCAGTTCTTCCATTTTGGGCAAAAAAAAGTTGGATATCATCTCACGGTAGCGCTCACCATTCACAGTTACGTTACGATTCGCATCATCTTTGAAGAAGTACGGTCCAATGATGCCACCAGCCCATAAACCGCACCAAACTGTGACTTTTTCTGGATGCATTGG
The DNA here is from genome assembly GCA_947397865.1 of Polietes domitor. Classification (NCBI taxonomy): domain Eukaryota; kingdom Metazoa; phylum Arthropoda; class Insecta; order Diptera; family Muscidae; genus Polietes; species Polietes domitor. The sequence continues at coordinate 266,805,805 of OX377618.1, forward strand.
TAGCTCTTGCAATGCTTCTGGCTGATATTCACTCCAAAATCGACAATTCTGCCTATTTACGTACCCATTGAGCCAAAAATGAGCTTCGTCGCTGAACACAATTTCTTTCTTTCTGAACTTTCTTAACAGAGCACGCATTTTGATAATAAAATTCAATGATTTGCAAGCGTTGCTCGTTAGTAAGTCTATTCATGATGAAATGTCAAAGCATACTGAGCATCTTTCTCTTTGACACCATGTCTGAAATCCCACGTGATCTGTCAAATACTAATGCATGAAAATCCTAACCTCAAAAAAATCACTCTTTATATAATATTAATTAAAAGGCTTAATTAAAAGTCCCAGTCCAAACATACAAAAATTCGAATTTCATTTAAATTCATTAAATCATTAAAAAATGACCTATTTGAAGGGCCCTCAAGTAGTCCCCCTACCAACTGGGGATCCAATATTTTGCAAGTTTTCTGGAAAATACCTCTGGTCTAAGCATGTGCAATTTCTGCACGATATCTTTTTTCGTTCAAAAGTTAAAAAATTAATTTAGGAAAAATCGAAAAAAAAATTAACAATATTAAGCCAAATTTTCAAAAACATAATTTTATCTTAACATATTTGGACTGACCTTGGATATCCATATGTTCCACATACACTGGCAAATGTTGATATAACATTTTTGTTTGAAAATTTTTAATAAATACGCAACTTAAGCAAAACATTTCATCTGTGTTCTGTCCAAAAAGGAAATGGTAAATGTTGAGTGACTCTAATGAAACTTGGCATGAACATTCAAGCCACCTCCAGCACAACCAATTTCCTTACCACCCTTAATAAAATAAAAAGGTAAACACCATCGATCATAAAAGGATAAGAAGAAGAAGAAGAGAAAACAAAAGAAAAATTCCGCACTACAAATGATATAAAAAAGATTAAGTGTCATAAAATCCATCATATGTGAATAATGACATCGGAAAAAAGGATGAATGAACATGACTTTTGCTACAGCTTAGATATCCTTTTTAGGTACTTTGACATTTTGTTAAGGATTCACTCTCAATCGAGGACACTTTGTACTTCAATAAATTGAAAAAGCAGACAATTTTACAAATGTCCATAAAGCAAACAAATCTCGAAACTTTTTTTGTGTGTCGCTTAAAACGAAAGCCAGAAAAAGAAGAAGAAGGACGGACCACTAGACAGATGTGTGTGATGAATAAATAATTGATTGCTGCATAATTCACATACTGGTGTCTGGTGAGCACCAAAGGACGTACAAACAATACTTCGAATGCAAGAAGTTTTCCTAATCAAATCAAAACTCAAGTGAAAGTTTTTAATTTTCTTTCGATAAACACACACACACGCACGCACACACATTTTCAGTACAACCTTTACATGGTTGACTACTTTATAAAATGTCAGAGGATTGAGTAGGTGGTAAATGTCAAGAATTGTGATACAAATACAAAATTTAAGTTTTTTGACAAATTGGGAAAGGTTAGTCAGACAGACTTACAATAAATAAATGATTTGCCCGTAGGATGAAAATCTTTTGGATATTTTTTTGCATTTGTTGATACATGAAAAGCAATTTATTATTGGTGAAGAGATTTGTTTTTGCAAACAATGGGTAGACAATTTTCTGTAGAACGAATTTGCAGTCAAGTGCAATTTATACATTTCCAAAAATACATCAGCTCATGTTTTACTTGGTATTCATAATCCATACCCACGAAATTGTCCGAGAAAACTTAGTTACGGAAATTGAAGAGAAAGACAACAAGGAAATATTAAACATTAAAGTTTTCCTGTGGCGTTAACAAATACAAAATTCGACAAATTTGTCGATATCGAGAGAACAAGGGAATATACGACAATTTAAAAAAAAATCGTTATACTTGCAGCAGATGATATACGTATGAAACTATATATATAAAATGGAGTTACTTGGCGTTTTTAGTTTATCATTTACTCATCCTGTAGCCCCATCACAGGACTACTAAGTTCCAAAGGATACATTTTTTCAAAAAATTATTTAATATACTTGTTCGAACCCTATGATAACGCTATTAGTGTGAAATTAAAGAGGAGATTACCTATTAAAAATACTTCAAATATCATGCGTCTGTCTGTATTAGTTCAGCATTAAAATCTCTTTCAACTATATTATATTCCTTAGTTTTTCTAGCTATTCATGGCAATATGACAATATGACAATATGACAATATGACAATATGACAATATGACAATATGACAATATGACAATATGACAATATGACAATATGACAATATGACAATATGACAATATGACAATATGACAATATGACAATATGACAATATGACAATATGACAATATGACAATATGACAATATGACAATATGACAATATGACAATATGACAATATGACAATATGACAATATGACAATATGACAATATGACAATATGACAATATGACAATATGACAATATGACAATATGACAATATGACAATATGACAATATGACAATATGACAATATGACAATATGACAATATGACAATATGACAATATGACAATATGACAATATGACAATATGACAATATGACAATATGACAATATGACAATATGACAATATGACAATATGACAATATGACAATATGACAATATGACAATATGACAATATGACAATATGACAATATGACAATATGACAATATGACAATATGACAATATGACAATATGACAATATGACAATATGACAATATGACAATATGACAATATGACAATATGACAATATGACAATATGACAATATGACAATATGACAATATGACAATATGACAATATGACAATATGACAATATGACAATATGACAATATGACAATATGACAATATGACAATATGACAATATGACAATATGACAATATGACAATATGACAATATGACAATATGACAATATGACAATATGACAATATGACAATATGACAATATGACAATATGACAATATGACAATATGACAATATGACAATATGACAATATGACAATATGACAATATGACAATATGACAATATGACAATATGACAATATGACAATATGACAATATGACAATATGACAATATGACAATATGACAATATGACAATATGACAATATGACAATATGACAATATGACAATATGACAATATGACAATATGACAATATGACAATATGACAATATGACAATATGACAATATGACAATATGACAATATGACAATATGACAATATGACAATATGACAATATGACAATATGACAATATGACAATATGACAATATGACAATATGAAAATATGACAATATGACAATATGACAATATGAAAATATGACAATATGAAAATATGACAATATGACAATATGACAATATGACAATATGACAATATGACAATATGACAATATGACAATATTATATATAAAATTGTATATCTGGACAATATCCCAATATATCTTGTCTCCCAATTAAGTTAAAGCTAATATCTCTCCAAAAAATAGTGTTTTACAGCAAAAAAAAGGCAATCAGTTAAATCGAACTTAAGCCTTGAGAGGACTTTGCGCAATGACACACATGATAAACAATGCCTGACAAAATACCAACTCATGCGATAGCATTTACTATATATTTCGCAATGGCTTTATTTCTACTTTAAACTTTCCCCCACTTTTAATAATAACAACAAATATTTAATCATCCCAGCAGCCAACATCGAAACAAACCAACCCAACCACCAACAAACCGTACACCACGACGTATGATGAATAATTTATGGCTCGCAACACTCATACGACCCAGGCAACACTCACTTTATTTGCTGTTCTACTCTCTGACTCACAGTTGTTATTGTTGTGTTGCGTTTTCCGTTTCCTTATTTAAAATTCATTTACAGTTTCTTGCGAGAAAACACTTTCCGGGCACCGAACGAACACTTTCATTCCTTTTGGACGTCGTTCCTCGGCCATAAATATTGTTTATTTGGACATTAATTAAATGTTCGTACAAACGAAACGAAACGAACGGCAGCAGCACCGGCAGCAATGATAGCGTTTTCCACTGACCGCACCATAATTGTGCACATTTATTACGTTTAATGTTGAAAGCGGCGAGAGAGAAAAGGAAAAGAAATTGAAAAATCCCAACGAAACAAGAAGCCCAACAGATAATTAGTGCAACAAAAGGGTTGTCGGGGTATGTGAAAACTCCATGGTGCACTCTATGCTCTGGCTGGCTTTGCTTCATTCACCTGATTCTAAAACAGCCATAAAAGCGCGCGCTGGGTTCGGATGCCAACATCCAATATACGCTTGGCATACCTAGGGCTGCTGCTACTGTTGCCTTTTTCCACCAGCTCGAGCTTGTTTACTACAAGTTTTGTTATGAATAAAACATTGTCGGCCACCGCAACATGGCAGCTGGGTAGGGTTGGGCGAAGAAGATACCACAGCGCAAGATAAGGATTAGGATTTCGGAGCAACGGGAGCCAGGGTAAGCTGCCCGGTTCCCGGTTAAGCGCAAACAGCGAGAAAATAATTATTACAAAATAATTAAGGAAACGTCTATTGTTACGTTTGGCTATAAAGCGGGTATTCATTCAGCTCTTGGTTTTCTTTTTTGCTCAACTTCGGGTTTCTTTTCGCTTTTTGGCAGCGCCAGCAACAACATTGAACAATAAGATGTCTTTTTTGCCTCTTTCTCGTTTTCCTGTCTTCGCAGCAGCAACACAAAACCTAGAGAATGGGAATGAAATATTGTTGGAACATTTATTAAAAGTATTTAGAGTGTAAAAAAGTGGTTGCTGCTGGATTAAGGGCCGGGCGGGGGCCAGAGAGGGAGAGTGGTAGAGGATAAAAAGTAAAAGTTCTATCCTTTGTTGGCAAAACTGCTATCGCATCGGGAGGATGATGGCGATTTTCTTTAGAAAGTCGATAATTTCTGCGCCAGCACAGTGTATCATTTGGGGCGATAATGTGAAAAGTTTCGAATGAATGGGGTATCGGGCGCTCGGGTTCAATGGCTAAAGCAATGACTTTAATTGCGTAAACAAGGAACTTTAAACTTGCCGGCAACCGCCAGGTGAGCAGTTTGGAAAGTTTTGCAAATTGGACATCTTTCCTGGGATTAGAGCAAATCAATAAAAATTAATTTACTGCGCAAAAATACAGGGAAGAACTGGATCTTCATTCCACAAAATGGAAGATAGACGACGAAGTTGTACGCAGGAATGACCGGCATACAGACGGACGCATGGAGAGGAGGGTGGCGGAAGGTTGGGCAAATATACAGACATAACGATGGGGGATGGATAGATAGACGGACAGGTGAACGCATAAACGGATGACAGTTGACACTTGACAAATGTCAGTTAACGGATGACAGTTGACACTTGACAAATGCCAGTTAACGAGTGACAGTTGACACTTGACAAATGTCAGTTAACGGATGACAGTTGTCAGTTGACAGTTAACAGTTGACAGTTAACAGTTGACAGCTGACAGTTGTAAAAATTTTATAAGAAAATGTAAACGTCATCTTAATGACCATTCTCTGTGAAACTTATATTAGAGTGGTCCTTATACTTTTTTTGTGGTTATTAGGACATAGGACATATGACATATGACATATGACATATGACATATGACATATGACATATGACATATGACATATGACATATGACATATGACATATGACATATGACATATGACATATGACATATGACATATGACATATGACATATGACATATGACATATGACATATGACATATGACATATGACATATGACATATGACATATGACATATGACATATGACATATGACATATGACATATGACATATGACATATGACATATGACATATGACATATGACATATGACATATGACATATGACATATGACATATGACATATGACATATGACATATGACATATGACATATGACATATGACATATGACATATGACATATGTCATATGTCATATGTCATATGTCACTTTTTTTGTGGTTATTAGGACATAGGACATATGACATATGACATATGACATATGACATATGACATATGACATATGACATATGACATATGACATATGACATATGACATATGACATATGACATATGACATATGACATATGACATATGACATATGACATATGACATATGACATATGACATATGACATATGACATATGACATATGACATATGACATATGACATATGACATATGACATATGACATATGACATATGACATATGACATATGACATATGACATATGACATATGACATATGACATATGACATATGACATATGACATATGACATATGACATATGACATAGGACATAGGACATAGGACATAGGACATAGGACATACGACATAGGACATAGGACATAGGACATACGACATACGACATACGACATACGACATACGACATACGACATACGACATACGACATACGACATACGACATACGACATACGACATACGACATACGACATACGACATACGACATACGACATACGACATACGACATACGACATACGACATACGACATACGACATACGACATACGACATACGACATACGACATACGACATACGACATACGACATATGACATATGACATATGACATATGACATAGGACATAGGACATACGACATACGACATACGACATACGACATACGACATACGACATACGACATACGACATACGACATACGACATATGACATATGACATATGACATATGACATAGGACATAGGACATACGACATACGACATACGACATACGACATAGGATAATTCTCTGTGAAAATGTATATTAGGATGGTCCTTATACATTTTTTATTAAGCTTCCTGAGAAACAAACGACATACGACATACGACATACGACATACGACATACGACATATGACATACGACATACGACATACGACATACGACATACGACATACGACATACGACATACGACATACGACATACGACATACGACATACGACATACGACATACGACATACGACATACGACATACGACATACGACATACGACATACGACATACGACATACGACATACGACATACGACATACGACATACGACATACGACATACGACATACGACATACGACATACGACATACGACATACGACATACGACATACGACATACGACATACGACATACGACATACGACATACGACATACGACATACGACATACGACATACGACATACGACATATGTAATTCTCTATGAAAATGTATATTAGGATGGTCCTTATACATTTTTTATTAAGCTTCCTGAGAAACAAATTTTACAATCGAAACTTCAATTTAAAGCACAATTCCTTAATTTCTCAAAATAATGTAATTTATTTGAAAAATTAATTGTCCCATTCAGCAAATTTATACGCCCCATTTGAGTACTACTAACTGACATACATATCTTTACTTTACGACACCCTAATCAATATCCATCTCAAAAATCCTTATAAACACCAAAGGCGTGGGGGAAGGGGGCTGGCAACCAACACAATATATATCACAAGCACTCATCATTTCCATCCAATCGCATATATTATCTGATGGCATTTGATAGTCGCTCGTATGTGTCTGTAACATGCCAGAATATGAAACATATAGGCCAACATGTCAAGGACGACAAGTACAGCTATGTCCTTGAGAAATAATAATAACCAAGACTTATAGACGCAAGGATATAGTACGTAATAAATATATTTACATCGTTGTCGTTCTCTATGGAGTGGCTTTTAAACCAATAAATAAATGCTCCTCTTTCTTCACCACCGCTGCTGCAGTCTAACCTTCGCCACGAATGCCAAAATACAAGTAGGAGGAGGAGAAGAAGATATAAACTAAAATCATTAAATGAAAGCAAAAACTTGTGTTTACCATAAAAACCGGAGAAGCTTTCTCCGTTTTGTTGATTGGTTTGAAGCGAATGTAAACAAAAACTTCTTGCGATGGCAGACTGAATGGCTGCCAACGAAATTGTTTCGCTTTTTAGTCCGCATACTCCTTTTCACTCTTAGCCTAGCTACCTTACCCGCTCTTCTAGTCTCCGTTGTTTTGTTGGCTTCTTGTGTTGGTATAAAAATATTTTGGAAAGTATGTACAACAAATCTGTGTTTAATTTCCAAACAATGTGCCAGGACTAGTAGCAAGCAGTAAGTACAAAGCTGAGTAATTTTCACCATGGATACGGGGTTTTCGGTTGTTTCAAGGATTCTGGTATTTACTTCACTCGCTTGCTTGTTCGCTTGGTCGGATGGTCGGTCGGTTGCTTGTTAATTTTGTTGTTTGTATTTTTTCAGCCAATTTCCGTAACATTACTATTGATTTAAAATAATTGAAAAGTCAAAAAGTTTTTGTTTATTTTCCTCTATCTCTATTCCTCGCTCACTCCCTCTCTCTGTCTCTTCACCGCCATTTGCAATAAACTGTGGCCGGGTTTATTTGTTATTGCTGGTGTAGTTAGTCAGTGCGAGCTGCGAGTCTGCATGAATGTTAACACCGAGAGTTTTGGCTTTTTGTGTGTATGTGTGTGTGAACGGCTCTATCCGTTGCCAAGGATTTTCATTACACAGAGTCAGTTGTTCTTGTTGCAAAAACTAAAGCCGAAGTAAAAACATTGTTAAATTGGCTTTAATTGATAAAAATTAAAGAGAAGAGGTTTTGGGCTACCAAATTGTTGTTTACAATTAAGAACTTTTTATTTGTGAAAATCCATGAAAATAAGTTTTTTCTCTTTCATAGTTTATTCGTAACATGGATACTTTTATTAAATGCTGGTCACTTTGTGAGCTTTGTTCAAGGTTTTATTTTGAAATGAGTTCAACGAATGTGAGTTCCCACAAATATTTTTTTTCAAAAATTTTCGACTTCAGAAATTTGCAATTGAAAATTCAAGCAGCCCTATTAGAGAACATTTTATGGCAATTCAGAGATTCTGTCTGTTTCATTTAATTCAATTTAAAGTGTCTATTTTGTATTCAGTTTAGGCGGTTATAATTAATTAATTAAAGCAGTACGTGAGATTCGCAATCGAAAACCGTTTAAAATTTGCCCAGGGGTGTGAGTTTTTTTAAACCCAATCAATTAATTGCTTTTAATCCCAAACTTGTTATGCATGAAAGTAATTTTCAAACCCCCTCCCCGCCCCAATTTAGACGCCAACATTGGCGGCCAACACCCGCCCCATCCACTCGGCTCATCATTTGTCGTTGCCACGATTAAAACCCTTCGTATCCTACACACGATTTATCACAAATGTCCATGGAGGTTAGCTTTCCTGTGATGTGCCTTGCCTCTGGCATTCATCGCCTCTGCCTTCCACCCATTCCACAGATTAATGAAAACAATCAACTTTTTAATTTAATTAACATTCCTTGCCAGGTACTGGATGGCTGGCTGGCTGACTGACTTGTGTTGTTCTTAGCCAATGGCTGGTACCCACTACCACAACAGCCCACTCATCCTGCCACCCATCACATCATCTATCATCAATACATTGTTTACACAGAAATGATTTTCTCGCTTCAACAGAATAAGAACACGGACGCACAGGACAACAAAACAACAGAGCAACGAAAGAAACAGTCCTTGATTAATTAATGATTGAGTGAATGAATGAAGGGGAATACATGAAACAAGCAGCGAATCAAGTGAACTCAATGAAGTCCACATGGACAAATGCAAACGTAACTGGAAGTCATAACAAAACTACAGCAGCGGGAGAAGAAGCAATTCTTCCACGAATCATTGCTTAGCTTTTGCTGAGACCCTACACTGCCCCTCAGACAATTCACAGTGGCTCCAAAGGTAGAAAACTGATGAGATACTAATATTAGATTGTAGAGGACCTTTTGGCCATTTCTGTATACACCAACAAATAAAGGACATCATGTAGTTGGAAAGGAATTAAATTTGTTCGAAGATCAAAACTGCTATCACATTGGGAGGATGATGGAGATTTTCTTTAGAACGTCGATAATCTCTGCTCCAGCACAGTGTCATTTGGGTCCATAATGTGAAAAGTTTCGTATGATTGAATGGGGTATGTTCGGGTTCAATGGCTAAATTAATTACTTTAATTGCTTAAATAATGAACTTTAAACTCGCTGCACAACACCAGTTTAGCAGGATGGAAAGTTTTGCAATTTGGACATCTTTACCGGGATTAGAGCAAATTAAGCTTTAGAGAAATATAGGGACAGTAAACAGATAAACAATATGACAATATGACAATATGACAATATGACAATATGACAATATGACAATATGACAATATGACAATATGACAATATGACAATATGACAATATGACAATATGACAATATGACAATATGACAATATGACAATATGACAATATGACAATATGACAATATGACAATATGACAATATGACAATATGACAATATGACAATATGACAATATGACAATATGACAATATGACAATATGACAATATGACAATATGACAATATGACAATATGACAATATGACAATATGACAATATGACAATATGACAATATGACAATATGACAATATGACAATATGACAATATGACAATATGACAATATGACAATATGACAATATGACAATATGACAATATGACAATATGACAATATGACAATATGACAATATGACAATATGACAATATGACAATATGACAATATGACAATATGACAATATGACAATATGACAATATGACAATATGACAATATGACAATATGACAATATGACAATATGACAATATGACAATATGACAATATGACAATATGACAATATGACAATATGACAATATGACAATATGACAATATGACAATATGACAATATGACAATATGACAATATGACAATATGACAATATGACAATATGACAATATGACAATATGACAATATGACAATATGACAATATGACAATATGACAATATGACAATAGGACAATAGGACAATAGGACAATAGGACAATAGGACAATAGGACAATAGGACAATATGACAATATGACAATATGACAATATGACAATATGACAATATGACAATATGACAATATGACAATATGACAATATGACAATATGACAATATGACAATATGACAATATGACAATATGACAATATGACAATATGACAATATGACAATATGACAATATGACAATATGACAATATGACAATATGACAATATGACAATATGACAATATGACAATATGACAATATGACAATATGACAATATGACAATATGACAATATGACAATATGACAATATGACAATATGACAATATGACAATATGACAATATGACAATATGACAATATGACAATATGACAATATGACAATATGACAATATGACAATATGACAATATGACAATATGACAATATGACAATATGACAATATGACAATATGACAATATGACAATATGACAATATGACAATATGACAATATGACAATATGACAATATGACAATATGACAATATGACAATATGACAATATGACAATATGACAATATGACAATATGACAATATAACAATTAAGGAATTAAATTTGTTGTTTCACTTAGTGTTTTCAGTTTAGTTTATGCACACTTTTTGAAATTTTTATTGCTTAGAGCTACAGTGCTCTCAACTGTTTACGGAAAGGACGAACTGACAGACGGGCGCACGGAAGTCTACAAATGTCGAGGGTTGTTTTAAGTTCATCGTCGATGCTTACGATGGTCATTTAACTTTTTAAGCAACAACACCAACAACCAACATATTGAACTTATTTTGAATGGCTGATTGACGACTCACTCGAGTGGCAAACGGTTAACTGGTCTGAAGGGCTGGCTGGCTGGCTTGTTGGCTGGACATTCAATTAGCCGCCGACACAGAATGCTAGACAAACAACAACAGCATTAGCAGCAGCAGCAACATGCAAATTAATGGAAGAACGAAAACAATAATAGAAGCAGAAGAAAAGGAAAAAATATTGTTCATTAATTAGTAAAATTGGTCTCTTACAATCCCCGGCCAAACCTCACGGTTAAGGTCGAGCTACGACGTGCTATGTACGTGGAGACGCATAGTATATACAGCCAGGGCGTCAACATCTGGGAGTGGGCCATGGGGTTGCCGGAATTAGATGTAAACAAATTAGCGTAGTCAAATGGAAAAACGATTTTTTTATTAGTTGTTAATAATGTCGAAAACAATTGACGCAGAGAAATTATTGTGAAGTTTAACGAGTAGCGCGCACTCGCCAAATACATTTGAAGAGTCCTAGAGAGGAAACATAGCGTAATAAAATTTTATGAGTGGAAGGCTAACAATGTGGAAGCACAGAAAAGGCACGTAAAACTTTGCGCTAATAGAGTGAGGGGAATGGCTGATGTAAAGGTTTTCTTCCACCACCTTGAAAGGGTAGGGTATTAAGTTCGCAATAAAAATGATAATGTTCTTTGGGTCCTTAATTGTTGTTGTTTTAGGATTCTAAAGCGAATAGAAGAAAAAGGGGCTTAATCAGCACGAAATGTTATTACAAAGCAGTAGGTAAAATTACCTTTTCAGACTGATTTCGAGTTAAGCTCGATCTCATACAAATTTGACACGTGAAAATGAGTTAAGCTCGATTTTCAATCGACCCTCATCCTCATAGAGAATTTAAGTTTACTTAAGCCCCGATTATTTATTATTTTTTATTACACTGTCCAACATTTCGATCAGATTTTTGGACGAATTTTTCCCATAAAAAATCAAAAAAAATGTATTAAAAATTAATTTAAAAAAAAATATATAAAAACTTTCTTTTGAAAAATATATCTGGATGATTCCATTGGAACGGATTAGAATATATCCCATATTCATTGACTGAGATTGCTATATTGCCAATTGAAAACGTCAGGTTAATCGAAATATTATTGCAAATACAAATATGTCTTTGCGTTTTAAATATAGGAGATATTGGATGTGACGAAGAAAATCTTGAGGTTTTACTTATTTACTTGAATTCTGTAATATTCATTCATTACTTCTTCTAAAGTATACATTACCGACATCTATTTATGAATATAGGAAATGTAGGATATTTAAATTGTAACGGGCGTGACGGAAATCCTGTTACGCCTCCAGTCTATATGTGGAAAAGGAAATTATCAAACCTATTGTTGTCATATTTTTTTTGAAATATAATCAAAAATATGTATTATGAGAAGTATAAAGATTACAAATGTTTATCGTTGTTTTCTAAAATTATAAATTGATTTTGAAATTTATAATTTTTAAATTTAGAAAAAAGGGCCACTTTACGTGGAATCACCCATCTCTAATGCAGTAGATGGGACGAATGAACAGCTCAGTCATACTAACACGAAATTTTTACTAGTACAAATTTTTACAGTACTATAACTAGCCTGTGAAGATTTGTTTACCAATATATCCAAAGGGGGAGATATTTCTACTTTGGTTTGCTTTAGATAGACCGATGGAATAAGTCGAAAGAAATTTTTTTGCCAATTTTCGTTGTTACTTTCCCGTACATTTAGGAACATATTGTTTGTGTTTCGTATACCAATAATAACCCAGTTTTATACTAGAATGGACACCATTGCAAGTATTCCGTTCACTCTGGCGAGCGTCTACTGTTTTTTTTTTTTAATTCTCAGTAGCAAAAATAATCAATTTTCTTTTGTTTTTGGAATTTTTGGAGAAGGACTTAGTGAAATTTATTTTAAAAAATAAATCTCCAAATTTCTAAAAGTTTTAGTAGGAATAGAATAGCATGGGATCACTAATTAGTCAGAGAATAGAATCATATTGTCGAGCTGGCCTCGTTGTAGTATATTAAGTCGGTTTAATTAGTTCATAAAGTTTTTATCATATACCAAAAAATGTCATACAGTTTTTTTATAAGTTTTTGCAATTTCAAGAAACACATTGTAATATCTAAGCAGAAAAAGGAAAAATCGTTAAACTCTTTGAATTGTCTGAATTATAGTTATAAACAAATTTGTATATTATAAAACAATAAATCGAATTGAATTGAAAACAAGTAAGAAGGCGTTAAGTTCGACCGGGCCGAATCTTATATACCCTCCACCACGGAGTGCATTCCACAGTATTACCAGCAGATTAAAGGAAGTCGACTTTACATAGAAGCACAGTACCATATTGCGAAAGTTGTGATATTTTTATGCACATTACTATATTTGTTTACTATTTCAAACTATAATGCACACTATTTGAATTCGACTACTATATATAAATAATATGCTGAAATTGTGAAAATGAACATGCCTAAATATTGTCAGTCAGTCGTCATTAGGGAGAAACATTTTCAGATACAGACAAAGTGATAAGAAAAGTATAAATTTTAAAGATATCCCCATTCGCCCCATACGTATTTCGAAAAATCCCTCTATTTTACGTGTCTATGCAATTAAAGGGATGTACACACCGAATTTTATGATTCTAGCTGTTGTCGTATCATTGGTACCATATTTTATCCCTTTTTGTCCCATTTATTTTCTTTGTGGTGCTTCCAAGCTACAAGAGGAAATAAACTGTATGAAAATAAGAAATTTAATTAATAAGCCAAGGCTACCAATATTTGTATTATATATATATATGTAATGGATTTAATACTTCATTTCATAAAGTAAATTTTCAGCTACAGTCGTTTGGTTTGTTGTATTTCCATCCTATTTTAATTTCAAAAGTATAATTTTTTAAACTTCCTGATTCTACCATTTTTTGTCGTAAAAACAACAAAATAAAGTACGAATTTTGAAGAAAAAATATTTTACGTGGCTATGCTATGTATACACCGAATTTCGTGATTCTATCAGCGGCCATTTTGTTGGTACCATTTTTATCCCCTTTTTCCAATTTGCCCCCTCAAGAGTACGACTATCTAAAATCACTTTATTTTACGTATCTACACAATTAGAGGGATGTACACACTCAATTTCATCATTCCAGCTGTATTCGTTTAGTTGGTACTATTTTTATCCCCTGTAACCATTGTATCCCTCGAAAGTACGAATTTTGGAAAAAAACGTTTTATTTTTCGGTCTACGCAGTCAGAGGAATGTATATTCCGAATTTCATGATTTCAACTGCTGTCATTTGGTAGGTACTATTTGTATCCCCTTTTTCCATTTGAACACCAAAAAGTACGAATTTTAGAAAGTTTTTTTATTTTACGTGTCTACGCAATCAGAGGAATGTATATATATCAAATTTCATTATTCTGGGTGCAGCCGTTAAGTTGGTACTATTTTTATCCCTCTATCCCCATTTAATCCCTTAGAAGTACGAATTTAGAAAAAATACTTTACGCCAAATTTCGTGTTTCTATCTGTTGTCGTTTGATAGGTACTATTTTTATCCCTTTTTCGTCCCATTTCGCACCCTACAAATAAAAATCACTCTATGGTGCCCTTTTATGCTATAAAGGGAATGCGAATTGCAAATATCAAGTAAATACAAGCTATTATGTTCAAAAAACATGCTGAAATACTCTAAATATTAGGGGTATTTTCAGTCCTTGTGAGGGAAAAATTTTTCCCTCTGGCCCGATTTCGCCCACTTTCAATCCCAACCGATCTGCAACCATAAGACACATTTAGGAAAAATTTGAACCTCCTAGCTCATTTCGTTCGGCCGCTATCGTGCTTTCAACAGACAGACAGACGGACAGACGGACGGACATGGCTATATCGTCTTAGAATTTTACCACGACCCAAAATATATATACTTTATGGGGTCTCCGATGAATATTTTAAGGTGTTACAAACGGAATGACAAAGTGAATATACCCCCATCCTGGAGGTGGAGGGTATAAAAATGTGCTTTTTAATGGCGAAACATATTAAATATAATTTAATAATTTATAATTTTATAATTTCCGTAAATCGGATCGCAGTTAGCCTCACAGATATCTGAACAAAAGATAAGACACGAAAAACTCTTAAAAATAATAAAACTATATTTTGTTTTATTTTTATTAGCTTACATGCTAAAACAATGTCAACACGTAATTAAAGATATTTAATATTTGTACTCTCACTTTGGGAATACACCAGCTTATCTTGCGAATTTCACAAAATTATTATTTTTTTCGATTTTTGCCACAAAAAAACTCATAAAAATCAAAAAACAATTTCCGAAAAAAAAGCGTAATGGAATCAACATATGTACAAAACAGAGAGATGAATTAAATATAAAATACAGAAATCTAAAGACAGAAAAAATAAATAAAAAAATAAATATTTTTATTGAACCTATTCGCAAAATTATGAGTGTATTCACTGTACATTTCATTTTGTATTCACTGCACTTCTCGTATTTTTTTTGGAATTTCCCAAGAACCATTGCCAAAAAAAAGAGCAACAATGTAATAAGCCTTCTCAGAAAAAAGGCCTTAAGAATTTCTGTATTTTTGCACGTTTAATGGCTTCGTTCATAATTCGTATGAATGTTGACATTGTTTGCTGTCTGAGTAAGGAATTTCAGCTCTTTTTTTCAGACTTTATCTCCTGAATCACCTTTTGATGGATAATCATCGATTGGCAGCAGCAGCAGCTGCTGCCTATACAAAACTTTTCTTCAAATGATCCTTCTTTCGTTTTCACCTTCAGCCGCAATAAATCCTTTATTTATGTGCGAGTGTTGCCAGCAGAGTTACAGCAACAATTTATGACATATTATTTTTAATACTTTAAACTTGTCGCCCCCCCCAGCTTAGTGCAAAAACAAAACAACACAAAAACAGTGCCGAAAACACTCTTCAATATCGTAATCCCCCGCTTTGCAAAAATTTTAAAATTCTGCCGTTTATTCTGGCATCCCACACACGCTCAGCCAGCCAGCCCATCCAGGTTATAACGTCTTCTTTTGTGAAAGAAGACGTCGTCGTCTTTGTTGCCTTTTATTGTTATCTTGGTTTTCGAAATCGTCTGTCATGTTACAAATTTGTCAGACAGAACATGTGTACGAGTACATGCGAGCGGGGGCGTTGCAAAAACGAACTCATCCTTCCATCCGTTCCATATATAGTAAATCCTTATTAATCATTTGCCCATTTATTGTTATTATTATTTGTTGTTTTTCGTTCGTTGTTGGTTCTTGGTTGTTGGCTGTTGCATTTTGACAACCTTCCTTCTATAGCCATACGCCTGCTGCCAACTGCCAACTGCCTACAGCCTGTTGTTGTTGGGGTTTTTTTTGTGGTGGCCCATCTTCATCCAAGTCATTAACCTTTAAAATACACACAATCATTATTCTTACGTCTGTCTTGTGTACGTTTACGTTTTTTTTCTGTTTTTTGTTCTGTAAAATGTTACGACTTTGACTTAATACTACCGCCCGACAGGAACGAGGAAGATAAACGGTGCACCTTTTCCCCCCTGGAACGTAGTGTGAACGCATTGGGCTTTGGTAAGTACGAGTATGATTGTATGGATTTTAAGTAACAATATATTCATATTACTTTCTGCCAAATAAGAATTGATAGATACATCCGTACACATGCAGCTGAGGATATGGTTGTAGCCTCGCAGGTACACTAGGGTAGAATGGCAAGAAAATTTCGAAATACCGATTGATAAAATCGAAATAAAAATATTTTGTTTTTGATCAAAAATCTAATTTTCGTACTTTTGCGAGTCTTACAAAGGCGAAATCAAATCAAAGAAAAGAATATTTGATAAAAATACTTAATGTAAGTCTCGCAAAAGTGCGAAAATAATTTACTGAAACCTTCATTTGACTAAAAGTCCTGTTAAAAGGAGAAAAGATCACCAAATGGAAAACAGTGTTTCTGCATACGATTTCTAGTTCCATGTGTATATAGTCTAGTTCAGGTCCAATAAAAAATGTAAAATTGTCTCACAGTGTTATCATTGTTTATATATTTGTATATGAATAATTTTAAAATCTAACATAAATAAATGAGATGAAAATGGATAGATGTGGCTATGATGGAGTGAAATTACTTTCTTGACTTTTACGTATTCTGATGTTTATTCAACAATATGAAATTGTTCACAAATCTTTATTATTTTTATTTGAAATCCAAATTCATTTATGTGAAATATATACCCCATTTTCCAATCATAAAAAAATATTTTAAAATTTCATTTTAACTGGGATATTGTCCCAATTCAACATCATTTTGTATCAACATTTTATTTTATAAAATGTAATTTTTTACGATTTTTTAATAAATAAAATAGTTTTAAAACATTTCCCCTTTTCCGAGAATTACCAACTCTGGATAGAAATCATCATAAGGTTATTAATATTATTTTAAATTCAAATTCATGCATTTGAAATAGTTCCCCCACTTTCCAGTCATAAAAATAATATTTATTTTTTTTTTAATATTTCATGTGTCCTAGTTCAAAATCATTTTGTATCTACATTTTATTTTGTAGAATGTAAATTTTTTACGAATGACACGGAGACTTATTTTTAATGAATAAAATAGTTTTCAAACATTTTCCTCTTTCGCGGGAATATCAAACTCTGGCCAGAAATCATGATAAGGTTATTAAAAAGTAATAAATCTACAAGTAAATAAATTAGCTTTCTATAAAATAGATGTCGATACAAAAAGGTGTTTAGCCTGGAAATTGTCCAGTTCAAAAAATCCATTTGTAATTTTGTAATTTTAAATGTATTGAGGATTTTTTGAAATCATGTATGTTATATATAACAATATATAATGGATTTTCTTGAAACTATAATGTATTGATTTAATTACAGTTAAACAATTTCAGCATCTTGCTTTATCTTAAATCGTAAAAAAATATATAAATATTTCAAGAGGTTTAGTATCCGTGTTTGCTCTCGACACTAACGTAACATGAGAGAATACCTCAACAAAAGAGTGTGCTTAAGACTAAAAAAATCCATAAACACATTTAATATGTTTTTAAATTAGTACTTAATTGAAGTCTCGAAACTCCGACGTCATGAGCTTCATCGCCATATTTTCATTATCTGCATTCTCCGCATATCAAGTGTGGAGGAGAAAGTAAGAAAGTGAGTGTGCAAATATAATATTATAATTTATTTTCGATAGAATTCGTAATACGTTTTTAGTTGTAATTTCTTTAAGCATGAATATAACAAATATTTTCCATAAATAGCTTACTAATTTGTTCATCGAATCTCTGAATTTCTTTATAACACTTTTTTAAATCAATTTTTAATTTGAAATCTTATTTTTTTTAATTTCATTTTTTATTCTTTGTGGGTGTTGTGTGCAATTTAAAAAATGAGTTAGACGGCATACCCTAATACTTCAGTATGAATGTGAGCTGATGTGTAAGAACGCATCCATGTACGAGGAATCAATAAAAAGGGTGCATCGCACAAGCATGACATGACATCTCGCAAAGGTCTTCGGGAAGTGATATTATTTTTCTTGTGAGTATTGTCGAGTGGAACAAGAATTTTGGAAATCCCAGAAATACCAAAATCTCGGATAAAAACCGGTTTTCCGTACCTTCGAATTTTAAAGTTTTGATTAATACTAAATTACAAGTTTTGGCAATTCCAGTTCACATCTCTCTTCATTTAACGATTTGAAGTCCAATCAAAATACTTAAAATTCAGTAATTATTTTTCAAAACGCAAAGCGCTGATTTCAATAAGAAAAACTGGATATTTAGCCTATTAATACCTCATTGTCTTCAATTTTCTAAAAATAGAATTCTTGAGATTTATTTTCTCGTTTTAAGAATTGATCAATATCATCTGCGAGTTTAGGATGATCCAGAATATAAATATGAATAATGAAATGAGCGATGCGAGCACATGCATAACATTGAATTGGCAAAATGAGATTTTTAGTGTGTCGACTTATTTCGGTGGAATATTTTGTTTATCAGCGCTTCTCATTTGTCATATGTGAGCGCTGGTACTAATATGAACCCTGATTTAAGTCAAAGACATACGTTCGTTGCGAAAGTTCTGACGAGATGGGGTAGCGCCCACCAAAACTGCGCAGTCAACTTTTAGCGGCAACAATAAAGGTCTCACTTTGCCTTTTTGCTAATTTTGGGTTCTGCTGAAGACTTCAGCACAACCTTTGGTCTTAAACCAAAATAAATGACAATACGATGAATAAATCTAATCTTGTCTGTTTCCTTGGATTTACATATTTTTTTTATTTTTTTTAAATCATTTTTGGTTTCAAAAAAAAATTGAATAGTTTTGATGCAGTCAACATTGATATATGTATTTATCTAATCATTAAAAAAATATAATAGTGCTTTTAAATATTTAAAAAACACTTTTTATAATTACCTTGAAGATTTTTTGATACATTTCAATACCGATCGATATACAGCTAGTAGCTGAAATATGTGAATCCCCTAGCTGATTCCATTTGGGCGATTTCAATAGGCATAGTTTCATTATCTCATATTTTAAACATTTTCGGAATGTGAATTACCACTCCCAAGAACGTAATTGTATGGAAAAATAAGGATTTTTATATAATAATTTCAAGAAATAAAAGAAAAATGTTGCTCCCTTTTCCCAAAATTATTGAGAAATTAATTTCATTCCGTGATTGTTTTCAATTTATATCAAAATGAGCAAAGATTTATCGCCTGACATAATATTTTTTTAATAATATTTTTTATGGTATCTAATTTCTACACTTGTCATCTATTAAAACGGTTCGATCCCTCCTCATCTGAAGTTTCTCTCCTGACTCTCCATAATTCGGTCTCATCACATCGTGTGTTCATTTATTCAAATCTCCTGCAGAAATCATTTCTAAAAATTGCAACATGCTTTCGCACAGCCCCCTTTCGGGTAATGGATGTAACCATAACCTGACATTTCATATTGCTAAGTAAGTATCCTGCTACAGCAGCATTACAACAGACAAACCCATGCAAATCTACCGACATCCATACGTTTTAGTATTCCTATATGTTCATCATATGCAGACGATTAATCATGTTTTTTATGATTATGGAATACCGAACACAGCGAACGGAAGAAGAAGTGGATTTGCCTGGTTCTTTAGCTTCCCTCCCCCCCCCCCCCCCAATACCAGTCACTCGAAAATGAACGAAGAAAAAAAAAACACGAGACATTGTAAAGCAGTAAGGAAACATTCAACATCACTTGCCTTGTGACAGGTTCCTTCAGTGGGGAAGAATATGGTTAGCCCCACAGCCAGAGTCGTAGTCGCAGTGCGTAAGTTGCTGAGACGAAGGAACCTTTGCTGTGGTTGTCCGTCCAACTGTCTGTCTGTTTGTCGCGATGTATGTATGTCTGTGGCTGTTTGGCTGTAGTCATTTTGTATATCTTGGGGGAAAATTAAAAATGTGCAACATGTTGTCGGTGCTTAACGTTTAAGTTTTGCTCTTCCTTTTTTCTTTTCTGCTTCTCCTTCCTGCTTCTTATGCATTTTAATGCGTTATGCTTGCTTCGTCGTTTTTTTTTCTTGGTTGCCTTTCTAAGACAAAGCACCAGAAATGGTCTTTGAATGTAAACGATGCGATATGTCCAGCGCACAGTGTGGTGACCACGGACCATATACTTTCTTTTACAGAATTAAACATCAGAACCGGCCAAAGTTTGTATATTTTGATTCGGAAAAACACTATTGTCTCGAGTGTCATTAAAATCAGAAACTTCAACTCCAACGTGAAGTCTACCCTGCCCTGATATATAAAAGGGAATCTTTGAATTCTGCACCCAAAGACATCAACACGCATATATTGACCGGAATGGCATCACTTAACCGAGCCGAGATACGCAGCAAAAAATTGAAAACTACAGTAAGGACACGATAAACATCAGCAGAATGGCCATAGATTGTAATCCTTAGGGCTAGGGGCGTGTGGGGAGAGATCAGCCTACACATGGAGAACACAAAGAAGAGCATGAAATACGAACAGCTGGGCGCGGTTGAAGCGAAATAAAGCGACCCGCTAATGAATGATACGATTGGAACAACTTTATTGTGGATCTTTGTTCCTTATAAGAATTACACGAAAAAACCGGTTTAAAATATTAAAAACCCGGTTTTATAAAGTCTATAAAACCGGTTCTAAAAAAAGAACAGCTTTTTCTATAAATCTGAAAAAAAAACAGTTTAAAATATTAAAAACCCGGTTTTAGAAAGTCTATAAAACCGGTTCTAAAAAATAGAACCGTTTTTTCTAGAAATCTGAAATTAAAAACTCTTTTGAAGAGTCCTTATAGGAACAACATGCAAAAACCGGTTTGACATATTAAAAAATACGGGGTTTAGAACCAGTTTTGCAAGAGATGAGACATCATAGACTCTTTTTAAGAGTCTTATAGGAATTATGCGAAAATGAAATATATATATGTTATTTAAAAACCCCGTTTTTAGAACCGGTTTTACAAGAAGTTTTAAATTGTATACTCTTTATAACCGGTTTTCATGAAATGTGACATTATAGACTCTTTTGAAGAGTCCTTATAGGAATTACACGAAAAAACCCTCTTTGAAATATTAAAAACCCGGTTTTTTAGACCCGATTTCCCATGAAATGTGACATTGAAGACTCCTTTAAAGAGTCCTTAAAAAATTAAACGAAAAAACCGGATAGAAATTAAATATACAGTTTTTTAAACCATGTTTCCAAGAAATGTTTTTTTCAAGAAGTAGGTTCTTTAGAACCGGTTTTTTTCTAGAAATTATAGACTCTTTTGAAGACTCCTTATAGGAATTACACCAAAAAATCAGGTTTGAAATATTAAACAAACCGGTTTTTAAGAACCAGGTTTTAAAGACATTTGACATTCTACAATCTTTTGAAGAGACTTTATAGGAATTATACAATAAAACCGGTTTGTAATATTAAAATCGCGGTTTTTAGAACTGATTTCCCAAGAAATGTGACATTGGAGACTCTTTTAAAGAGCCTTATAGGAATTAAATGAAAAAATTAGATTGAAATTAAAAAACCCGGGTTTTTAGAACCGATTATCCAAGAAGTAGACTCTCTACAAACGGGTTTCCAAGATATTATAGACTCTTTTAAGGAGTTCTTATTGGAATTACACGAAAAAATCCGGTTTTTAATATTAAACAAACCGGTTTTAAAGAACCGGTTTTTCAAGAGATATGACATTTTAGACTCTTTTGAAGAGTCCCGGAAGGAATTAAGCAATATGAAATATTAAAACCGCGGTTTTTGGAACCGATTTCCCAAGAATTCTGACATTGATGACAATTTTTAAATTGTCCTATTAGAAATAAAATAAAAAAAATTAGAACCGGTTGTTCAAGAAATGTTGCTTTCCAAGAAGTAGACTATTCAGAACCGGGTTTCCAAGAAATTATAGAATCTTTTGAGTAGTCCTTATAGAAATTACTCGAAAAACTGCGGTTCGAAAAACGAGAAAACCCGAAATGTGACATACAACAATCTTTTGAAGAGTCTTTATAGGAATTATACAATAAAACCGGTTTGAAATATTAAAAACCGCGGTTTTTAGAACCGATTTCACAAGAAATGTGACATTGGAAACTCCTTTAAAGAGTCCTTATAGGAATTAAATGAAAAAAAATCTGATTGAAATTAAAAACCCGGACTTTAGAACCGGTTATCCGAGAAGTATACTTTTTAGAAACGGGTTTCAAAGAAATTATAGACTGTTTTAGGGAGTTCTTATCGAAATTGCACGAAAAAATCCGGTTTTTAATACTAAACAAACCGGTTTTTAAGAAACGGGTTTTCAAGAAATGTGACATTTTGGACTCTTTTGAAGAGTCCAGGAAGGAATTAAGCAATATGAAATATTAAAACCGCGGTTTATGGAACCGATTTCCCAAGAATTCTGACATTGATTGAACAGTCCAATTAGAAATAAAATGAAAAAAAAATGAGAACAGGTTGTTCAAAAAATGTTGCTTTCCTAAAAGTAGACTATTCTGAACCGGTTTTCCAAGAAATTATAGAATCTTTTGAGTAGTCCTTATATCAATTACACGAAAAACTGCGGTTCGAAAAACGAGAAAACCCGATTTTATACAACCGGTTTTCCAAGAAATGTGATATAGACTATTTTAATGAATCCTTATAGAAATTACACGAAAAAGCACGGTTAGAAATATTAAAAAAAACGGGTTTTCAGAACCGGATTTCCAAGAAATGAGACATTATAGAATTGTTAAAAAGATATCATAAAAACCGCTTTGAAATATTAAAAATATTTCGTTTAGAACCGCTCTATGATCCTTATTGGAATTACACTAAAAAACCCGGTTTGAAATATTAAACGATCCGGTTGTTTTGTAACCGATTTTCCAAGAAATGTTTATTTATTTAATTATTGGAATTACACGAAAACCCGTTTCGAAATATTAAAAAAACCCGGGTTTTTACAACTGGTTTTCTATGAAATGTGGTATTATCAACTCTTTTGAAGAATCCTTATAGGAATCACATGAAAAAAAAATCCGGTTTGTAATATTAAAAACCCGGGTTTTTGGAACCGTTTTTCCACGAAATAGTTCTTTCTGCTGCAAATATGACACTTTTGAATAGAAAATAGCAAAAATTGGAAATTTTTACCAGAGTTTTCCGATTTAGATTTATTTAGACCTTTTGAAGTCGAACCTATAGATAGATATTTAAAACAATTTAAACAATATCTTATACATATAGTACAAATTCCTCCCTCTCTAGTTAATTCAAATCTTGTGCAAATTTTGTAACAAACTATTTATTTTTACAAATTCAACACCAAATAAAATTTCATATAATTTCATTTCCTTTTTACTCCCCTATTTTCTCTGAACTCACAACACTGTGCTTGGCGCGCCAATGCGTTACGATACGTTTCTTGTACAATATGGTTAATAACATTGTGGTTAAGAACATTTATACCTTTTGGCTATAAATAGAATATGAAATTCTGTTTTTTTTTTTCTTCATCAAACATTTCTTTATGTTGTGGTGGTATTGTTGCCTGTTTTTTTTCTATCTTTTTAAAGACATATTCGTGGGTTGTATGTGGCCAAGCTGGCCGGCGACTTTCAATAGTGGTGGTGGTAGTGCTGGTGGTGGTCGTGATGGTGATGTTGGTCAGTTGTGAATGAAACGTGCCGTGTATTTTAATGGCATTTAACGATTATACAAAATATTCCTTAGTTATTACACAATAAAAACGTATTTATAACGTATTTCATAGAAAACATGCAAGGAAGGGAGCAAGTGTGCATGTTGGCTCACATACATAGCCAGACACAATCATACATTCACACTCATAAACCACTACCCACGCTCACATTAGAATGCTCAAAGGCAAGAGGTTCAATACTATAAAGAACCAACTTCCGTTCTTGCATAAATAATCGAACATAAATCGGGCCATAATCATCTTCAGTTACCCCAGGAGGGAGGAGGTTTGTTGGCTTCTTCAAAGGAAAGAAGGTGCAGGGGTAGTGGGAAGTTGAAAGAACCCACCAGCTTGCTTTGTGACATTACCCTGCTGGAATGTCAATAAAACCCAATGGGGGGGTTTTCGATTCTTTAGCTTATTGTGATATGTATTTGGTGGATGGTTTTTATTTATATTGGGAAAAATGATGTTAATCTAAAGCCAAGGATTTACTCGGTTACAATTTTGGCTTAAAAATTATGGAGAATAATACCAAATAGTCTAAATCTATAAAGAATTAAATCTTATTCCAAACACAAATTTGAATTTTCAGAACAGTTCAGCGAGACTGAGATTGATTGTTGAGGGGTCACTGCAACACTACATAGTACCACTTAATATCTACTCTCACAACAAGGAATATATTTGGTAATATTTGGCCCAAAACATATAAAAATAAAGGAATCTTTAGCGTTTTAGTAAAAACCGCAAATTTTCGAATTTCGTATCTAAAAATGACACGCGGAGGCAATCAAGTTTGAAGGGCTGTCCAGTAGCCCCCATATTCGGAGGATTCAATAGTATGCAGTTCATATCAAAAACATCTCTGCTCTCAACATGTGAAATTTCTTCAATATATATTTTTCCGTCCAAAAGTTACAGAACTAAAATAATTTGGAACCATTGTGTATCGATGTAAGGAATACTTTCACTCTGACGTCAAATTGAATTTGAAATTTAATCACAATTAGCCATGCCGCAACTTTCGTAAGCTTCTAGCTGAATTTAAGATTTAAGTAACATATTTTCTACGCTCACACATTTCCCTGTGCCACAGCTAAAAAGGCGAGTATTAGCGAATCGGATAAACGAATCGAAAAATACGTTTATTGCTGCTATAAAGTTAATTAACACTTTTTAAAACGGCGTAAACGAAAACGAACACTCAAGGTTTAAAACGTTTTAGAACAGACACAGAAAATAAAATACAGACAGACGGACAGATGTCTATCTAATCTAACATCTAATTAGGGTCGGTTCTATTTGGGCAAGCCGAAACCTTTCACATGGTACCATTTTACATATTTTGGAAAGGTGGATTTTTTAAACAGCCATTTGAAAGTTGTTTATTTTTTAATTAAAAAAACATATGTATTTCAGCACAGGTTAAAATTTGAAATATTGAGACTATGTGACCTGACGAATATCATATTTGCTTTAAAATCATTATATTTGGGGCAGACACAAATCATTATTTATTAGAAAAAAAGAACCAACTTGCAGCCATTTAGTCTGATGTATTTTGGCTATTCAAATAAAGGGTGATTTTTTAAAAGCTATAAAAACACATAAAATTCAGAAAAATGTATGAAATCTTTATTTGAATCGATAGTAGTATTTTGAATGTTTGAAGATTATTTCATGCAAATGTTGACCTTGACTGCGCCTCAAATGGTCCATCCGCTTAGTCCAATTTTGGCATTTCCACGGTTTTGAGTAACAGAGGCCCAATTGCTGCGAACACCGAGGAATCGATAATTGATGGTCATCATTAACACTGGCCGATACAGCTGCGATATTTTCTTCAGTTCGCACTCTACGTAAGCGTGTTGGTGGTTTAATGTCCAACAATGTAAATTTGGTGCGAAATTTAGTCACAATAGCCCGAATAGCCGCTTCAGTGGGTCGATTAAACTGACCATAAAATGGAAGCGCGCGATGAACTTTCTTAACAGAGCACGCATTTTGATAATAAAATTCAATAATTTGCAAGCGTTGTTCGTTTGTAAGACGATTCATGGTTAAATTATAGACCAAACTGAAGATGTTTGACAGAGAAACAAAACACGAAACGTGCGTCAGCTGTTTAAACCAGTTTTGTCAAAAAGATAATAGCTAAAAAAATCACCCTTTATAAAACAATCTTTCTTTATATTTTGAATGGTTTTTTGTGCAAACAAACAACTATTTTTATACCCTACACCACTTATAATACCTATTATAAGTTAGTTTTGTGCCAAATGTTTGTAACACCAATCAAGCTAGACCCACCTTAAAGTGTACCGATCGGCTTAGAATCACCAGCTGAGTCGATTTAACGATGTCTGTCTGTCTGTCTGTCTGTGCATCTAAAGCTTGTTCGCACGATGCGGGTCGCAATTGTTGTCCGATTGTCATGAATGAATTTTGCAGAAGTATTTTTTTGGCCAAGGACGATCGCTATTGAAGCTGGAGGAAATCGGTTCATACAAATATATCCTCTAATTTACCCTATTACTCTTCTAGAATGAACATTCTACATTGGATCTTGATCAAATTCCCCACATCATGTTATATTTTTTATTATACACAGATAACGTGAAAGTGGTCTGCAGAGGTCCGCGTTTTGATATGGCCTAATTACTGCTCTAAAATTCACATTTAACATCGGATCTTGATAATATTTCCAACATCATGTTATATTTCCACTAAAACACTTACTATAAAAGTCAACTATATGGGTCCTTGTTTTGGTATAGCCCCCATGCAGTTTATACTTTTACCGCTCTAAAACCCACAACTTATTTCGGTTTTATAAAATTTTGCAGATCATGTTATACATACATATAGAACCAATATTTTACATCAGAATTTGATCAAATTCAGATTTGTTTGCATACTTAATACTACTTAATAAACCTGGGTTTAGTAACCTATCATATAGTCGGCTCCGCCCGACTTTACTTACTTACTTACTTTTCTTTACTTGTTTTTCTTTAAATATATTTTTGTTGGCGACTGTTCCTAAACCACTGTTTTTATGTGAAAGTGAAATTGCGAACACTTGTAGGCCTCATAATTACCTTAAAGTAATCAGATGTGTTCATATCTGTACTCCCAAAATTATAGTGGAAATATTAATAGTAGCTTCGAAGAAAATTGGAATTTTAATATTTGTTTTAAATAAATGTTGTTTATTGTTGATTTTATGAATCAGTATGCCTCAATGCACACAAAAAATATTTTTTGGTCTCGGACACATTATTTCTGTGGCACAACTCGGAGAATATCTCTAATATCTTCTCGGATGGATTGAGATATCTATCTTCATAAATCCTTGAAGTCCGTCAAGTAGTTTCTTCCCAGTCGAAGAGTTAATTAATATTGACATCTCAATCATTATGAATTTTAGGTGTTTTTATTGGGCTTCAATTCGTAAAAAAAAGAGAGAGATGATGACCAAAATATCTATTTTTGCAAAAATTTAGTATTAATAAAAACTTCAATAAACTCAGCCAATTCTTAAGAGATTATTAAAACCAACTAAATGTGTTATTTTAATAAATTTACTACCAACAAACAAACCAAACAAAATAATATGCAAAAATTTATTGTCAAAGTTGTCAAATGGCTAAACATTGTCTTAAAAATTATTTTTGCTGGACAAAACCACTCAGATTTCTTAAATTTTCTTGAATAAGCTATATATCCATCGATAGCTCCAGTTTTCTTCTTTTTAAATCCGATTAGAAAGTGAAAATTCGTTGTTAACCAAAAAAGTTACAGACTTATAAGTGTGAAAAGGTACGAAAAAACGTAACTCAAAATTTTGGTGGATTTTCAAATACAGAATTTTGTTCTACCAGAAAAATAATATCACTTCCCATAGCTTTTGGACCGTCGCACAGTGTTATTTATATTAAATATTTTAATATAATATATACACATACTTACATATGCAACTCAATGAGATGCTTGTAAGATGGCATGTGTGCTTTATTACTTGGTGCGATTTTTTAAACGCAAATTCGGCAAGTGAGTTGTGCTTCTCGTTCGTTTGTGAGAATCATCTCCTTATAGAGGCCGGGTTTGATGTTGAAAAGTCGCTGCGAACCCACTTGAAAAGACTTTTGACATGGTCGAAATTATGATCGTGGTAGTCTGCAGCCAAGTAATAAATGTCACCATGCCATTTGTAAATAAATTTGCATTCTATTAAATATAGAAGCAAAATGTTCTTGAGCCAGGACAATATCCCAGTTCAAATCAAATGGCAATTATAATTGTTTTAGAGTAAATCATGAAACTTATGGAGCGTCCTTGTGAAACTATTAAGTATTAATAAGAATTATTTTACAAAAATCGAAGGAATATTTTTTGTTTATAAAATAATTAAAAAAATATATTATTAAGATTTGACAATTTTCTGTAAAACTAGAAGAAATTTGCTTTAAATCAGAAAAATAAATTTGTGTATCACATACTACAAAAATATTTTTTTTAAATACCTTATGACAAAAATACTTTATTTCCGGTTTACCTTCGTGTCTACAATTTCTTTTTTAAAAATCGGAAATAATGCCGCATTTCTCCATATAGAAAAGTCCATATTTTGAAAATTTCATCAAAATCGGAGACAAGACACAACATTAGAATTACTCATATTTAAATTCATGGAATTCTTCATATTAAAAAAAAAACAATTCAATACCGGTTGAAATCTGCTTCAAATATATTTTATTTCTCTTTGTTTTCTTTGGGACAGATTTCAAACATTATTTATTTAGAATCTAGGTCCTAAAAGTATAAAATTCCTATGTAAAAGCGTATTTTGTTGGATGTAAGTGTTTTTAAATTGATTCTAATAAAGTTTGAAATCTTCTCTCCAAATATAATTTATTTCCATACCAATATTAGAAACCCAAGCTCTTAACCATATTGTTTTCATTGAGACGTCCCTTTGCTATGAACTAAAATTAACTTTCTCTTGAGAGTGAATTGTAGAACATGCCTAATTAAGAGATTTGTAAAGATCTACTGCAACTACCTGCTTCAAAGGACGACACACACACACAGTCGTCCATCCATTCATCCTACCTTGTTAAATTAACGGCAACTTATTACAGCGACAGCTAATAAGATGAACCAACCAACACCAACACGGACACCTTTCGAAAGGATGTTCACACTTGCTAGGAACTTTTGGCACATTACTCTTCTCACACTGCCCTGCTCTCCGCATGTCACACGGAGCAAGCGAGAGACAAAAAATCTTAATGAGTTTTGAAGAAGTAAACAACAATCATCAAGCAGCACATAGCGCACAGCTCACAGAAAAAGAGAAAGAAACAAAAAAGATAAATTGTGTGCAGGCGCCCAAACATAAAAAACCTAACAACATACAACAGACGGCAGACGGCAGAATAGAGGAAAAGGACGTGGCCGAGGACGTGGGCGACACGCGGCGGCACATGAAGAAAAATGTAAAAGTAAATTGAATTAAAATGACAATGACAAACAAAAAAATAACAACGTCAACAATGACACCCGAGACAATGGCAGCGACAAATGATCAGATATTCTTCGTCTGCTTGTGTTGACTCTCCGCCTCCCTCCTCTTCATTCCTCATTTGTAAACGTCTTCTACTTGTTGTTGCTGCTGTTTCTACGAACCTTACAATAGAAGCCGAGAATAGATTTAAACCTTTATTTTATTTTCTTTTTGCTTTACGGCAATGAAACTAAAAAACCTTGGGCGTACTTATAAATATATATGTATGTATGTATAAATATGTACATATTTATATCATGACTACGCTTATATACAAACTATTTTCACATAGCAAATTATAAATGAAACAAAAGAAAATATAAAACACATATTTATACCCGTCTGAATAATGGTGAGTTGCGGACTAGAACAAAGCAAAATAATAACTACACCCAAAGTGTTAGGTATTTTAGATGATATTATTTTAAAATAATCGGACACTGTCCAGCAACTTTTGGTTACACACAAAAGCAAATCGTATATATTCTGTAAATAGAATTGGTTGTGATCGCTTTATGGTTTAAAATGGAATTTAATATTTTTGATGTGATTTCCAATTTTCCCATAATAGCAAATTATCGCACAAAATTCGTTTTTTTTTTGGGAGTGGGAATTCCCATTTCCAAATTTTTTATAAAAGGGGCGAATATTGTGTTTCATGGAATAGTAAATTGCATTAATGTCCTTCATTGTTTGTTGAAAATATTCAGCACGGTTTTGCATAAACGCTTTATTGCTTCCTTCATTGTTGTTGGCATAAGTCATAGTTTTTAAAAACCAAAGAAAAAGTCATTCTAAAAATAATAATTTTGAGTCCGAGAGCTAACAAATTATTTTGTGCACATTAAGGCTTACTGATTCATAAAATCAACACCAACAACTTTTATGAATAAATTTGTTATATAATTTTTTTACTAAAATTCAATTTTCCGTCAAAGGTATATTCTCATTTTGGAACCATAGGTCCCACCACACCCGCTTATATGTCAAATTAAAGGTAACTACGATGGCTACAAATATTGTGGATATCACTTTCACATGGTCACAGTGGTTTAGGAACAATTTTTAAATGTAGAAAAAATTTGTTATTATCTATTTTTTTTTTCAAAAACCAAAAAAAATATGTCACGAAAAAATCCATAAAAATTGGACGAAGATATTTTGTTTTATTTTTTAAAAGCTAACATTCTATCCGGCAGTAGATATAAACATGAAATTCGGTGAGTTCCTTGCAATGACCATGCAGACGAGCTACAAATAGGAATTTTTCGAAATTTGTACTTATAATGGGTGAGCGGGACAAAAAGGGATAAAAATGGTACCAACTAAAGTATTACAGCTAGAATCGTGAAATTTGGTATGTAAATTGCTCTGACCATATAAAAGCGAAATAAAATTGGAGTTTTCGAAAATTGTACTTTTAAGGGGCTTGCGGGACAGAAAGGGATAAAAATGGTACCAACTAAAGTATTACACCTAGAATCGTGAAATTTGGTATGTAAATAAAAATTAATATAAAAAAATTGGTATAAAATTGGATTTTTCGATATTTTTACTTTCTAGGGGTGCGCGGGGCAAAAAGGGATACAAGTTGTACCAATTTAAGTATTGCAGCTATATTATAAAATAGCTATTATAAAATAAATCCGAATATTCAGTTATTTAATTTACAACGGGCTTTTTCACACTACTTAACCCAAATTTAGAAAAACATGATTTATAAAAAAATTGTGTCTACAAAGAGTGTCATAAATGTGATCGGACCTATATTTCCATAATAAGAGTACAAATCTCAAAGAAATCTTCAGCGAAAATTGGAATTTTAGTAAAAAAAAATTAAAAACCAAAAATATATTAAAAAATTAATATAGTTTTCAAGTAAAAAAAAAATACTTAAAAAATGTTATAAAATATATATGTTTAAAAATTTAAATTAGAATCGCCTATAAAAACGCACTGATTATTTTTTTAATTTCTGTTTTTATTGGAAAGGTTGAACTTCCTCATTTAATAATGGAACACAATATCATTAATATGCCACGACTGGCTCGGCAGTACCTCATCCGATCAAACCAATTTTTCAGTACAGACCAAAATCCACACCAAACAGGGGGGGGGGTTATCTGAACCCCACATGAAAATGAGCTTTATGAAGGCTGAACTGAAGGCCGATCTCTCCTCGAAAAATTTCCAAGTAAATTTCTTACAAATCAAATAAATTTCTCGCTAATCTCGACGTAAGTAAATCCCCGGGCCCGAATGGCATTTCAGCACTTGTCCTATGTAAGTGCTCTTCGGCGCTTGCCCGTCCACTTCGCAATCTTTTCAACCTTGCATACCGTGCAGGAGTTTTCCCAGCGCGTTGGAAAATTGCGATCATAAAGACCATCCCTAAAAAGGTGAGGCTAATAACCCTGCTAACTGTCGACCGATCGCGATTTGCTCAGCGCTCTCGAAGGTTGTGGAGAGTATGGTTAACCACCATCTTGTGAGGTATTTAGAAACCAACGACTTACTTAATGATCGACCGTAGAAATCGATCTACGGGAGACCTGATAACACTGCTATCCGAAAAAGTGTAATCGATCCATTCACCAGCTTGGTGAGAGTCGTTGCTCTAGATATCTCCAAGGCCTTTGATAGAGTTTGGCACGGCGTACTCATATCAAAGCTTATCGCTTTTGGTGTTGGTAGCGACTTCTCTCTATTTATATCGAGCTTCCTCAGAGATCGCACTATACGTGTTGCTACAGATGGGTTCTCATCCGACGAGCATAGGTTAACCGCAGGAGTACCACAGGGCTCTGTCCTTCCCCCCTCCCTTTTTCTTATTTTCATCGACGACCTCTTGGATCGGACTTTGAATCCAATATACTCATTCGTGGATGACAGCAACCTCTGTCATTCATACTCATTCGATCATAGACCAAGTCGTCAAGAAATTGAAGACAAAAGAAGATTGGTGGATGAGTAACTCAGCCAGGATTTACTGGCCATTTCCGAATGGGGTCAAGTTAATAGAATAGAGTTTAAAGCACGTAAGACCCAGTGCTCCTTGTTGTCTCACAAGAGATTCGCTGATCCAACGGTGTCGTCGATTTTAATGAAAAAATAGGCTTGGGCAATCAGACACTCTTGATGTTCTAGGCATGAAAATACAATGCGATGTTCGTTGGACAAAGCACGTATTTGAAGTGTCGAAAGAAGCATTCAAGTGTCTAGGCTTCTTAAACCGGTGTAAGAAATACTTCACTTCCACTGATCTTCTCAATATCTACACTACTTACATCAGACCAAAGATAGAATTCAACTCCCATATATGGTCCGGTGCTCCAGCTTCATCACTGTTGATAGCTGACGGTAGGATATCCAATTCTATTGTTTCCATTGAACATCGTCGTAATGTGGGTTGTGTGTACTTGTTCTATAGATACTTTCACGGTGTTTGTTCTTCGGACATTCGTGATCTTATATCGCCCATGAGAACGTTCGGTAGAGATACGCGATTTTCCAGGAATTCTCACCCATTTGTTATCAATTGGACAACCGACCGTACCACACATTACAGAATGAATTCCTTCTTCGCCCGCACTATCTGTATGTGGAATCGACTCCCGGCAGATATCTTCCCAGCTAATTATGATATTCAGAAATTTAAAACAAAGGTCAACAAACAGTCCTCCCTCTTTCCTCCTTCCAATACCGCATCTTCCTCCCGCCAACACAATGCGATGCATTTATAGGGGACATCCCCTGAGTGTTGGTTCTGTGAAAAAGAAATTGGCTTGTTTTAATTACCAGCTCGCAAAACAACTTGACTGGATTGCCCATCAGCTCTGCACTAAATCGTCCAATATTTCAAACAATTGAAAAAACGAAAAACCGACGTTCGGCAATATTTCCTTTGTCACCATATTGAACTAACCTTTTTCTCTTGAGTGTATTCAAATGTTAATGAATTCTACCTCATACATACACAGTGAAAGGGGTATACGAGTACAATGCCAGTGCTGGGTAGTAGTGCAATGCAAGTTTGGAAAATAAAGAATGCAAATCAATAACACTTGACACTGAAATCCCACGAAGAAGCGAAGACAATGCATGCAGAGGGTTCTGTTTATTGTTTGTCAACGTGCGTTCTTGCCACTAACAATCACCAAGGTGGCTGGAATGCCAGCCAGGCAGCATTCAGTTCATTGTGCAGAGCACTTAGATTTATTGATTTTTCTTATGTCGTTCAAAACTACAACTGAAGGTAACAAATTGCATTTGAAACGAATGAAAAAAAAAAAAAAAAAAAAAACAAATAAATAACACTTGTTATTTAGATTTAGACACTGACAGAGGGTTGGGACGATGAAAGGGTGCCATAAAGTTGGAAGACATTCCACTATGTCTTCCAAGGGATTCATTAAATCATTTACAAATTTGGCTCAATCGCTTAGATAGATAGATCGAGCTATAGAAATTAAGGACTGGAATTTATAACGAAGACAGGATCTATCGCAAGGAACAAGTTGGCAACGAAAAACTGACCACTCGATCTGATATTAGAAGGCACAAAAAGTTTAGAATTTGTTACCATTCATCCATCACGATCCATGACGATCCCCCACATAGAGTGTAATATCCTCTATCTGGAAAATTACATAAACCTGGCCAGAACAAAGGGTAGATTTTTGGTAGACAAGAGTTACAGAAATGTAAAAAATTAACAAAATAAAGGTCTTGATTAATTGCCGAACTGATGTCATATAAAACTGATATTTACTTAGAGGTAGGATTACTTCGTCCTTGATTGATACAAAACAACATACGTCAACTTAATTTATTTTGTTGTTTATATTGGAATACATCCAATTAATTACAATTTTTTTTGTAATAATGTTTTTGTCAATCTGTGGAACTCTTTGTAAGTCATCACATTGACTTCCTGTAACAATTTGAACAAAAGGCTATTTCCGCCATTTCACCTTCGGTTTCTATGACTGTAAATTAATGATGCAAAAAACAATTTGATCATTTTTTTCTTCTCACTTCGTTCTAATGGCGTATTTTGTTTTTAATTTTTTTACAAACAAAAAATGTTTCCAAAATTTTGAACAGGAAATTGTAACATATTAGTTTCCTGCTAACATATTCCAAATTTGAATAGACAAGAGTCAAAATAAGGAAAACACAGTCAGCGACATCAATGTCAGCCAGCCAACATGATGACAGAGCACAACTTTTTTGGGAAATCTTATAAATGTTGCCGGGAATTCTTGAATTTTTAATTAAATTCATTTGTTATTGAAACAAAGACAAATACAGCAACAATATACAGACAGTGACTCAAATTAACAACAAAAGTCATAACAATCACCCCGGTTGGAACATTACGCTGTTTTGTTTAAAAAAGATACTAAAAATAATAAAATAAATAGCAGTCAAACATTTTTTTTTTCAAATAAATAAGTTAAACATATTTTATAGATTTTTCCGATTTTTTACAATGTTGGTCGAATAAGTTGTGGGGAAAATGTTTGCAAAAATGGGCAAATTGTCTTTGGTACTCCACATTCTTTTTTATATTCTAAGAAGGGACAATTAACTTCTCATGCTCATGTCTATTTTTAATATAAAGTGAATGAATTGTTACTAGCAGATTCTATTCAAATTAAACAAAATGCGATATTGGCCAAAAATGTCGCCTTTTGAAAACATGGCTTAAGTTTTGGGAAATAAAAAAAATCGAAAAATTGTCCGCAAAATACACTGGGGAGACTAACTTCCATCGTTGCTAACTTCGAGAATTTGTTTTTGGAAAATCTTTATTTTTAGAGTGATTTAGAAAAAGGAAAAATATAAATCAAAAATAACGTTTACGGTTGTGCCTAATTTTCTTTAATATTTGTATGTGTTTTTATTGAACTTTTGATTTCCCGAATAACAAGATTAAGAATCTCTTCCGAGATTTGACAATGTTTCCCTGAGTAGTAGTACACATATCTGTATTAATAATATTATTAAGGAATTATTAAGAATAATTTGAAGAAAATAATAATTTTAATTACTTAATCGAGGTAAATTTCGGGTATCAAACACTGATTTAAAAATAAAACAAAAATTGGCATGTAAAAATAACAAGAAATAAAATTGTTATTTTAACTAGTTTTGGGAGAATAAGTCCGATAAACAAATTGCATTGTTTGCGTGCACATGCACAACATTGAATTGGCAAAGTGAGATTTTTAGTTGTGTCGACTTAGTTCGGTGGAATATTTTGTTTATCAGCGCTTCTCATTTGAAATATGTGACCGCTGGTACTAATGTTCACCTGATTTAAGTCTAAGACATACATTCGTTGCGAAAGTTCTGACGAGATGGGGTAGCGCCCATCGGGGTCTCACAAAGGTCTCACTTTGCCTTTTTGCTAATTTTGGGTTCTGCTGAAGACTTCAGCACAACCTTTGGTCTTAAACCAAAATAAATGACAAGACATAAATTCATGAATAATCAATAAATAAGTAAATAAAAATGAATAATAACAATAACATCCAAAAATACATAAATATAAAAATAAGTCGATAAATTAATAAAACTATACATAAATAAATATATCGACGAATAAATACATATATAAAGCAATCGGTTAATAAATAAATGAATGAAAAAATAATAGGCAAATCCATAAAAAAAGCGATAACCACCTATTGATAACTAAGTAGATAGTCGAATAAATAAATAATAAATAAATCGATTCATTAAAAAAACAATCGATAACTAAAAACAAAGTAAATTGAAAATTAATGAAACCATCGGTACATAAATTAAGAATTAATAACCAAATCGATGAAAAATTAAATGGATCGATACGAAATCGATGAATAAATAATAAATCAATAAATAAAACAATAAATAAGTAAATAAATTAATAAATAAATAAATGGGTGGATAATTTAATAACAAATCGACAAATAAAAAAGCAATCAAAATAAATAAATCTATGAATAAATAATAATTTAAAAAATAAATAAATAAATCGATAAAGTAATAAAGCAACCGATAAAAATAAAAAATAATAAATAAATAAACGGATAAAATAATAAATAAATCGATAAATAAGAGAATGAATAAATAAAAATATAGATAACAATAACAAAGTCGATGAATTATTAAATAAAGCGATAAATAAAATAACCGATAAATAATAAAAGAACAAAACAGAACAAATTGATAAATAATAAATAAATAAATCGATAAAAAGATAAATAATTAAATATATAAATTAATAAAACTATTGAAAATTAAATAAATATGTCGATAAATAAATATATATAAAATTATAAAAAAATAAAAATAAATGTACATAAAAACGATTAAAAATCCTTAAATAAATAAATGAATCGATAATTATAATTATAAACACAATAATAAATAATCGCTAAATAAATTAATGAATAAACTAAAAAATTGAAAAATGAATAAATACATGGGTAATCAACAAATCGATAAATAAATAAGTAAATCGATAAATTAATAAAAATATCGATCAATAAACAAGTCGATACTTACATAAATATCACTATAAATAGTTAAATAAATCGATAAAATAATAAAACTTTTGATAAATCTCGATAGTACAATAAATAAATTAAAAAAACTATCGATAAATAATCTATAAAAAGTAATTAAATCGATAAGTAAATATATGAATCGATAAATAAATTGATGAATAAAAAAAATCTTTATCTAAATGAAACAAAAGATAAACAAATTCTTTAATTAGTAAAACTATCGATAAATAAATCTATAATCAAATAATTAAATTAATAATAAATCTATAATCAAATATTATTATCGATAAGTAAATATATAAATCGATAAATGAAAAAAAAATATATAAATAAAACTATCGATAATATAATAAATGAAACTATTTAACATAAATCTAAAAACAAATAATTAAATCGATAAGTAAATAATAAATAAAACTACCGATAAATAAATCAGTAAATAAATAAACGAATTGATAAATAAATTAATTAATTAATAAAACTATCGATAAATAAAACTGTAAGCAAATAATTAAATCGATAAGTAAATACATGAATCGATGAATAAATGAATCTATAAATAAAGAATAAAATCTTTATATAAATAAAACTATCGATAAATAAGTCAGTAAATAAATAAACGAATCGATAGATAAATAAATAAATTAATGAAACTATCATAAATCTATTAACAAATAATTAAACCGATAAGTAAATATATGGATCGATAAATAAATCAATATAAAAATAAACAAATCGATAGATAAATAAATAAATTAATAAAACTATCGATAAATAAATCTATAAACAAATAATTAAATCGATAAATAAATTAATCTATAAAGTTAAGCTAATTATGAGGGTCGCTTTCTCACTTTTATATAGCAACGTGGTTTATTAACAGCCGCCAATAAAATGAGGACAATTTAATGGTTTCCAGTTTATTACCCTAGGCAAAATAATGTTGAGACGATTCCCGAAACTGGCTCCCTCAAATGCTCAATTGGGAAAACAAGTTTTCAGTCAACATTCCGGTATATCTCCAGCCGTTCCTTACTTCTAATGACGTAAAAACCAAATGTCGGTTTTTAGCTTGAACCGAATTGTGGCGTGGGACTCCCACGCTCCCTCCAAGAAATGGTCCATCAATTTTTGCTGTGCAAAATATTAGCCAAAGAACGATGCCACGAACATTGAAAATATGCTAATTTTTGTTATCGCCGCAAAGAACTATATTTCTATCTATTTTCTCCACAAGGCCATATCTATATTTATAAAAGAGAATGCCGTCCGTGTGAACACGCAAAACTTTATAACGGATCGTCTGATTTTCACGATTTTGGGCTTGATGAATTCGTGTTGGCCCAAGGAAGGACATAGGATGTAAAATTGGTTCATAAATATTACTGACCACGGGAATGATAAATATGATGCCGAAATTTGGATTTTCATTTTATGTGTGTGGCAATAGTGTTTTTTTGAGCCAGAAGGCTGCAAATTGGAACGTATATATTACTGACCACAAGAAAGATAAATATGATGCTGGAGTTTGAATTTTCGTTTGGTGGGTAGTTGGGGCGTGGCAAAAGTGTCTTTTAGCTAGAAGGCTGAAAATTGGAACGTATATATTACTGACCACGATAACATCAATATGATAAGATCAATATGAAACCTGATTTTAATTTTACCATTTTTGTTTTTGCCTGGCGAAGCGGGCGGGGTTCAGCTAGTATAAAATATATTTGAAGTTCATCAAACCGAAAACCAGCAAAAAAATTAATATTAAAGCAATTTTAAAATATGGCCGAAATTTTACAGATAAAAAATGAGCCGTATCACTGAACATAATATTTAGGGTATTCACCCGTTATATGGTATTTATAATTGATTTATGCTCAAGCTTTATTGAGTTACCCTCTTATAAAAATTCCATAATTCCAATAATGTGAATATGGGAAAACATTTAGAGTAAACAGAACTGTAGCGTGGGAGTCAACTTTCAAAAATGTTGATTGTGGTTCAACACAGAAATATTGATGCTTATTGATGGCAAGAATTTTGAAAATATGCTAATTTTGTTATCAGCACCAAGAACTATATTTCTATGTATTTTCTCCACAAGGCTATATATAAAATTTGTTTGAAGTTCATCAAACCGGAAACCAGCAAAAACCCGGAAATGGAAACAAATATTAAAATTTAATTCAAATTAAATTCAAATAAATGGCAACGATTAGAAGTAATATCAGCATTCATAATTCCAAACTTAATCGGTTTACAACCACTGTGCAACGAGAGCAAATGCTGACGTTAACAGGAAATTAACACTTCTGGTTGCCATACATTTCGTGTGCCACACTCTGGTGCTCAGTTATAAATGTCAATAAATAATGAACTGAACCAAACCGAACCGAACTCAACTCAAGGAAGGAGGAACAAAAAGTTGGCAACATGAAAACAAAAAAAAAACAGACCCATAAACAACAACGTAAAGCAACCGCATTTACATTTCAAAAAACACAAACGCCAACCAAAAATCTGCATAAATAAATGAAAATTTTTTTTGACAACAACACTGTGACTGTGATATGGCAACAGCCAAACAAAAATGGAGCGATTGTGTGTTGTTTTTGTTGTGTTTGTTTTTCTGTTTCATTGTTTGGCTTTTCTTTGCCTCTTTCTTTTGAAATTTGAACACTTTTTTGGAATCGCGCAAGAATGTTGAGTGATGTTGGGCGCTTTCAAACAGACAGCGGAGCGGCAACATTTTGCAACACAACTTGTCAAAGTCAGATCGAGTGAGTGAGCGGACGGGCGACTGAGCGAGTGTATCGTGTATCTGTGAAATTGTTTCAACTCCCCGCTACAATGGCAGAGAGCGCATGGATACTTAACAATTAGCAAATGTCAGCTAACAAGTAACAAAAACAACAGTTAACCGTTATAAACAAAATATAGCACCGAACAATGACTAAAAATAACAAGTTTTATTTGTTTGCTTTTTATTCATGCATTGTTTGAAGATTTAAAACATTTTTTTTTATTTCAGTTCAGCTGCAAAAAATTAACAATTTTTTCCATAATGTTTTTCAGTTTTTGTTTTTGCATTTTTTCGTTTCGTTTCGTTTTGCTTTGGTTTTGGTTTCGGTAAAGTCACTTTCATTGTTCGCCATTTAGAGGTTTTGGCGATAATTGTCATTTGGCTTGCTGGTGTGTGTGTGTGTTTGTGTTGTGATGATAAAGAGTGATGGGGAGGCGGATGGGGTGTTAGCCAGAGCTGTGCGAAACGGAGACATTCAGACATGGAAGATGGTGATGACGTTGACGGCGGCGGTGGCGACTAGTTATGATGAGACCGACTGTGAACGGGTGAACAATTTTAAGCATTACAAAAATGTTGGTGTAAATTTTCGAATTACGTTTCGTGCACAGTGGATTTTCAGGAATAGTTTTCGTAAATTTTGAAAATTCTGCAAATTTTTATAAAAAGTGCAAATGTTTACTTTCAATTTGAAAACGTTCCACGGATTTGACAATTTTCATCGATTTCGTTTTCTTTTAATTTTGCAATAGCATAAAATTAAAAATAAAATCTCGAAACATAAGGGCCACTAATGAGTTATCCCCACTCAGGGTATGAATGAACGTATACTGCTAATTAGGGATGTATAGTTGGAGCAAAAAGTAGATTTTTCAACTTTTGGAAATATATGAATAATCGATTTTACGACTTTGGCAAATATATGAAAAGTCGACTTTTCGAGTGGTGCAAATAAATAAAAAGACGACATTGCAAATGAATGCAAAGACGAATAGACCAAATAAAAACCAAATCGAGAGACATTTATATTGGATATATAAATCTGAACCGATCTTACCCACTTCTTGCATAGATGTTTCTAGTTGTTGTGCCAAATTTGAAGAAAATCGGATAATCGGATGTGCTTTATAGAGCAAAAAAAAATAAAATCGGTATTCAATAACTTAAATTCATTGATGCACAAAGTCGAAAACAAAAGTCGACTTTTCGACTTTTGGCAATGGTAAAGTCGATTTCGACTTTTCGACTTTTTCCTCCCATAAGTGGATTAATCGATTAGTCGAAAGTCGATTTATAGATCCCTACTGATAATGTGCGTATAGCTGAGTGTGGTTCACCTCCTTTGCTCCTTTACTCCTTTACAAGAAAAAGCTTGTTCGATATAGCTGGAATACAATATAAGCTCTATACAGAAGCGCCACTGATGTGTTATCCCACATAGAATATGAAATACGCATATGGCGAATTCGCAATTAAAAGGAGGAGAACTACACTCAACTATACACACTCTTTTGCCATATACATATTTCATATCCTGTGTGAGATAACACCTCAGTGGTGCTTCTGTATTTCCTTCGCAAGGAAAAAATTGATCGAAATATATGGAATTCGAATGGATTAGATTGAAAAAACCACTAAAAATCAATCAGATCGATCACTAATCAAACAACACAAAAACTAAAAACTGAATGGTTCATGGATGATAATTTGTTATACCCTCCACATTTGT
This sequence comes from Polietes domitor, assembly GCA_947397865.1. Lineage (NCBI taxonomy): Eukaryota > Metazoa > Arthropoda > Insecta > Diptera > Muscidae > Polietes > Polietes domitor. Next base: position 266,848,550 of record OX377618.1, read on the forward strand.
TTGTAAGACCCAAAAGCAAACGAGATAGGCCCATCGTTATTTACAGATTGGCTTAGAATCGCTTTCTGATTGTTGTAATCAAAGTACAGGTCCCAAGTATTGGCACCAGTAAGTTTTCCAGGCCAAGGAAAACTAGCATCTTATATTTCAACTAGAAACATTTATGGCGATAGTGAGTCAGATCTGTTTATGTTCTGTTTCCGCCCTAGAACCATTATTTTAACCGATGTTCTTCAAATCAATCATATTATATTTCAACTAAAAAGACCTATGGTGAAATTAGACCACATATTTTCAGGTTTTAAGATAACCCTCCTTCCCGACTTAACTTTTATTCTCAAGACACATTCCTTTACAGATTTTGATCTAATTTTCCTCCTGCGGATGCTATTTAATTTTATTATTCATGAAGAACATATAATTTAGCAGACCTTCCCGGTTCCGTCCTCTCCAAAATTGTAAATTTTTCAATACAAAAAATACAATTATTTGCTAAAATACTGAATTAAGAAAACGCCGATTATTATTCTTTACTTTTTTAAAGTTGAGTGAAAAAAATCACTAGAATTTTTGGTAAAAAAATACCAAATTTTTGAACATATTTTCCCCACTTTGGAAATTTGGGTATTTTGCTGTGAGAAAAGTGTTAAAACTTGTTAGTCATTATTTTCGGAAACTTTTTCTCAAATTTTAAACTTCATAAACTCAATTTTTTGTTACTAAAATTCAAAATTTCGCCGAAGGTATATTCAATATTTGTATTCTCACTTTGGAAGTATAGCTCCGATAACACTTCGTCAATTAAAGGTACTTATAATGGCTACAAAGGCCTTCATATAGAAAAAGTGGTTTAGGAAAAGTCTCAAAAAAATAGGAAAAAAAAAGTTTTTTTAAATTATGGGATAACACCATTTACAAAGTAGATATGAGTACATTTTGTATTATTTTTTAATAGCTGACATCTAAAAGAAGAAAACAATGTGGAAGTTATGGCCCTTCTTGTAGAAGAACATGATGTCTTCACCTACGACTAAATCTATCAATTGGAACTTAGTAAAAAAAAAAAACTAAAAAAAAAACTTTGTAAAAAACGCAAATTAAGCGATTTTTTGAACTATCCTTACTTCTACAGTAACGATCATAACTTTTACATTTACACAGAGATTTTCTCCTTTAAAATCTCAGCTATTATAAAATTAAATAAAATATTATTAAATAATCATGATTTTATTCAAAAAAATATTTTGCGTCTACAAAGAAGGCCTTAACTTCTACTTTTGTCTATAAATCTTTTACATATAGACATTGTTTCTTTGTAAGTCAAGTCATAAAAAATAAAAAAAAATATATATTTTTTATTCAAAAAAAAAAAAAAAAAATACAAAGAAGGTCTTAACTTCTACTTTTGTCTATACATATAGACATTATTTTCTTTGTAAGTCAACTCTTAAAAAAAAACATTTTTTTTTCATTTTTCTCTGTTTTTATGGTTTGTTTTTTCCCAAAAAAAACTTTTTTTGGAGCCATTTGTAGGTATCATATTGACCTTAAATTGAACATATAAACGAGTGTAATTAGACCTATTTTTCCAAAATGAGAGTACAAATATTAAGGGCACTTTCAACAAAAAGTCACCTGAGGAAATCTTTTACAGAGTGGAAATCATGATAGTGGTAGTGTGCAGCCAAGTAATAAATGTCACCATGTCATTTGTAAATAAATTTTGTAATCTGTACCCTGTGCCAGGAGAATATTCCAGTTCAAGTCAAACATTGATTACAGACCAAACGAAAAACTAAAAAGAATTGAAATTTTAGTAAAAAAATTTCCATAAAACTTTTGTTGTTTTCATTTTATGAATCAATATGCCTCAAAGCATAAAAAATAAATTTTTGAGTCGGGGACACAGAATTCTTATTTTTTTTGTAATGTAAATTTGAATATAATAACTTTCCCTATCAGCTAAAAAGCATTACCAGGATATCTCTTTTTAAAACCGACTGTTGTAAAATATTTAAAATTGATATAACTGATTTATATAACCTAAATTTCTATTTAAATTTTTATTAGCTTTAACTGGTACATGTTTTTATTTTTTGCCAACTTGCCTCAAAAATGCCTTCATGGCGCTGGGGCCACATTTAAACCAGAATTGTAACTGTACATGAATAGTAAATAAACAAATTAAAAAAAATGTTTCTTTATTGTCTTGTATTTTTAAACCACTGTGCCGGAGACTTCATGTGCACACCCCATTTTACACTGGGTGCACACCACACCAGTTTCACTTATTAAAGAGGGAAAACAACAAAAATGTACAGTAAGTTAAAGCGAAAATAAAATTATTTTCATATTTCATATTCACATGTACTCGCGAGGCAGAGCAAACACAAGCAAAATATTCGTAATGTTTTCTATTTAACCGTAAAACAGCATTTATGGTAACAACCACTTGAGAGAACGACAGCAAAAGCCGGTTTGTGTGGCTGGCCTACCAGCTCAGCCAACCAGCTAGCTCTCTATATTAAGGAAAAACCTCATAATAAAATTTAACATTGATCTGTTTTATTTTTTTTTTGAGCGAATGCCTATGAAATTACAAAATTTCAAATAGAAATTGAAATTGAAAATGAAATTTTGTTGTACTTACCGGGCAACTTGAGCGGCGTTGGACTGGCCAAATACTGTTTGTGGGCCAACAGCAGCACTATGGCCACAATAATCCAATTCATATTGGCGGCGGTGACGGCAACGGCGACAATGAGGCTGAAGTTGGGTTAGAGCTGACGTTGATGCGAACGCCGGCTGACGATGGCTGGGAAGGGGAGTGTGCCGGTCGTTCGGTTGGTCTATCTGTCTGTCTCGTCTATTTATAGGTAAGTAAGTAGGTTTGACCGTAGTTTTTTGCTACGCCTATGTATGTTGAAAGACCAGAAATCTTTTCTTTGTTACTTTTTAACTTTTTTTTCCAATTCAATAAATCATAAACTTGTTTTGGGTTGGTGATTGAATTGGTGCTGCGGCGGCTGCTGTTGCCAACAACAACTTGTGAAGCAGGCGGCGGCGGCTGCGGCGTTCTCCACTTTTTCTTCGTCTTCGTCTTTGTGCTTCGGCAGCTTAAGATTTTTCACGCTCTTTTTCCTCGATTTGAGTATTGACATTTCATGGATTGCAGAATTTCATTTTAGCCAAACATTGATAAATCGTCATCATCATCATCAACGTTGTCGTCGTCAGCAGCAGCAGCATTTACGCTTATTTATGGTGATTTTCAACGTCTCACTGGGTTTGGCTTTCTTCGTTTGGGCCAAGATTTTCTTTGCCAGATTGCTTGCCGAGATTGGTTTACATTTTCGTGATGGACTATTTTTTAATAGGTATGAATATTTTTTTGTTGATGTTGTTGTTGTTAAAACTTCAATTTGAAATTTTCAAATATTTTGCTTTATTTGATTTTACTTTTTTTCTGAATTTGATATTCCTTTTTTGATTGATTGGCAAAGTGTGAAAAATTGATTAACGCTCTAAAGAAATCTGCAATGAAAACAAAATAAACAAGAAATTGATTTAATTAGTGGCCTCATAAAATATAAGCATCATAAAAATTCGAAAAAAATAGAAAGGCCCTAAGTCATATTTTTTAGAAATCGATTTTTTTAAATTATCGCAGAATTTGTAATTATTTCTTAAAATAACCAAAAATCTCGTTGGGCTAAAAACTCTGAGTTAGGGCCTTTCTATATTATGTTAACAATGTGTGAATTCATAAATCAAATTGCTCATCGCAGCTAAACATTTGAGAAGCAGCTGATTTCCCAACGCAACGCAAGCACTTGCTCTGCCCCTGAGCCTGACGGCCGCTGGTCTACTGTCAATGAACGTTGTTTGATTAATTATTCTCCCCCCGAAAAAAGTTACTAGGCGTCATTGTCTCTCATCCAGCGCTACATGTGGCCGGTCGGTCATCAGTTTATTGTTAATTGTTTTAGTGATTTTTTTTGATTTTGTGTTTATGTTTATGGTCGCTCTTATTCGAGATACCACCACACGCAGGCGTTTTTGTAATATGTGTAGATATTGCCACAGATATTTCCGACGCCCACACGATTCCCTTTGGACTGGACAACATTTATAAATTGTTACTACACTTTCACCTAAGAGTGCCTAAGCATAAGATTTAATTGATTTTCTGAATAGGCACTAACATCTGGATACAGGGATGCTTATTCATCTTTATTTAGGTAGGTAGTCGAGGGAGAGTTGCAGTCTGTTATACCATAGTATGAAACACCAACAGTGAGATGAGACTATAACACTTTAACAGCTCTGTTAATCTTAACAGTAATCACAATCGTAAAAGGCCAAAAATGCTGCAAAACTATGGCAAACACATAGCTTTGGATTTTGTTGATTCATTTAGCAGGTTTTGTTATTATTTTTACAACAGTTTTGAGATTTATTGGACTTAAAATAATCGTGTCATATTTGCTTGAATGACATTATATTTAGGACATACCCAAATCATTATTTGTTAGAAACAATCTATATCAAATATCAATTGAGTGAACACTAATCTCTCAGTGCTGAATGTTCTCTCTCACTCTAAAAAGAAACAACAGTCAAATAGCTGTCACTTTCTACAACCGACATCCATATTTGACAGCTGTTAACCGGACTTGATGTAAATGTGGATAATATTACAAGATTGTGTATCAGCGCTCATCAAAGAACGGTACCGCAATAGGGAAAGCAGGTTGTGCTTTTCAATAGCCGCCAGTGTGATGAAACATGGCTGTGTATTCTCACCCACGTTCTTTATACAAATACAGTTACGTAACAGACAGCTGGGGATGTGCTTGTATTACAGGGGATATAAATCTTGCTTGCAATGGATAACAAAATCAAGATAAACAAATACAAAAGACATCAATATATTTTTTATTTTGAAAAAATATTTTTCTTTTTCAAAAAAAAAAAATTATTTAGTAAAAATCAATTTTTTAATTTTTGTCGCTTAATATAATAATTAATTCAATAACAAACATCCAAATTGTAAGACGTTAGAAAATTCACCATTGATTTAACATGGAATTCCTCATGTTCAACTTATAGATCAATATTTGGAAAGGCTCGCTCTATGACATCAACGGACGGACAGACCTGATGGCTAGATCGTCTTGGAATTTCATTACGATATAGCGTTTCATATTTGGAAGTTTTTAAGAAAATACCGTGTTTACTTAGCAAATAACACCATAAAAAATAGTTTTTGTGTGTATTGATCACCAAATTTTTACGGATAATTTATTTATATAAATTTTTCTAAAATTCCAATGTTATTCTAAGGTGCTTTTAAAATTATTATATGTTATACGTTAAATAGAAGATAGTAGTGGTAAGCGCTACAAATCTTCTGAATATTCCCTTAACGTTGCAGTGGTTCAGCAACAGTCGGTAAAAAATGAGAAAAAAATATTATTTTTAATTTAAAAAATGGAAACAAAATCTAGAAAATATTTTATGGATAAATGTAATTATTTTTGTATGATAATTTGAAAAATCCTTTTTTTTTATTTTTTTAATATATCGTTTGTCGGGTCTTAAGACCAGAAAATAAATAAATATAGGATGGGTCATTTAAATTTAAATTTTTATTTTCAGGTTTATGTTTGACATGGGACCCTAAACGCTCGAACAAAATTGGGAAATATTAAAAACTTACTCCAAATTAGTGAGTCTTTAACGCAAACTGTAAGAAATTTACGAGAAGAGATCGACTTTCAGTTCAGCCTTCTTGAAGCTCATTTTCATCTCGGTGGCTATGTCAATATACAAAATTGCCGCATATGGGGTTCAGAGAACCCACGCGTGCCTATTGAGAAGCCAATGCATCCACAACGAGTCACTGTGTCCAAAGGCAATTAATTAGCCACTGGCAAGGAGAATATTTACCAAAAAACTGCTTGTCCAAACTCCGTATGAGATCGGAGAAATATTTATGAAAAAAAATAAAAATATTTCTGTCTTGGGCGTGAGACGTATTTAACTTACGAATTTATCTTTAGACGCTTATAATTTTCAATATCTTTCACATATATATGTATACAGGCAGACAGAATCCCGTTTATTTAACAAACTGTGGAAAAAAAATAAAATATGAGTCAGAGATCTACAAATTTATCTTTTAATTATTTTTTTAATTTTAGTAAACTTAAAATTTCATCGAAGGTACTTTTAATAATAGTACTATCATTTTGGCAGAAAACGTCGTATCATAATTTTGCGTTAAATAGAAGGTGTAAAAATTAGATTTTTTGTAAAAAAAATAATTTTTTTTTGATACGAAAAAACATGTAAATATGAATTTTCTTACTTCTACATTTATCAGAGGATTGTCTTAAATATGCTTTCTCTTCATCGTCAACTATTAGAAAATAAAATATATTTCACTTTCTGCCACTTTTTTATATTCTTTTCCAAATAAGGCCATATATTTTTTCTTCTTTTCCATAGAAGGCCATCATTTTGCGTTGATTTCTCCTTTAGAATACTGGCTATTAAAAATTGAACAAATATATTTTTTGCTATTTTTATGGGTGTTTTTTTCATGCGAACAAAATAATATTTTCTTAAAATAACTATTTTTTCTCATTTTTTGCGACTGTTCTTCTACGGAAGGAATTCCAAAATGACTGTGAAAATTCTAAAGGTAGCTTTGACGAAAATTGGAATTTTAGTAAAAAATATATCTATGATAAAATTTTGATTTGAACTGGGATATTCTCCTGCCTCAAGACTATTTTGCTTCTATATTTTATAGAAAGCAAATTTATTTACAAATGACATGGTGACATTTATTACTTGGTTGCATATCATGATTTCTGACCCGTGAAAGCCTCCGTCAGGTGGCTTCGCAGCGACTTTTCAACAACATACCCGGTCTCTTTAAGTAATTGATTCTCTCGAACGAATGGGAAGCACTACTCAAAAAATAATATCTTTTTCAAGTACATAACGCCAAAACACACGACACAATATGATTGAAATAGGCCTTCAGCAAAATTTTAGTTGTGTAAATTGTAATTTGAAGATATTATTCTATAGTGAATAATTTTGGTATTGGTGGCAAATATTAAACCAAAGTCAATAACGTTCGAATAAAATCTATCGACCAACAATACACAACTTCAAAAATATTTTCTGTAATGTTATTTTTGTTTCTGATGCTCTGTCAGCAGTAAATAATTATAAAATATCCGTTTTTACAGAGTTAATAAAATACTCTATTGTTCACATACAAAAAACGTGCACAAAGAGTCAAAGTGAGGTTCAATTGCATCTCTTTGGCTTCGTTAATCGTTCAAATTGTCGCATTCTGCGAGGGATGCCACATAACATGTAGCCCGAGATACTATCATGAGACTTAATTTCAAGGTCATGTGATTTCCCCTTTTTGTGAACACTATTGACCTGTCGGATCAGGAAATTTGGAATAATTTCTTTCGGATTTTACGATTCTTTTGAATCTACGACATGTTGGAAATCAATCAAGCTTTGACTCACAAAGACCAGTATTACCGAAATTCAGCTAATTTTCACGTCATGTTTGAGGAAATTTTTCGGCATTTTCATTCATTTTCGAAGGCCAATTACTCAATATCCATAAATTACCCTTCGCTCTTCATAAAATTAATAAAAAATGAATAATTGCCCTGATTTTAATTAAAATTCAGTTTTTACTATCAAATTGTAACTTTAATCTCAATCACAAGAAACATTTTAAAAAACCCAACATAAAAAACAAATACCCCTCAATACAAACAACTTTCATAACTTTGATCCAGCGTAAGAAAAGTTTAACTGAAGATTACGATTAATTTTGAGCCATCGTAAAAAAGAGGACATTGTATTTGGATGAACTTTCGCAAAAATAAATTCCCAAATGTTATTTTCTTCTTCTTTATATTGATAACGACCCTCCCTCCCTTACCAAGGGCAGGCATAGCCAAACAGCTTGAAATTACAGTAATACTCGTAATTTAATATAGAATCAAATTTCACTTCAGCCCATGGCTATTTTCCGCCTAAATGTCTCGTTAGCCATACGATAGTCAATCATCTCTCCTGGATATGGCAGAGATAATTTTTCATAACGACGACGATGAGAAAAAAACTGAGGAAAACAAAAGAAATGGCCACGATAAAACGAAGGACAAAAAAAGAAAAAAATAATAATAACTACAGCATCTTCCACTACTGCCTCCTTGTCTTCTTCTTCTTTCTCTTTTTCCACTTCTTGTTCTTATTCTTATATATGAAGAGATAACAATAGCAAGTGCAATTTATCATGGCGGACTCAGGTTTTCGGCTATGCCGGGGAATTTTGGGCCTAAACTCTGTGTTCTGTGTGTACACGACGAGTGTATATTGGATTACACGGCCAGCGACAGGTTGTTTATCATTACAAGGGACAAATGATACACTCGACATTCTACCCAATCCGAACCTCCCCTCCTCACTGTCCTTTTTCGATTATTTGTTTTTCTGCCAGTGTCCACACACACAGGTGTAGGTATGGATGTACATCCGTCCGTGCGACTGGAAACAGAAAATTGAAACATTGTAAATTGCCAAACAACAGGAAAACTTGACAGTATCACCCTCCGAACATCACAGTTTCCCCTCCACTTCGTCAATGATAACCAAGGGCAGTCAGTGGTCGGTGGCGGTCTTCTTGCTGGCTAATTTTGTGAAGCCAAGCGTGGCTAGAACACTGCGACAAGGTATGACAGGGGGGAAGGCAACAGTCAGCGCGATTGCTGGATTAGAGCTCGAGGGGGATATAGGGGGGAGAAATACAGCAACAAGAACAACAATAATCTTGTAGCATTATAAAACAAGGGACAAATGTAGTCCGTTCCCATGCCCATGCCAGCCAAGGTAAGATAAACAAAACAAGTGAATTAAGGCCAAACAGAACCTTAAATACCCTACACCAGGGTAGAATTATAGAAGTTCCCAAACCTTACATACCCTACACCTTGGTAGAATTGTAGATAATTTAGACGATTTTAAAACCATTGCAGTCGTGTTCCTTCCCCTCTCTCTATCCAGATTAATATTTTCCCTAGGGTCCTTGATGAATAATTGAAGTTGTTACAAACTTTAAGCCACCGAGAATATACCCTCCCACCTATAATAGGGGAAGGGGGAGTACAATACAAAATGGCAAAACTACATGGAAAAACTTTACAAAAGCCTGTCATGTTCATAATTCATTCATGCAACAATATAACAACAACAGCCGCCCATACTTATGGCCACACAAAGGTGCACTTTGTCATTTGCGTTATTTGCAAAAGGCCACCTCACAAACAGAGGGAGTTATTCAATTTGTCCCCTTTGTTGGGTACACAGTGGGGGAATTGAAAATTTTTGTATGGAATAATTTTCTATCTTTGGTGCATTGTTGGTTCCCTTGAGGGGCACTGAAGAGGTAAGAATGTACACAGTGGTCCAACATCAATGAAAATGACGATACAACGAAAAAAATATAAATTTTGTGTCCGAGGCCGAAAATACTATTTTCTTGTGTGATTGGATTCGTAAAATCAAAACACAATTTTTAAATGGATATTTTTTATAATATTTTATTTAATATATTTTTTTTAATATATTTTTATACCCTACACCACAGCGTATAATGTCTTTGTGTAAATAAATTTGCATTGTTGGTTCCCTTGAGGGGCACTGAAGAGGTAAGAATGTACACAGTGGTCCAACATCAATGAAAATGACGATACAACGAAAAAAATATAAATTTTGTGTCCGAGGCCGAAAACACTATTTTCTTGTGTGATTGGATTCGTAAAATCAAAACACAATTTTTAAATGGATATTTTTTATAATATTTTATTTAATATATTTTTTTTAATATATTTTTATACCCTACACCACAGCGTATAATGTCTTCGTGAATTTGTTTGTAACACCCAAAAGGAAACGAGATCGTTTATTATACCGATCGACTTAGAATCACTTTTTGAGTCGATTTAGCGATGTCCGTCCGTCCGTCTGTCCATCTATTCTTGAAATCAAAGTCCAGGTCGCAATTGTTGTTAGAACTAAATACAACTTTGCATATCGAAGCTTTATGGGATAAGGACGAACGCTATTTAATTTGAAGCAAATCGGTTCAGATTTAGATATAGCTCCATTACAAATTTCGCTACTGAATTGATTATTTCCGCTATAGAAATAGCATTTTTGTACAGATTTCCTTCTAATTCGGCACATCAGCTAATGTTTCAAATAGAAACAACTATAGCGAAATTGGGTCACATCGTTTCAGATTATATATAGCTCCCGATTTGATTCTTTCCGCTCTAGAAACCAAATATTTAACACTCCATAAAATTTGGGAAAGCGTCTAATATTTCAACTAGAAAAACATGGGTCACATCGGTTCAGATTTGCATATAACTCCCATTCAAAGTTGGTGTTCAAATTTTCTTACAAATACAGATAGAAGTATGGAATTTGTAGTACATTCTTCTCTTAGAGCTGCATCGTATATCACCTGGTTCAAATGTAATGACCTTTTTATATACTACACCATAGGTTATAATGAGTAGGGTAGGGTATAATATAGGCGGCCACGCCCGACTTTAGCCTTCCTTACTTGTTTTAATTTTAAAGGCGATACAACGAAAAAAATATAAATTTTGTGTCCGAGGCCGCAAACATTATTTTTTGTGTGATTTTTAAATGGATATTTTTTTATAATATTTTTTTTTAAATATATTTTTTTAATTCGAGGTCATTTTTAAATAAAATACAAATATTTTTTTAATTCCCTCACTTCTACAAAAAGGGTAATAACTTGTACATTCATTCATAGATTTTCTTGATCTAGGCCTTGTTTTCTTTCTTAAAATTCCAGCTATTGCAAAATATAAAAATATATAATATCTGTTATTTAATTTGTAAAGAGTTTATAGCGCTATTTAAACACAAAATTAAAATTTTTGAACTCTTTTTAAATGCAGTTGCGTCCACAAATAGTGTCATAACTTCTTCATTTATACATAGATATTTTACTTCGTTTGAATGTTAACTATTAATAAATAAAGCCAAATAGTTTTAACCTTTTCTTACTATTTTTTATGGATTTTTCGTACCAGCAAAAATTTGTTTAAGAAAAAAATTTTTTTTTATAAATTTTTTGGAGACTGTTCCTAAACCACTGCGTCTATGTGAAAGTGAAGTTCACAACATTTGTATCCATCGTATGTATCTGTAATAGAACATATAAGCGGGTGTCATCGACCTTATATTTCCAAAATGAGAGTACAAGTAATAAAGATATTGGAACTCTCACTTTTGCACTAAATGCATTTATTGTATATTCCAAGGCGGCAATTTCGGGTGCGATAAAGTTACCCTGCAAAAACAAGGAGCCCTTTAACCTTTGTAAATATGTACTTCATCCATTAAAAGAGTTCAAAAGAGTTATGTTGTTTTTTTTGAGAAACCAATATTTTTCAAATTTTTATTACCACCAAGCCATATTTGACGCCAATGCAGTTCTGATGCCATGATAAAGTTAAAAAATTAAAAACAGATATAAAAATTAAATCTTTACATTTCTTTATAATCAAAAAATTGGAAAAGTAGTCAAATTTAGAATAATTTAATCTTTCTAAATATGTATTTCATTAATTTAAATACTTTTAAAGTTATGTTTGTCCAAATCATATTTTTTTAAATAAGGACATTTTATACATTAAAAAATATCCTTTACAGCCTAACTATACTGGGTGTAATAAAGCTAAAAATGTGTGGATTCGCAGTGACTTATCAACACCAAACACGGCCTCCATAAGGAGATGATTCTCACAGACTACAAACCAAAAAAATACAAACGAAAAAACACAAATGAGCGTTGGCACGGCAGAAGTAGTGGCATGTGTTCTTTATTACTTGGTGCTATTTTTTAAACGCAAATTCGGCAAGGGAGTTGTGCTTCTCGTTCGTTAGTGAGAATCATCTCCTTATAGAGGCCGGGTTTAATGTTGGCAAGTCGCTGCGAATCCACTTGAAAAGACTTTTGATATGGTCGAAATCATGATCTCCAAGTAATAAATGTCACCATGTCATTTGTAAATAAATTTGCATTCTTGAAAGCTAAAAATATATAAAAAATGTTACTGTTCTTTTAAATCGAAAAATAAGAAAAGTTGTCAACTGGGCTAACTTTTGAAATGTATTCAATAATCCAAATTCTGAAAATAACCCTTTAATATTAATATGTATTTCAAGTTATGTCGGTCCAAAATCGTCATATACGTTTTCAAAGAAATATTTATTATAATGAAATAAGAAACTAACATTTTAGTAAAAATATAAAAAATACTTTTCTTTTAAATAGAAAAATAAAAAAGTACTTATTTCTAAAATACAATGTTAAAAACAATCCTTGGGTCCTTGTCTAATTTCAGTTTTTTAGAGAACTCAAAAATATATACTAGAAGAAAAGTTTTTGAATTTTGATCGATGTACTTTGATTCTGAAGCACTGTGCGATCGCACTTTCGGTCAGGCAAAAAGAGGAATCGTTCAATATTTCTAAATATGTATTTTGAAGAAAAAAAGTCGTGTTGCTTCAAAGTCATATATTTTTTAAAAGCGAAATTTGTTAAAATATTTGGTCCAATCAAACTATATTTGGGCCAAACACAGTCTTGACACTATAAAAAAACTAGGAAACCACAATTTCTAATGAAAATTTTGAAAAAAAAAACTTTTTTGCTAATCTTGTGTTCTGTTGAAGGCTTTAGCACAATCATTGGTCTTAAACCAAAATAAATGACAACATAACAGACCAACTATACAAACAAACAACAACAATACACACGAGGTACAGTGAAGACGGGACATACCGTACAACAACAACCTTTGCATTGTTGCGAGCGATGCGAGCACATGCATAACATTGAATTGGCAAAGAGAGATTTTTAGTGTGTCGACTTAGTTCGGTGGAATATTTTGTTTGCCAGCGCTTCTCATTTGTCATATGAGACCGCTGGTACTAATGTGAATCCTGATTTAAGTCAAAGACATACATTCGTTGCGAAAGTTCTGACGAGATGGGGTAGCGCCCATCGAAACTGCGCAGTCAACTTTTAGCTGCAACAATAAAGGCCTCACTTTGCCTTTTTGCTAATTTTGGGTTCTACTGAAGACTTCAGCACAACCTTCGGTCTTAAACCAAAATAAATGGCAACACATACAACATAACAGACCAACTATACATACAAACAACAACAATACACACGAGGTACAGTGAAGACGGAACATGCCGTACAACAACAACCTTTGCATTGTTACGAGCGATGCGAGCAAATGCATAACATTGAATTGGCAAAGTGAGATTTTTGGTGTGTCGACTAGTTCGGTGGAATATTTTGTTTATCAGCACTTCTCATTTGTCGTATGCGACCGCTGGTACTAATATGAACCCTGATTTAAGTCAAAGACATACATTCGTTGCGAAAATAAAGGTCTCACTTTGCCTTTTTGCTAATTTTGGGTTCAGCTGAAGACTTCAGCACAACCTTCGGTCTTAAACCAAAACAAATGACAACACATACAACATAACAGACAAACTATACATATAAAGAACAAAAACTACAAATTTATGAGAAACTGTTGGACAAAGTCAACATCTGAAATCTGTAATACAAAACAAATGATTTTTTTTCTCTGCATTATACCAAATACTTAAAAATATGAAGAAAAAAATTAAAACAAAAAATAATTTTCTTATAAATAGAAAAATGGGAAAAGTACTCAACTTCGGACTAATTTCTAAAATACACCCGATTGTCAATGATAATAAATGAAAATAATCCTTGGCTTCTTGCCTATAATCAATTAAAAAAAAATAAAAAATGTTTACTACATCAAAAGTTATTGAATTTTAGAATGGAAATTGATTTTGAGCCAACGCATCTCCGAAAATTTGATTTTTTAATTCACTGCAATTGCGATATTTATCTTAAATATTTGAAGTACTGAACCATTCTCCCAAATTTGTTAAATTAAACTGTATAACACTCAAAAATAACAAATTTCGGCCAACAGATTCTGGTAGAGTGGGTCACAGAAAATATATATCGAAATTTAAAAAGTTTACGTCTGGAATTATGTAAAGTGAGATAAGTTCAAGTTACCTCCCTTATGTAGAGCCTATGGCATAGGAAATCATGTTATCTTTTTTATGTAAAACATAACGAGGAACATTTTGGCAGAAAACTTTTGTCCTCTAACTCTGCAATAAATGGATGATGTATTTGCCCCTTTTCCAAACATGTCACGGTTATCATCGATGTATAATTAGAGGGTTAAATTCAAGAGCTAGAGGATTAAAATGTTCCACAAAAATGCTCATCATAATGTTTTACTTAAATGGGATGAGTACACCCTTTACCTAGAATGTAAGGATAGCATGGTTTTCCCTATGCCTTAAGAATGTGCTAATGGGGAGCAACATGAAATACCTGCTTTAAGAATAGTCATATTAGAGGGTTAATTTGAAGAGTTAGAGGGTTAAAATGTTCTACAAAAATGCACATCGTAATGTTTTACATGCATATGCTGAACACACCTTTTACCAATAATGCAAGTTTAACACGGTTCCCTATGCCATAAGAATGTGCTAAGGACAGCAATTTGTATTTATTTATTCATTTTAAATAAAGTAAACTTTCTGCCTTAGAGAGTTAAATTAAAGAGTTAGAGGATTAAAATGTTCTACAAAAATTTGCATCCTAATGTTTTACATAAATGTGTTGAGCACAACCTTTACATAAAATTTAAGGATATCATGATTTTCCTTATGACTCAAGAATGTGCTAATGGGCAGCAACTTGAAACACCCATTTCAAATGTGTTCGTATTTGAGGGTAAAATTGAAAAGTTAGAGGGTTAAAATGTTCCACAAAAATGCACATTGTATTGTTTAACATAAATATGCTGAACGCACCTTTTACCGAAAATGTAACGATAACATGGTTTCCTATGTCATAAGAATGTGCTAAAAGGCATCAAACAATTTAAATATTCTCAGAAACTTTCAAAACGCCTATAAACATATTTGTATAGTCCATTCTTCCCGAATTCATTGACCGTACCTTGTTATCCTGAAAAAGGTTGGATTTTGTTGTACAGTGTTATTTTCCATGAACGGATCACTCCATCAACACTTCGTTAATACCTTCACTACTGTCGTCGTCATAAATTTTAGTGTCTTTAGCACCACTGTGCATTCATCGCAAGTACTTGGATATGTACTGCACATTCAACATCTGTTTTGTTTTGTGACAAAACTTGGCAATGACGTTGATGATGATTTGCTTATTTGTCAACATTGTTTCGTTACGGGGTTTTTTATGGTTAAAAATAAAAATCTGTGCAGTGTTTTTAACATTCCTGAGATAGGGGTGATGTCTTTGGATATAAAGGAACTGGAAAAGGAGGTGGATAAAAAATACAGCGTTAATCGCATGTTCTTGGAGTCGAATACTAATAAAAATTGTGATCTCACAGCAGACTATTTGTTACTGGAGAAATTCGGTGATAGATTTTAAAGTTTTCTGTATATTTTGTCATTTATTTTGGTTTAAGACCAAAGATTGTGCTGAAGTCTTCAGCAGATCCCAAAATTAGCAAAAAGGCAAAATGAGATCATTATTGTTGCAGCTAAAAGTTGACTGCGCAGTTTCGATGGGCGCTACCGCATCTCGTCAGAACTTTCGCAACGAATGTATGTCTTTGACTTAAATCAGGGTTCATATTAGTACCAGCGGTCACATATGACAAATGAGAAGCGCTGATAAACATAATATTCCACCGAACTATGTCGACACACTAAAAATCTCACTTTGCCAATTCAATGTTATGCATGTGCTCGCATCGCTCGCTGTATATTGTATGTGTTGTCATTTATTTTGGTTTAAGACCAAAGGTTGTGCTGAAGTCTTCAGCTTTTTCAGTCTGTATATTTATTTTCATTATTTATTTATTTCATATGTCTATCCTTACAGACGAGCGAAACTTAAAAATATTTTACATCTAAAATTTCCTTAAATATATTTAATGTAGATGAAAAATCTATATCATGATTATTTACTCTTATATTCCTTCGTGTACCTCAAAATATGCTCAAAAGAGGCAAATTTAGTTCCTGATATTTTCGTGATAGTTTGATTTTTAGCACATTTTCTCGATTTAGGATTTTACAAGTTTAAGGTTGGTCACTAAATCTAGATAATATTTATTATAAATTTGAAATCTGAATACAAATTGCGATTTATTTTAACTTTTCGGCTATTTATTAATTGATTAAGAAGTTCTTGACTGTGTCAAATCAACTTCAAAGGACGTCGAAATTGCGAAAATAATTCTGATTTTTTAGCAAATTTTGCACAATTCGGAAATTAGTTTTTGAATTTATCATTGTTGTTTGACTCTCCAACACAAAATACATATTAGTTTCGTCCTTGGACAATTCAATCAACGGCAGGGATGTGTTGACATTAGGGTGTGCTGGAAAGGCCTTTTTATACTCTTCACTATACAAAGTTTGTCATTTCGTTTTGTAGCACCTTGGAAAATAGACCAGAAGCCCTAAACTGTATATTCTTGATCCTCATAAAATTATAAGATGATGTAGACATGTCCTCGAAATAACCTACCAAGTATATAATAGTTGTAGATCGGTTGAGATTGCAAATGATCGAAAATCGGTACTGCAATAATCCCTAGAACATATTTCGACTATTTAAGTAGATTTATAGAGACTTATAAAGAGTGATTTTTTTGAGGTTAGGATTTTCATGCATTAGTATTTGACAGATCACGTGGGATTTCAGACATGGTGTCAAAGAGAAAGATGCTCAGTATGCTTTGACATTTCATCATGAATCGTCTTACAAACGAACAACGCTTGCAAATTATTGAATTTTATTATAAAAATGCGTGCTCTGTTAAGAAAGTTCATTGCGCGCTTCCATTTTATGGTCAGTTTAATCGACCCACTGAAGCGGCTATTCGGGCTATTGTGACTAAATTTCGCACCAAATTTACATTGTTGGACATTAAACCACCAACACGCTTACGTAGAGTGCGAACTGAAGAAAATATCGCAGCTGTATCGGCCAGTGTTAATGATGACCACCAATTTTCGATTCGTCGCCGTTCGCACCAATTGGGTCTCTGTTACTCAAAAACGTGGAAATGCCAAAATTGGACTAAGCGGATGGACCACCTAAGACGCAGCCGCGGTCAACATTTAAATGAAATTATCTTCAAAAAGTAAATGTCATGGACCAATCTAACGTTTCAAATAAAGAACCGATGAGATTTTGCAAATTTTATGCGTTTTTTTTTAAAAAAAAGTTATCAAGCTCTTAAAAAATCACCCTTTAGAATAATCCATTTCTGTTAGTACATTACTCTGACTGTATAGATATCGTACAATAAAAAAATAGAGGGATCTTTTGATATTCGTACTTTTGGATCAAAATTTACAAAAAAGGGATAAAATGGGTACCGATCAAATGGCTGGAGCTAGAATCGTACAATTCGGTGAGTACATCCTTCTTGTTGCGGAGACACGTAAAAGAGGGATTCTTTCGAAATTAATGTGATAAAATGGAAAAAGAGGGATAAACATGGTACTAACCAAACGGCTTAGTGAGAAATCATGAAACTTGCCCAGTAGAATGTATATCATTCTTCTGGTCATATAGACGTGCACCACAACGAATTTTTCGAAATTTGTACTTTTTTCAGGGAGAAAACCAAGCCAAAAGGGATAAAAAAGTAGCAAACTAGTGGATGCGGTTAGAATAAACAAATTCGGTATATACGTCTCTCTAATTGCATAGACGCGAAAAATAATATATATTTCGATAATAGTATATTTGGGATGAAAATGGGGAAAGAGGGATAAAATTGGTACCAATCAATTGGCTGCAGCTAGAATAATAAAATGCTGCAATGCTTCTCTGACTGTGTAGATGCTCAAAATAAATGAAATTTTCGAAATTTGTACTTTTAAGGGGAAAGGGACGAAAAGGGATAAAAATGGTGCCAAACAAATGGCAATGAGGCTAGAAAATAATAATTATATAACGAAAATCGGTGTATATGTTGCGTAGACGTGAAAAGTAAGAGATCTTTCGATAATCATACTTTCAGGGTAAAACGTCGTGAAAAGGGATAAAATCATAAAATTCACTGTGTCAACGCGCAACATAAATGAAATGTTCGAAATTTGTATATTTCGGGGGAAAGGGACAAAAGGGATACAATCATATGGATGCGACTAGAATAGAGAAATTTTATAATACGATCTGGCAGCGAGGATGTAATAATAAGAGATAATCGTACTTTTAGGGTAAAAATGGGGAAAAAGGCACCAAATTGGTACCGAAAATTGTCTGCAGCTAGAATCATAAAATTCGGTATATACTCTTCTCTGCCAGTGTAGACGCGCAACATTAAGGTATTTTCGACATTTTCACTTTTAAGATTAAAAATGGGGAAAAAGGGATAAAATTAGTACCAAAGTACCAATTAGTACCATTGGCTGCCGCTAGAATCATACAATTCGGTATATACGCTCCTCTGCCTATGTAAACTCGCAGTATTAAGACATTTTCGATTTTTCTAGTTTTAGGAAAAATGGATCGAAAAGAGATAAATCTGGTACCATGCAAGCGGCTGCGGCTAGAATAATGAAATTCGATGCATATGTTTCTGTAACTGCAAAACAAAAAAAATTGTCTTATATTTAGTGTAAAAAATGAAAAAACGGGGGATAAAAAGTGTACCAACCAAATGACGCAAACTGGAATCATGAAATTCAAACTCCTCTGACTGTGTGCAAGGTTGGGATTGGAAATGTTGTAAATGATCGAGTGGGATAATGTTTTCCACTAACAAGGGCTCAAAATACCCCTGATAACCAATAATATTTTGGGTATTTTATCTCATTTTTTTCCATGCTTTATATAAGGTTACTTTCTATATATGTTTGTGTGCCACAAAATTTGAAATCAATTTTTGAAAGCTTTTTTCTCAACCAATTTTGCTCAAATTTTGCACACTTAATCATTTTCGATGACAATACAAGGAAATGGAAAAATTTGACCAATTGGACAAAGGGGCGTGGCACCTCCCATACGAAGTTAAAACCTATTATTGAATATTGTCAGTTCTATGACACCTAGAATGCTGAAATTTTGTGTAAGTGCATCTAGCATCAATTCGCATAGTTGTGCCAAAAATGGGCGGTATTGGAAAAGTGGGCGTGGCATCTCCCATACGAAGTTAAAACCTATTATTGAATATTGTCAGTTCTATGACACCTAGAGTGCTGAAATTTTGTGTAAGTGCATATACCGTCAATGTGCATAGTTGTGCCAAAAAGGGGCGGTATTGGAAAAGTGGGCGTGGCACCTCCCATACGAAGTTAAAACCTATTATCGAATATTGTCAGTTCTATGACACCTAGAGTGCTGTAATTTTGTGTAAGTGCATCTAGCATCAATGTGCATAGTTGTGCCAAAAATGGGCGGTATTGGAAAAGTGGGCGTGGCACCTCCCATGCGAAGTTAAAACCTATTATTGAATATTGTCAGTTCTATGACACCTAGAGTGCTGAAATTTTGTGTAAGTGCATCTACCATCAATGTGCGTAGTTCTGCCAAAAATGGGCGGTATTGGAATAGTGGGCGTACCACCTCCCATACGAAGTTAAAACATATTATCGAATAGTGTCAGTTCTATGACACGTATAGTGCTCAAATTTTGTGTAAGTGCATCTAGCATCAATGTGCGTAGTTGCGCCTACAATGGGCGGTATTGGAAAAGTGGGCGTGGCACCTCCCATACGAAGTTAAAACCTATTATTGAATATAGTCAGTTCTATGACACCTAGAGTGCTGTAATTTTGTGTAAGTGCATCTAGCATCAATGTGCATAGTTGTGCCAAAAATGGGCGGTATTGGAAAAGTGGGCGTGGCACCTCCCATACGAAGTTAAAACCTATTATTGAATATTGTCAGTTCTATGACACCTAGAGTGCTGAAATTTTGTGTAAGTGCATCTAGCATCAATTCGCATAGTTGTGCCAAAAATGGGCGGTATTGGAAAAGTGGGCGTGGCACCTCCCATACGAAGTTAAAACCTATTATTGAATATTGTCAGTTCTATGACACCTAGAGTGCTGAAATTTTGTGTAAGTGCATCTACCATCAATGTGCGTAGTTCTGCCAAATAGTGGGCGTACCACCTCCCATACGAAGTTAAAACATATTATCGAATAGTGTCAGTTCTATGACACGTATAGTGCTCAAATTTTGTGTAAGTGCATCTAGCATCAATGTGCGTAGTTGCGCCTAAAATGGGCGGTATTGGAAAAGTGGGCGTGGCACCTCCCATATGAAGTTAAAACCAAAATTACACCTACTGTAATTTTGTGTAAGTGCATCTAGCATTAATGTGCGTAGTTGTGACAAAAATGGGCGGTAATGGAAATGTGGGCGTGGCACCTCCCATACGAAGTTAAAACCCATTTTCGAATATATGCCGTTCTATGGCAGATAAAAAACTGAAATTTTGCAGTAATTTTTCCTTCTACAAAAGATAACTAAAAAAGAATTTCTAGGCCCAATAGAATTCTGCTTGCATAAAGCATGGATTTAAAAAAAAAATTTTTTTGATTTACTAGTTTGAAAATATGTATATAGAGCAATTTACATAAAAATAACATAAATTTCCTAATATGTTACTACACTTCCAAGTAATTTGCCGATAAATCTATAAAATTCACTCCATGATTAAGGATATATAAGATTCGACCCGTTCTAACTTAAAGCCTTTTTACTTATTTAAAATATTCGTATATTTTTAATCCAAACAGTTTTTCATTCAACTCTTTAAAAAACATCGTTTGAGCCCTTCCAATTTGAAATTCGAAAAACAATAATTTTTCGCTACACCCTAGTAAACTTGATTGTATGAATATATATATATATATAGATATATCTAATTCAATGGGCAAAACTATTTATGTACTTTTTCCCCTGTAATTTCGTTTGTTCTTTGTGTGGCTCCCCTGATGACAAATAATCTCATTTCGTCCGATGATGTCCGACATAACAAAACAAAACAATCATCCTCAATGATTTGCCATTAGGCATTGGTTTTGTCCCTTTCGAAACCCAATTAGAATGAATTTCGTACTATTTATCAGGCAACCCTCGCCCGCCACCAATTCCATCATTTCCCTTTTCCATGTTCAGTCAATCATTCGTTTATGTTACCTCTTCCTTTGGGCCATTTTGTTGTAATGTACAAGCACGTTTGTTGGCCATAATAGTAGCAACAATGTAAATGGGCCTTCTACTTTTTTGTATCTATTTCTTCTCTTCCTCTTCACATATTATGTTATATAATATTTTAATGACATTTATGGTTGTAGTTGTAGTTGTTCCCGCTCCGTCGTAAGATTGTTTTGTCTTGTTTGGACTTATTTTAACTCTCAATTACCCAAAGACTGATTATGTTTTTACTAAGTTATGATAATTATGACTTTACTTTGTCGTCTTCTTTTAGATATCTTCTTTGGTCGATGGTTCGTTCGTTCTTCTAGTAAATATGCATTGCAAGTACCGGTCTGGTGTGTCTTGGGCTTAACATGAAATTGTTGCCTGGTGATGATGTTTTTATGTTGTACGTTGCAAGTACTTGGGCTGTGTATCGCCATGAAGACTTATTGCACAAATGAAGAGTACAATTATGGCATGACCGCCATTTAGTTCCGAACAATAATAGGCCACTTGTCTTTCTTGTAAAAAAAAGCCTATTGAAAAAGCAACTCATTTAACAAGAGCAAAATTGTGTCCCAGACCTAAAAATTTATATTAAATTTAAGCTAATTATGAGGGCTACAAATGTAAATATCATAAAGAACATTTTCGAAACTTGTACTATTAATCGGAAATGACACGAAATGGGGATAAAAATGGTAACAAACAATTATTATGTTTGATAATGGGACGAAATGGGGATAGAAATGGTAACAAACAATTATTATGTTTGATAATGGGACGAAATGGGGATAAAAATGGTAACAAACAATTATTATGTTTGAAAATGGGACGAAATGGGGATAAAAATGGTAACAAACAATTATTGTGTTTGAAAATGGGACGAAATGGGGATAAAAATGCTAACAAACAATTATTATGTTTGAAAATGGGACGAAATGGGGATAAAAATGGTAACAAACAATTATTATGTTCGAAAATGGGACGAAATGGGGATAAAAATGGTAACAAACAATTATTATGTTTGAAAATGGCACGAAATGGGGATAAAAATGGTAACAAACAATTATTATGTTTGAAAATGGGACGAAATGGGGATAAAAATGGTAACAAACAATTATTATGTCTGAAAATGGGACGAAATGGGGATAAAAATGGTAACAAACAATTATTGTGTTTGAAAATGGGACGAAATAGGGATAAAAATGGTTACAAACAATTATTATGTTTGAAAATGGGACGAAAAATTGTAACAAACAATTACTATGTTAGAAAATGGGACGAAATGGGGATACAAATGCTAACAAACAATTATAATGTTTGAAAATAGGACGAAATGGGGATAAAAATGCTAACAAACAATTATTATGTTTGAAAATGGGACGAAATGGGGATAAAAATGGTAACAAACAATTATTATGTTTGAAATTGGGACGAAATGGGGATACAAATGGTAACAAACAATTATTATGTTTGAAAATGGCACGAAATGGGGATAAAAATGGTAACATACAATTATTATGTTTGAAAATGGGACGAAATGGGGATAAAAATGGTAACAAACAATTATTATGTTTGAAAATGGCACGAAATGGGGATAAAAATGGTAACATACAATTATTATGTTTGAAAATGGGACGAAATGGGGATAAAAATGGTAACAAACAATTATTATGTTTGAAAATGGACGGTTTGTTAGCATTTTTATCCCCATTTCGTCCCATCTTAAATTAATAGTGCAAGTTTCGTACTTATAGAGTTAAAATGGGAAAAATGGTAACGATCAATTGACTGCAGGTAGAATCATAAAATGCGGTATATGACTGAATCGACGCAAGACATCTTATATGTCTTTCGATAATCGTACTTTTTGAAAGAAAATGTGGGAAAAGGATCAAATTGATGCCAACCAATCGGATGCGACGCGACTACAATAATGAGATTCGGTGTCTTTATGGCTGTGGCAGTGTAGACATGAAAAATAAGATAAATCGTACTTTTAGGGTGAAAAGGAAAAAAAGGGATAAAATTGGTACCGAATAAATTGCTATGACTGCATAGACACGCAGCATAAAGGAATTTTTTGAAAATTGTAATAAGGTACCAACAAAAGGGATAAAAAAGGTACCAACAACATGCGACTAGAATAATACGATCTGTATTTAAGTCCCTCTGACATCGTAGACATATAGAATAAGAGTAAATCGTACTTTTAGACCTAAAATATTTTTTTGTTTGCATTGAGGCATACTGAGTCTTAAAAAAATATTTAACACAAAAAATAATTAAGGATAATTTAAAAAAAAATTATGGATATTCTTTTTTTTAATTTTTTTTTATAAAGTTCCGTTTTTCGATTTGAGCTCTCATTTTGGAAATATAAAGGAATTTTTTTAAAATTGTAATTTTATGGGGAACACGGGGCGAAAAGGGATAAAAATTGTACCAACCAAACGGATGCGAGTAGACTAATACGATTCCGTGTCTAAGTCCCTCTGACAATATAGACGTGACGAATAAGAGAAAATCGTACTTTTAGACCTAAAATATTTTTTTG
This sequence comes from Polietes domitor, assembly GCA_947397865.1. Classification (NCBI taxonomy): domain Eukaryota; kingdom Metazoa; phylum Arthropoda; class Insecta; order Diptera; family Muscidae; genus Polietes; species Polietes domitor. The sequence goes on from OX377618.1 coordinate 266,872,507, forward strand.
TTTGTATTGAGGCATACTGAGTCCTAAAGTCAACACAAAAAATAATTTAGGATATTTTTTTTTAATTTTTATGTATATTTTTTTTTTATTTTTATTTTTTAAATTTGTTCTTTAAAATTCCGTTTTTCGATTTGTACTCTCATTTTGAAAATATAAACGCTCAGTATAAAGGATTTTTTTAAAATTGTAATTTTATGGAGATCAAGGGGCGAAAAGGGATAAAAAAGGTACCAACAAAACGGATGCGACTATAATAATACGATTCTGTGTCTAAGTCCCTCTGACAGCGTAGACGTGACGAATAAGAGAAAATCGTACTTTTAGGGGAAAGGGATATTTTTTTAATCCTCTAACTGCGATCAGCATTAAGGAATATAATTGTACTTTTAGGGGAAAATATCGAATCGTGGCTCGGAAAAAAAATATTTTTTTGTTTTTTATTACCTCTCTAAAGAGTGATTTTTTTGAGGTTAGGATTTTCATGCATTAGTATTTGACAGATCACGTGGGATTTCAGACATGGTGTCAAAGAGAAAGATGCTCAGTATGCTTTGACATTTCATCATGAATAGACTTACTAACGAGCAACGCTTGCAAATCATTGAATTTTATTACCAAAATTATTATTAATTATTAATTAATTATTTTATTACCAAATCGACAAATTTTGTTCAGCGATGAGGCTCATTTCTGGTTGAATGGCTACGTAAATAAACAAAATTGCCGCATTTGGAGTGAAGAGCAACCAGAAGCCGTTCAAGAACTGCCCATGCATCCCGAAAAATGCACTGTTTGGTGTGGTTTGTACGCTGGTGGAATCATTGGACCGTATTTTTTCAAAGATGCTGTTGGACGCAACGTTACGGTGAATGGCGATCGCTATCGTTCGATGCTAACAAACTTTTTGTTGCCAAAAATGGAAGAACTGAACTTGGTTGACATGTGGTTTCAACAAGATGGCGCTACATGCCACACAGCTCGCGATTCTATGGCCATTTTGAGGGAAAACTTCGGAGAACAATTCATCTCAAGAAATGGACCGGTAAGTTGGCCACCAAGATCATGCGATTTGACGCCTTTAGACTATTTTTTGTGGGGCTACGTCAAGTCTAAAGTCTACAGAAATAAGCCAGCAACTATTCCAGCTTTGGAAGACAAAATTTCCGAAGAAATTCGGGCTATTCCGGCCGAAATGCTCGAAAAAGTTGCCCAAAATTGGACTTTCCGAATGGACCACCTAAGACGCAGCCGCGGTCAACATTTAAATGAATTTATCTTCAAAAAGTAAATGTCATGGACCAATCTAACGTTTCAAATAAAGAACCGATGAGATTTTGCAAATTTTATGCGTTTTTTTTTTAAAAAAAGTTATCAAGCTCTTAAAAAATCACCCTTTAGAAATAAACAATGTTTAATTTTGTATAATTTTATTCAATAAATAAATATATTAAATATTAAAAAAATAATAAAAAAATATATATTTGATGTACAATAAATTTATAAAATTGTTAAGGACATTTATTTATTTTTTATTATTTTTTAATATTTAATATATTTATTTATTGAATAAAATTATACAAAATTAAACATTGCGTATTTCTAGAGAAGTAATAAAAAAAACAAAAAAAAAATTTTTTCCGAGCCACGATTCGAACCTTCTGACCGTAAAGTGGACACCTAGCCTCTGTGACCCCATAGGAAAATTCGTATTCATTCACTTGTGAAAATGTTAGGGGTTATTAACATATTCTTTGGAAGTTGTACAAAATAACTTTATTTGAAAGTGAGAAATATGCAAATTTGGATTTTGGGATGCGACTAAATTGTGCTTCCTGAGGAAAATTTTCCAAATTTTTTCCTGAGAAGATGTGTATATTTTGCCTTTATAGAATATTTTTAATTTTTTTATTTTTTTTCGTACTGATCTATTGCTAGATCTTTATTGTGAAGTAGACAAGTTTGAGGTCAGATCCTCTTTTAATTTATTTTTATTTTTTCAATATTTCGATACCCCTTCTTTGATGTTATCTGTTGTGGAAACACATTTATTGCTTTAGCTGTGTGATGAAATTGTTAATATTTTCTATTTGAATTCTTTATATGGTTATTTCATTTAAAGGACATATTTTTCTATATTTATCCATAGATTCAAACGCGTTTCTATTTTTCTCGATACTTTTGCCCGCTTTAGTTAAACTAATGAATCAATAAACTAATGAATCAATCAACAAACTGTGTTTGAAACATTTATATCCCACATGTTTATCATGTAATTGAGGCTATACAGGTCTTGATCAGTCAATTTTGTCTTAAGATATAGTCGAAATAATGCTACACTGACTCCAACGAATTATAAAAATTTATTTAGTTAATGTTGTATTACATTTTGATTGTCAATAGTTCCGAAACTATAAGTCAGATTTAAAATTAATGTAAACAGCTGTTGGAGACAATTCGATTTCGGATTTTTTGATATTTTTCTGAATAAAGTAGGGCACGTTTTTCTCGAGTTATATTAATATCTGTGGAACAACCTTATCAAAAATTTAAAATTTAACTAAAATAAAATGTTTATCATGTAATTGATGCTATACAATTCTTGATCAGTCAATTTTGTCTTAAGATATAGTCGAAATAATGGTACACTGACTCCAACGAATTATAAAAATTTATTTAGTTAATGTTGTATTACATTTCGATTGCGAATAGTCCCGAAACTATAAATCAGATTTAAAATTAATGTAAGCAGCACTTGGAGACAATTCGATTTTGGATATTTTGATATTTTTCTGAATAAAGTAGGACACGTTTTTCTCGAGTTATATTAATATCTGTGGAACAACCTTATCAAAAATTTAAAATTTAACTAAAATAAAATGTTGACTTTTTTTTGAACTGGTATATTTTCCTGGCTCAAGATATTTTGGCATCTATATTTTATTCACAAAGGTATTTCAATCAAATTATTATTTTTATTTCTTCAAAAAAATAAATTAATAATTTTTAAACATTTTTTCGGACTTAATAGCCCAAACTTTATTTCAAATATCGCATATTAAATAGTTCTATCGAAATACAGTTACAATGTTGCTCCCACAATTTGTTGCCGAGTGACTTGGACAGCTCTCAAGATTCCTCGCACATGTTTAGTGTTATGTGACATAACTATTTTACCGCCCATTCATTCCAATACGTTACATATTTTCCCTTTGATTTGTTTATTTATAGAATTGCTCGCGTATTTATTAAATACAAATACAAAAGAAAACAACCCGGCATTAATGCCTTCGGGCCACTTAAAATAATTATTGTTGAAATAATTACATTTATAATTACTGTCATATTTAACAATGGCAAGTTATAATTATGTTAAACATAACCTTTGTTGTAGGCAAACAATCCAAGTAGAACCAATTCCACTAACGCCCACTTAATAAAGGCAGACGTAATGCATGAATTGAATACGAGCGGCCATATTAACATCCTTACATTGTTCCTGTCGTCAGTCAGCAGCGTAGGCCATTACCATGCCATAGGCCATATTCCAAGCAAGGCAACCAACCAGGCATTATTAATCTCTGGAGCATTTCTTTAGAGATACTTTTTTCTGTTGTTGCCCGTAATGACTAAGAATTATCGAGACATTAAATATAATTGAATAATAACAAACAAACTACCTTTTTGGCGTGTATTATTAATACTTTTGATTAGTTACCACTCACTCACATGCGTGTTTCTTTCGCTCTCTATATACATATGTATATGGAATATGAATGTGTGTGTGTGTGTCGAAATGTGTATGTTTGTGTGTCTTATGTACATACTTCTGTACAGACAGTACTGAGACGGCCATAACACGGACTGACTCTTAATTAAATCTTTTTTCATTATAAATTATTACACGATAACTTATCTCAAACACACACGCAGCCTCACTACCTCACTCGCACATATACAGTCACACATACATACACCCATATGTATACCCAGAGTAAGTAACAGTATGTACGTGGTTCGCCGCACAGTGAACCAAATTTGGTAAATTTGGATCACTGTCACCGGTTTATAAATTAATTAGCACGATCTAAACCATAAAGACCTTATTTAGTTCACATTTCAGATATTTTTCGGTTTCTGCTCCCTCATCTTGTTTATAGCTAAAAAAAATCTAAAGGTTGTTCCTAATTCAATAAACTTATCTTCAAAATAAAATGAAAAAGACAGCGTTATTATGTCATTAGGCCTCTTCTGGTGATTCAACAAAACAAAATTGCTGGATTAAAACATACAATCGGTCACAGAGAATGTGCAGAATAAAGGGGTTCAAAGGGTGGGATACAGTCCCACAGCCACTTGAATAAGTTGTTGAAAATACTATTTAAAACATTATTTTATATTTACCATATACTTTGTATATCATTTTTCATGTTTTCTTTAAATATTCCTTTTTCGGTTTTCTATTCTGTCTGTAAGTTGGGGTAAAAGTAAGTGTCATTCAGTTGACAAATAAAACTATCCAACAAAAACTAAAAATCATAAAATCGACACAACAAAGTTCTATGGATATTTTTTTAATTTTTTACTAAAATTCCGATTTTGAAAGTACAATTCACTTTGGAAATATAGTCCCGAACACACCCTCTTATATGACAATTTAAAGGTAAGTATGTGGAAGTGATAGCAAATATCACTTCCACATAGGAACAGTGATTCAGATACAGTCTCCAAAAAATTTCAGAAAAATCTTTTTTCTTTTTTGTTGGCAAAAACCCCATAAAAAAATAGAAAAAAAAAATAAAAAAATATTTTGTTTTGTTTTTAATATTTAACATCAAAATGGAGAACAAATGTCTATATTTAAAAGATCTGTGGATACATGTAAAAATTGTGACCCACTTTGTAGACCAAAAGATGTATTCAAATCATGATTTCTTAATTTTTTGGTAAAATTGTGGGTAAAACTAATTTACATATTGGATAATGAAATATATTGACTCATTTTAAAATAGCTGGGATCTTAACAAAAGAAATAAGGCCTATTTGAAGCAAATCTATGGACAAATATAAAACATAGCTATCGCTGATTAGTCATACGTGAAGACAACATGTAGATTTCTGTAGATTTTTTTCAACTAGACCTTGTTTACTTCTTTAAGATCGTTGCTATTATGAAATAAAATTAAATATTATATTATTTAATTTACAAATTAAAGTAATTTCAAATTAATTAAAATATGAAAATTAAAAAATCCCATTTAGGTAGTTATATGGTTATATCCCTTTTTGATCTTCCAGATGATATGTTGGCGATACCATCATAACTTAGTTCTTCATTCACGACATCATGTAATTATTAATTTTGATTAAATTAAAATATGAAAATTTAAAAAAATGTCATTTAGGTAGTTATATGGTTATATCCCTTTTTGATCTTCCAGATGATATGTTGGCGACACCATCTTAACTTAGTTCTTCATTCACGACATCACGTAATTATTAATTTTGATTAAATTAAAATATGAAAATTAAAAAATGTCTTTTAGGTAGTTATATGGTTATATCCCTTTTTTATCTTCCAGATATTTATTTATTAATTTTGATTAAATTAAAATAAAAAATTAAAAAAATAACCATAAATTTCGAAAATCATAATTTAACTTCTACATTTATCCATAGATAATGTTAGCTATTAAAAATATTTTCTTCGCATATTTATATTTTAATAGTTTTTTTCGAGCCAGTCAAAAAAAATATTTTGTCCTAAAAAAATTTTTTCTCATTTTTTTTTTGGAGACTGTGTGGAAGTGAAATCAGCAACATTTTTAGCCTTCATAACTACCTTTAATTAAATATATAAGCGAGTGTTATCGAACTTATATTTCCAAAATGAGAGTACAAATGTTAAAGGAGTCATCGGTGAAAATTTGAATTGTAGTAAAACGTTATACATTTTATTTAATATCACTTTTGAATTTTTAAATTCAAAATACATCTCAAATTGTTATAAACAGTTTTGTTGCATATATCTAGTTGTATTAATTTTTTGTTTTATTTCATATTATCATTAATCGTAGTTCGTCATTCACAACTTCATGAAATTATTAAATTTGAAAATTAAAAAAAACGCTTTTTAGGTAATTATAAGGCGATATCCCTTTTTGATCTTCCAGCTGATATGTTGGCGATATCGTTTTACATTAGTTCTTCATTCACGATTTCATGAAATTATTACATTTGATTAAATCAAAATTTCTTATTGATTGGTTCAGCTTGAGGCCATGAAAAAACTGGTGGTGTTGTTTATTATTTATTTATATTTTACTTTCCCAATATTTCGGTTGCCTTCGTCAACCATCATCAGGGGATAAGCACTAAACAAAGATATGAAAATTTGATCTTCCAAATGATATGTTGGTGATACCATCTTAACTTAGTTCTTCATTCACAACTTCATGTAATTATTCGTTTTGAGTGAATTCAAATATGAAAATTAAAAAAAAATCAAAAAAAAAATTATCTTCCGGATGATATGTTGGCGATATCATTTTAACTTAGTTCATTTTGAGTCAATTAAAATAGGAAAATTAAAAAATGCCTGTTAGGCGATATATATATATAAAGCGATATTTTTTTCATCTTCCAGATAATATGTTGATGATACCATCTTAACTTAGTTCTTCATTCACGACTTCATAAAATTAATAAATTTGATTATATTTAAATATTAAAATTAAAAAAATGCATTTTAGGTAGTTATATGGTGATATACCTTTCTAATCTTCCAGATGATATGTTGGCGATATCATCTAAACATAGTCACCACTTCATGTAATTATTCATTTTGATTGAATTAAAATGTGAAAATTTTTCATTTAGGTTGTTATACAATTTTTAACTTCCAGATGATATGTTGGCGATATCATCTTTACTTAGTTCTTCATTCATGACTTTATTAAATTATTTAATTTGTTTTAATTAAAATAAGAAAATCATCTTCCCGATAATAGGTTGGCGATTAGTTCTTCCTTCACCACTGATGTAATTATTCATTTTGATTGAATTAAAATATATAGAAATATATATATTGTAGATAGATATCGTATTTTTATCTTCCATATGATATGCTGGCGATAACATTTAGATTCCCTCCGGCTGGTAATCTACCAATATCACTGTTTAATCATTGCTTTGGGGTATCGCCCTGGCAGCACCAACTTCTTCAAATGATGATACTTCCCCAACACGAATTCGAATCATTTTCCTATAACTTTGCTTTATGAAAAATCTTCAAATATTTGAAGATTTCCGTTATAAAATCAATAGATTTTTTCTCTGAAAATTGAACACTGTGCAGCGTCGTAACGCAACATCCGTTCGCACAATGCCAAAAGTTCAATCGAAAAACAGAAGCAGCGGCAGCAACAACAAACAACACTCACTTCGCCAGTAACTTAAGAAACCCCAAAGAACAATTGGGGGAAATGACAAATAAGGGGGGCTGGGGAGGTAGTCTTAGCAAAGAAGAAGGCGAAGCAATGGCATAAGAAAGAAAAGTAAGCAACACCAAATGTAATGTTGTTCGAGGAGAATTCATAATTTCGTTTGGATCCACACACGCGTTGTTCGTTGTTGCTGTTGGCTGCCTGGCTGGCTGGTGTCGGCAACGATGATGCTGCCACCAACCGATGTTACCGCCATCATTGCCGGTTGGCGCTGCTGTTGCTAATGTTTATTGCGTTCGTGTGGAATGTTTCATTTCGTTATTATGTTATAGTTGTTGCCATTGCCATTATTGTTGTTGCTGTCTGTGTTATTTTGTCTAAATTAATACAGAAAACTTTAACAAATTACGCTGTGAATGAGGCAAAAATAACAGTGATAACGCTACAAATTCACAGCAATTAATTCATTCACTTCGCTATGCCCAACATAACCAAGTACACGCCGTACGGCGGGCTGGCCGGCCGCTCTCCCTAACCCAAACACGCACCACCACACACCGACCGACCGACACTACCAACGGCGGCGGGCAAACTTACAACAAACAATTACAAACCGTACTACATCATGCGCTTAATGAAGACGCTTAGTGAAGGTGCATAAGTAACCCAGCAAAAGGTGTTGGCGATAGGGCTCTAAACTTCACTTCAATGTCTTCACAGTGAATTTTTAAGGTGATTGGGGAACAAAAAATGAATTTAAACTAAAGTTTTTAAAAAATTTAATTTTTTGTAATAAAAGAAGAGAGTTTTGAACTTGCAACTCGATTTGAGGCCCACATTGGTCTCTCAATATTCCTGTGGGACTTGAGGAACTGAAGCATCCCAATTTAAATTTCATTGTTGAAGTTTAGACAAGGCCAAGGCCAAAAATCAATAATATTATAGTGGTTAGGCAGATTTATATAACCTGTAGATTCCATCACCATAATCTATGATAATAAAAAACATTAAGAGTTTAATGGCGCTAACTGGCTTGTTTTTGATTAATTTAAATACACACAAAGTATTAAAAATTCGATTTAAATGCAAATATATATTTTGAATATCTTTCAAATATAAGGTGACACAGAATTATTGAATTCTTTATAAATTTCTTGTTTAAATTTACAAAGAAGAAATAAAATTTGGCTTCAATTAAAAAAAAATCAAGCATTCAAATGAAATATTATTCAAAAATGGTGAAGAATGAAAAAATTGTATGTATTTAATTGGAAATATTTTCAATATTCACTAGATAAAGATAAATTCGTATTACGGAAATATCTTCAGTTCGATACCCCAAAGCTATATGAAAGTAATAGCTCTGAATGATAAATCGGCGATATTCGTAGATTATGATCCGCAAGAAATCGATATGATATCGCCAATATATCATCTGGAAGATAAAAATGCGTTATCGCCAGATAATTACCTAAATGGTATTTTTTTAATTTTTCATATTTTAATTCAATACAAATTAATAATTACATGAAGTGGAGAATGAAGAACTAAGTTATCATCTGGAAGATAAAAATGCGATATCGCCAGATAATTATCTAAATGGTACTTTTTTTAATTTTTCGCATTTTAATTCAATAAAAATTAATAATTACATGAAGTGGAGGATGAAGAACTAAGTTAAGACGATATCGCCAACATATCATCTGGAAGATCAAAAATGGATTTAGCCTTATAATTACCTAACAGGCATTTTTTAATTTTCAGATTTTAATTTAATCAAATTTAATAATTTCATGAAGTCATGAATGAATAACTAAGTTAAGATGGTATCGCCAACATATCATCTGGAAGATAAAAATTTTATATCGCCAGATAACTACCTAAATGACAATTTTTTTAAAATTGTTTATATTTTAATTTAATCAAAATTAATAATTACATGAAGTCGTGAATGAATGACGATGAATGATAATACGAAATAAAACAATTAAGTGTTACAGAATGAAGAACTAAGTTAAGACGATATCGCCAATATATCATCTGGAAGATCAAAAAGGGATATAGCCTTATAATTACCTAACAGGCATTTTTTAATTTTCATATTTTAATTTAATCACATTTAATAATTTCATGAAGTCAAGAATGAATAACTAAGTTAAGATGGTATCACCAACATATCATCTGGAAGATGAAAATTTTATATCGCCAGATAACTACCTAAATGACAATTTTTTAAAATTGTTTATATTTAAATTTAATCAAAATTAATAATTACATGAAGTCGTGAATGAATGACGATGAATGATAATACGAAATAAAACAATTAAGTGTTATATAGTAAATAGACGGACATCGGAGAAAAGTACCTTTAACATTTGTACTCTCATTTTGTAAATATAACTCCGATATCGGTTATTTGTTAAATTAAAGGATGGCTACAGATATTGTGAATTACACCTTCATAGTGGGTCTGGAACAGTCTTCAAAAAATTTGAGAAAAAATATTTTTTTTTTGGAAAAAGTATATTTTTGCAGGCACGAAAAATATCATAAAAATAGCAAAAAGTCTTTTGTTTTGTTTTTTAATAGGCAACATTCTAACAAAGAAAGAAAAACAATGTTTATATGTAAAAATATATATGTATAAATGTAGAAGTTATGGTGCTTCTTGTACAGAAGTACATATCGTCTTCAGGTATAACTTAATCAATTTAAGCCAAAAAAATTACACATGATTTTCTTTTTAATTCCATATCCACACAAAGGTCATAACTTATACATGTATTCATAGATTTTCTTAAAAAATATCTTCTTCTCTTCGTTAAGCACCAGCTATTACAAACTAAAACAATAAATTCTTTTATATAATTTTTTATTTAAACATAATTAAAATAATCACCATTTTTCTATTTCTTTTGTGTCCGCATAGAGTTATTTATAACATTTATCCACAGATTTTTTATATATTTCTTTTGCGTTAGAATGTTCGCTATTAAAAAATTAAACAAAATACTTTTTCCGACCTTTTTTATTTTTTATGATTTTTTTCGTATCACCAAAAATATAATTTTTCAAAAAAAAAAAATATTTTTTCCCAAATTTTTGGATGCTGTTCCTAAACCACTATTTCTGTGTGAAAATGTGTACATTTTACTCTGCGCCCAAAATAAATAGATTTTCATCGTGCTACTTCGTGTACTATTGTTTATTAGGCTGGGACACGAAAAAATGGTTGCAGTCAAGCGCCCGCCGCCAAAAATGTTTATATTGTCCCAAGCCGTCTGTCCTTGAGCTAAACGCTACTGTATTATTTTTATTAACTTTTTAGGTCTGAACAAATAGACTCTTGAAAGCATTTTAAACAAAAAGTCAGAGTCATAGGGGCCAGTTAACCAATTTCAGTGTCATAAAGGCTTAAGACAGTTTTGAATAAATATTTTGGAATTTTGTCTGCTTTTACTAAATAAATATGCACATAGGGGCCAATTTTTATCAGCTTTATTTAAATAAATAAATTTAGAAAAAAAAGTCAGAGTCATAAGGGCTTTTGCCAGTTTTGAAGAAACATTTTGGAATTTGGATAACTTTCATTAAATAAATAAATTTAGAAAAAGTCAGTGTCATAAGGGCCAGTTAGTGAGTTCTGAAGAAATATTTCGGAATTTTATCAGCTTTCATTAAATAAATAAATTTAGAAAAATCATAAGGGCCCGTTAGCCAATTTTAATAATTCGGAATTTTATCAGTTTTCTTTAAATAAAATAGTTTAGAAAAAATTCAGTGTCATAGGGCTTTTGCCAGTTTTGAAGAAACATTTTGGAATTTGGATAGCTTCCATTAAATAAATAAATTTAGAAAAAGTCAGTGTCATAAGGGCCAGTTAGCCAGTTTTGAAGAAATATTTCGGAATTTTATCAGCTTTCATTAAATAAATAAATTTTGAAAAAAGTCAGTATCATATGGGCCAGTTAGCCAATTTTAATAAATAATTCGGAATTTTATCAGCTTTCTTTAAATAAATAAGTTTAGAAAAAAGTGAGGTCTTTTGCCAATTTTGAGCAAATATTTTGGAATTTCGTTAGCTTTCATTAAATAAATAAATTTAGGAAAAAGTCAGTGTCATAAGGGCTTTAGCCAGTTTTCAAGAAATATTACGGAGTATTGTCAGCTTTTATAAAATAATTAAATTTTAGAAAAAAGTCAGTGTCATAAGTGGGCTAGCCAGTGTTTAAGAAATATTTCAGAATTTTGTTAGTGTTCTTTAAATAAATAAATTTAGAAAAAAGTCAGTGTCATAAAAGCTTCAGACAGTTTTGAAGAAATATTTCGAAATTTTGTCTGCTTTTATTAAATAAATAAATGCACAAAAAGTCAGTATCATAAAGGCACGTTAGCCAATTTTAATAAATAATTCGGAATTTTATCAGCTTTCTTTAAATAAATAAGTTTAGAAAAAAGTGAGTGTCTGAGGGCTTTTGCCAGTTTTGACAAAATATTTTGGAATTTCGTTAGCTTTCATTAATTAAATAAATTTAGAAAAAGTCAATGTCATAAGGGCCAGTAAGCTAGTTTTGAAGAAATATTTCGAAAATTTGTCTGCTTTTATTAAATAAAAAAATACACAAAAAGTCAGAGTCATAGGGGCCAGTTAACCAATTTTAATAAATATTTCGGAATTTTATCAGCTTTCTTTAAATAAATAAATTTAGAAAAAAAGTCAGTGTCATAAGGGCTTTTGCCAGTTTTGAAGAAACATTTTGGAATTTGGATAACTTTCATTAATTGAATAAATTTAGATAAAGTCAGTGTCATAAGGGCCAGTTTTGAAGAAATATTTCGGAATTTTATCAGCTTTCATTAAATAAATAAATTCAGAAAAAAGTCAGTATCATAAGGGCCCGTTAGGCAATTTTAATAAATAATTCATAATTTTATCAGCTTTCTTTAAAAAAAGTTTAGAAAGGGCCAGTTTTGACAAAATATTTTGGAATTTCGTTAGCTTTCATTAATTAAATAAATTTAGAAAAAGTAAGTGTCATAAGGGCCAGTAAGCTAGTTTTGAAGAAATATTTCGAAATTTTGTCAGAGTCATGGGGCCAGTTAACCAATTTTAATAAATATTTCGGAATTTTATCAGCTTTCTTTAAATAAATAAATTTTAGAAAAAAGTCAGTGCCATAAGGGCGAGTTAGCCAGTTTTGAAAAAATATTTCGGAATTTTATCAGCTTTCATTAAATAAATAAATTTTAAAAAAAGTCAGTATCATAAGGGCCCGTTATGCAATTTTAATAAATAATTCGGAATTTTATCAGCTTTCTTTAAATAAATAAGTTTAGAAAAAAGTCAGTGTCATAAGGGCTTTTGCCAGTTTTGACAAAATATTTTGGAATTTCGTTAGCTCATTAAATAAATAAATTTAGAAAAAGTCAGTGTCATAAGGGCCAGTTAGCCAGTTTTCAAGAAATATTATGGAGTATTGTCAGTTTTTATTAAATAAATAAATTTTAGAAAAAAGTCAGTGTCATAAGTGGGCTAGCCAGTGTTTACGAAATATTTCAGAATTTTGTTAGTGTTCTTTAAATAAATAAATTTAGAAAAAAAATCAGTGTCATAAAGGCTTCAGACAGTTTTGAAGAAATATTTTGGAATTTTGTCTGCTTTTATTAAATAAATAAATGCACAAAAAGTCAGAGTCATAGAAGCCAGTTAACCAATTTTTATAAATATTTCGGAATTTTATCAGCTTTCTTTAAATAAATAAATTTAGAAAAAAGTCTGTGTCTTTTGGGCTTTTGCCAGTTTTGAAGAAACATTTTGGAATTTTGAATTCAACTTATTTTGTCCAAAATGTCCTTGAACGACATGGCTACAAAGTCGCAAAAGAAAATTGTTCTTATTTGCTGCGATATGACCTAAAAATTATTTGGAAAATAATAACCACTTCCTCCAAATAAACTCCAGCCATTATGTTGGAGAATAAGGTGATCTATCTACATAAAAGTCCTTAGTCAGGCTATAATATATGTGCATGCATGGGAGGACTACCACTAACATGTCCGGGTCGTTAAAGGGGCTACAAATTATCTTCACCTACATGATGGTGTGTCGTTGTGTATGGGAATGGGTCATTTATGGCCACCACATTCAAGTACTACCTCAACAAAGGAACACAACAACAGCCTACTTGACTGAATATTTGACTTTGTGGCACACCCCCACATGACTCTTCCTCTTCTTCTACACACATATAACAATATAAATATATACATGGATGTGTGTATGTCTAAATAAAATAACGCGTAACAAGTTTAATGGCGTTTTTCTACCCCTTCCTCTCGTCATGGCCAGGCCAGGCCAAGCCATTTACTATGAATTTTCTTAACAAACAAATTCCTTACAGACATTATTTTCATACTTTACCCACCATACCTTTGTTCATCATCAACTAGCGACTAATATGGCCAAAAACCAGACTCATACCCCGTCACACATCCCACGTCCTGCCCCACTGCCCACCATCACCCATCACTGTGTTACGTCGTTGGAAAATCCCTCGTAGAAACTGCCACTGGGCGAAGATACAACACAAAACAGAATCTCCAAGAAAAGCAACAACTAACACGCAACATTTCTCTACGGTTCTCTCTCTCTTTCTCTGCCAGAGCTCTCTTAAGTTACTCATTCTATCGCCTTTAAGAGAGTTCATTATCACAGCTGTTTTTTCCGTTCGTTCTCAGTGTTTCTCCAAAAACCAGTTTTTTACTGTTTTTCTTCTTTCTTTCTTTGTTGTTGTTTCTTTTGGGCCCTCTTAAGACCTCGCAAGAAAACTATTCTGGAAATTGCAAACATGCGCAGTCCCACAGTTCAGCTCAGCTCAGTTGCGAAAAACGACAGCAAAACACAAAACGATAAAACATATGAAAGCAAAAAAACCCCAAAAAACCTGGTCGAGAGCATAATTATTATTGTTTATAAATAACAACGAAATAGAAAAGAAAGAAAAAAAACAAAATCATTTAACCATGGCAAACTACAAACAAGAAAAACAACAACAACACAAATCCCAACAAGCCGCAAACGAATTGAAAACAGGGTATTTCACATTTTGTTGGTGCTGATGAAAAAAAAACAATATCCCATTTTGGTTTTGTTATTGTTGTGATTAATTTAAATAATTCATTGTTGGATGTTAAATCGGAAACAGGCACCTCTCACTCGCTCACACACACTCGATTACATGGCGAAATACATTTTGAGTCATGCTTCAGCTTGGCCATCGCCAGGCGGAATTATTATTATAGAATCGAACAGAACAATCAATGGCCACAGCCAGATATTCAAATTGAAATCGATCGATATTTGTTTGTATGAAATGCTAATCATCGCTTGGCAACTGAGGTTTATGAACCGACCTTAAACTGGTTTTCTGTTATGGCAGAGGGTCCATATCCGAAGTTTCCACAGGCATGACTTAAAATGAGAGATGATTAAGAGAATCGGTAACAGCCGGCACCGGGAAACCATCACTAGGAAATTTGAACATTTATTTTATAATAATGGTCGTGTTTTATTGACAACTCGCTTTTTTTGATTTTTCTTTTAATTTACAGAAAGCTTTTTTCGATTATTCAGTTAATCGAATAAATATTTTCTATTTTTTTTGAAACTCCAGGTTTTCGAATAAGTAAAAAATTCGATGTTAAGTACTAAAAACATTTATATCAGCCTTTAAAAGTAAGAGGGTGGTTAAATTTTAAGGACCGAAATACATTTCAAATCGCAAATAAACAATCCAAACTTTATTTCCGCGGTCCGTGAATCACTTTAATATACATAGGATTATTTTTTGTGTGTTCTGATTTATATTCAATGAAAATAGTATTTCTTAACTAATTGTATCCTTCTGTTCGCTTCTAACACGTATGCGTTATAACATTCCATCAATACAAAAAAAAAAAAAAGTTTAGAAAAAGGCCAGTTGAGCAGTTTTGAAGAAATATTTCGGAATTTTGTCAGCTTTCATTAAATAAATAAATTTAGAAAAATACAGAGACATAAGGGCCAGTTAGTCAGTTTTAATAAATATTTCGGAATTTTATCATCTTTCATTAAATAAATAAATTTAGAAAAAAGTCAGTGTCATAAGGGCTTTAGCCAGTTTTGTAGAAATATTTGGGAATTTTGTCAGCTTTTATTAAATAAAAAAAATGAAAAATGTCAGTGTCATGAGGGCTCTAGCCTGTGGTTAAAGAATATTTCAGCTTTTTTTATCAGCTTTCATTAAAAAAATTAGAAAAAAAGACGGTGTCATAAGGGCTTTAACCAGCTTTGAAGAAATAATTAGGAATTTTGCCAGCTTTCATTAAATAAATACATTTAAGAAAGTCAGTGTCATTAAGGCTGTAACCAGTTTTGAAGGAATAAAATAAAAAATCAGTGTAATAAGGGCTTTAGCCAGTTTTGAATAACTATTTCAGCCCTTTCTCAGCTTTTATTAAATAAATAAATTTACAAAAAAAAACTCGTGTCATAATGCTTTTATTTCCCGTGTTGACAAAATATTTCGGATTGGTTTTGGTCCCATAACTTGGTCGGATTTTTGAAATTTCTCTTAATTTATAGAAAGCTTGATTCGATTAAACACTTAATCGAATAAATATTATCGATTAATTGGAAATTCCAGGTTTTCGAATAATTTAAAAATTCGGTGTTAAGTATCACAAACATTTATATCAGACTTCAAAAATATATATTAATGAAATTTATATGAAAATTTGACTAATTTTATTTTTGTACCCTCACTTTACACACTGAAAGAATAATCTTCATACTATTTATGATTTTGCCTTTACCTCAGTGAAAATTTTCATTAAAAAGTTGCCAAAGAAACATTTCACAAAATGTATGAAACATGTTTCATAAAGCACAAATCAATGAAAAGTGTGATAGAATTTATGAAACATTTTCGTAGAAACTATGAAATGCAGTTATTCATTCGATGAACTTTTGTCATACAAGTTCATTATTTTTCATATTATGATTTAGGAAAATGTTCATAGATTTTATGAAGAAACTTTATTAATTTTATGAAAGAGTTTCATAAATAGTAATAATTTATACTGAAGTTTCCAATAAAAACAAAAAAGCAAAAAAGATGTTGACTAACATATTTGACCAAAATCAGGGTACATACTTATTTCAGGGTTAACAGAGAAGAAATGAGAATTGCTACCATGTAGTTAACATAGTACAAATGAGATTTGCTAGCATTCAACCAAATAAAGTCGACACACTAAAAATGTAGTTGTAATTCATGAAACATGAAGAGATTTCATAAAACAAATATTTAATTGGTTATGACATACTTCACAATATTATTTTCATATTATGATTTAGGAAAATGTTCATAGATTTTATGAAGAAACTTTATTAATTTTATGAAAGAGTTTCATAAATAGTAATAATTTATACTGAAGTTTCCAATAAAAACAAAAAAGCAAAAAAGATGTTGACTAACATATTTGACCAAAATCAGGGTACATACTTATTTCAGGGTTAACAGAGAAGAAATGAGAATTGCTACCATGTAGTTAACATAGTACAAATGAGATTTGCTAGCATTCAACCAAATAAAGTCGACACACTAAAAATGTAGTTGTAATTCATGAAACATGAAGAGATTTCATAAAACAAATATTTAATTGGTTATGACATACTTCACAATATTATTTTCATATTATGATTTAGGAAAGTGTTCATAGATTTTATGAAGAAACTTTATTAATTTTATGAAAGAGTTTCATAAATAGTAATAATTTATACTGAAGTTTCCAATAAAAACAAAAAAGCAAAAAAGATGTTGACTAACATATTTGACCAAAATCAGGGTACATACTTATTTCAGGGTTAACAGAGAAGAAATGAGAATTGCTACCATGTAGTTAACATAGTACAAATGAGATTTGCTAGCATTCAACCAAATAAAGTCGACACACTAAAAATGTAGTTGTAATTCATGAAACATGAAGAGATTTCATAAAACAAATATTTAATTGGTTATGACATACTTCACAATCGTTTCTGTAATACAATGAAATCTTTCTTTGATCTTATGAAATAAAGTTTCACAATTTTGTTTTATGAAATATGAAAGGTTTATGAAACATTTCATTTTATTTATGAATTTTTCATACATATTAAGAAAAAATCACTAAATTTATGAAAAACATTTTATGAAATCGCTTCATAAATAGTATGAAGGAAAATTCTTTCAGTGCAGTAGGAGTAGGATACATCATTTGGGACAGAAAAAAGTGTAACGCATTGAAGGAGTGACTTAAGATGCTAAGTAGGTTTGTACCAAATCGTTTCTCAACTTTTTAAGTTGTTTGAGCTATGTCCGAAGGAGTTAAGGAATCAATTCAAACTTTGCACATGATAATATTTTCCCAAACTTAGTATACGTTCTGGTATTCCCCACACAAGTCCAATGTAACTTCCAAACGGATATTCGTAGTCGGCTATATTTTAGTATTTGATAAAGTTTTTATAACCACTTTAAGTGTACAAAATATAGCTGGTTTTGCCACGCCCATTAAAGTACCTCCCACACAAAATATCCTGAACTACGTAAAATTAAAGCCGTTATAACTTCCATAGGGATGATCGGAATACTGTGAAATTTGATATTTGGCAATGCTTTTATAGTTGTTGCGTTCATATGGAATATGGGCGATTTGCCACGCCCCTGCTGGTACCTCTCACACTACGTGACACAAGCTTGGTTTCGTAGTACAGGCCGCAATTATTATCCGATCTTAACCAAAATTAGCACAATTAGGTTTTGGGGGCCAAAACTATTTAATTTGAAACAAATCGGTTGAGATTTAGACATAGCTTCCACACAATTGTCGCTCCCGATTTGACTTTTTACGCTATAGAAATCACATATTGTATAATATTTACTTCAAAATTGGCACAGTAACCTATAATTTAACTGGAAACATATGTGGTAAAAATGGGCCAGATCAGTTCAGATTTAGATATAGCTCCCACACAATTGTCGCCACCGATTTGACTTTTTACGCTCTAGAAACCACATATTTGACTCGATTTTCTTGAAATTTGGCACAACACCTTAAAATTCATCAAGAAACATCCGTAGTAAAAATGGATGAGATCGGTTCAGATTTAGATTTAGCTCCCATACAAATTTCGTTCGCGATTTTACTTTTCCCGCTCTAGAAACCACATATTTTACTCTATTTGCTTCAAATTTGGCACATCACCCTATGATTCATATACAAATATCTATGGTGAAATTCGATCAGATCGGTTCAGATTTAGATATAGCTCTCATACAAATTTCGCTCTCGATTTGACTTTTCCCGCTGTAGAAACCACATATTGTATCATATTTACTTCAAATTTAATTTAATAATTTAACAAGAAACATCTGTGGTAAAAATGGATCAGATCGGTTCAGATTTAGATATAGCTCCCATACAAATTTCGCTCTCGATTTGACCTTTTCCGCTCTAGAAACCACATATTTTACTCGATATGCTTCAAATTTGGCACAGTACTTTATAATTCATCTACAAATATCTATGGTGAAATTCGATAAGATCGGTTCAGATTTAGAT